>LR738715.1:75694837-75769887 GCA_902687465.1 Secale cereale | reverse complement strand
CCCCCCCCCCCCGTGTTACACCTCTCCCTCCTCCCGCAGGTTCTTGGTGAAGCCCTGCAGCTTTTCCCGTTGCATCCACCACCATGCCGTCGTGCTGCTGGATCTCCATCAACCTCTCCTCCCCCCTTGCTGGATCAAGAAGGAGGAGACGTCGCTGCACCATACGTGTGTTGAACGCGGAGGTGTCGTCCGTTCGGCGCTGGGATCATCGGTGATAGGAATCACGATGAGTACGACTCCACCATCCACGTTCTCTTGAACGCTTCTGCTCACGATCTACAAAGGGTATGTAGATGCACTCTTTTTTGCTCGTTGCTAGATGACTCCTTAGATTGATCTTGGTGAAGCATAGGAAATTTTTTGAATTCTGCTACGTTCCCCAACAAAATTACCATCGTAGAGGTCCCTACTTTGATGGTACAAATTTTGCTAGTTGGAAGCATAAGATGAAAATGCATATTCTTGGACATAACCCCGCCGTTTGGGCTATTGTGTGTATTGGTTTGTAAGGTGAATTCTTCGATGGGAAGGAACCAAACCATGAAGCCTCTGCTGAAGAGTTGAAGATGTTGCAATACAATGATCAAGCTTGCGATATCCTCTTCAATGCATTGTGCCCCGAAGAATTCAACAAAATCATCCGCCTTGAGAATGCAAAGTAAATTTGGGATACTTTGATTGATATGCACGAAGGTACCGACTCCATCAAGGAATCCAAGTTGGATGTGCTTCAAAGTCAGCTTGACAAGTTCAAAATGAAGGATGGTGAAAGTGTCGCTCAAATGTACTCTAGGCTTGCTCTCATCAAGCTACCTCTTGAGCATGCGTTGGTTTTCCCTTGAAGAGGAAAGGGTGATGCAGCAAAGTAGCATAAGTACTTCCCTCAGATTTTGAGAACAAAGGTATCAATCCAGTAGGAGACTACACTCAAATCCCTCGTACCTGCACAAACAAATAAGAACCTAGCAACCAACGCGATAAAGGGGTTGTCAATCCCTTCACGGGCACCTGCAAAAGTGAGATCTAATAGAGATAATAAGATAAATATTTTTGGTATTTTTGTTGTATAGATTGAAAAGTAAATATTGCAAAATAAAAGATAGCTAGTTGATGGAACATTAATATGATAGAAGATAGACTCGGGGGCCATAGGTTTCACTAGTGGCTTCTCTCAAGATAGCAAATTCTACGGTGGGTGAACAAATTATTGTCGAGCAATTGATTGAAGAGCGCATAGTATGAGAATATCTAGGCATGATCATGTATATAGGAATCACGTCCGTGACAAGTAGACCGAAACGATTCTGCATCTACTACTATTACTCCACACATCGACCGCTATCCAGCATGCATCTAGAGTATTAAGTTCATAATAACATAGTAACGCCTTAAGCAAGATGACATGATGTAGAGGGGTAAACTCATGCAATATGATATAAACCTCATATTTTTATCCTCGATGGCAACAATACAATACGTGCCTTGCTGCCCCTGTTGTCACCGGTAATGGACACCGCAAGATTGAACCCAAAGCTAAGCACTTATCCCATTGCAAGAAAGATCAATCTAGTAGGCCAAACCAAACTGATAATTCGAAGAGACTTGAAAAGATATTTAAATCATGCATATAACAATTCAGAGAAGAACCAAATATTGTTCATAGATAATCTTGATCATAAACCCACAGTTCATCGGATCTCGACAAAAACACCGCGAAAAGTATTACATCGAATAGATCTCCAAGAAGATCGAGGAGAACTTTGTATTGAGATCCAAAGAGAGAGAAGAAGCCATATAGCTAATAACTATGGACCCGAAGGTCTGTGGTAAACTACTCACAACTCATCGGAGAGGCTATCGTGTTGATGTAGAAGCCATGTGTGATCGATTCCCCCTCCGGTGGAGCTCCAAAAAAGGCCCCAAGATGGGATCTCACGGGTACAGAAGGTTGCGGCGGTGTAATTAGGGTTTCGTGGTGCTCTCGGATGTTTTCAGGGTATATGAGTATATATAGGACGAAGAAGTATGTCGGTGGAGCTACGAGGGGCCCACGAGGGTGGGGGCATGCCTACCCCCCTGGGCGCGCCCTCCTGCCTCGTGGCCGCCTCGTGGCTTCCCTGGCGTGTACTCCAAGTCTTCTGCGTTGCGTTTGTTCCAAAAACGATCCTCGCGAAGGTTTCATTCTACTTGGACTCCGTTTGATATCCCTTTTTTGCGAAACACCAAAATAGGAAAAAAAAACTGCAATTTGCACTAGGCCTTGGGTTAGTAGGTTAGTCCCAAAAATAATATAAAAGTGCATAATAAGTCCCATTAAACATCCAAAACAGATAATATAATAGCATGGAACAATCAAAAATTATAGATACGTTGGAGACGTATCAAGCATCCCCAAGCTTAATTCCTGCTTGTCCTCGCGTAGGTAAATGATAAAAACGGAATTTTTGATGTGGAATGCTACCCAACATAATTATCAATGTAATTTTCTTTATTGTGGCAAGAATGTTCATATCTGAAAGATTCAAGACAAAAGTTTAATATTGAAATAAGAATAATAATACTTCAAGCATACTAACAAAGCAATTATGTCTTCTCAAAATAACATGGCCAAAGAAAGTTCATCCCTACAAAATCATATAGTTTGGCTATGCTCCATCTTCGTCACACAAAATACCCAAATCATGCACACCCCGGTTTCAGCCAAGCAATTGTTTCATATTTCAATTTTTTGAAACATTTTCAACTTTCACGCAATACATGAGCGTGAGCCATGGATATAGCACTATAAGTGGAATAGAGTGGTGTTTGTGGAGAAGACAAAAGGAGGAAGATGGTCTCACATGAACAAGGCATATCAATGGGCTATGGAGATGCCCATCAATAGATATCAATGTGAGTGAGTAGGGATTGCCATGCAACGGATGCACTAGAGCTATAAATGTATGAAAGCTCAACAAAAGAAACTAAGTGGGTGTGCATCCAACTTGCTTGCTCACGAAGACCTAGGGCATTTGAGGAAGCCCATCGTTGGAATATACAAGCCAAGTTCTATAATGAAAATTCCCACTAGTATATGAAACTGACAAAACAAGAGACTCTCTATCATGAAGACCATGGTGCTACTCTGAAGCACAAGTGTGGAAAAAATATAGTAGCATTGTCCCTTTGTCTTTTTTTGGGCCTTCCTTTTTTCGTTGGCCTTTTTTTTGGCCTTTCCCCCTTTTTTATTTGGCCTATCTTTTTTTTCGGGACAATGCTCTAATAATGATGATCATCACACTTCTATTTATTTACAACTCAAAGATTACAACTCGTTATTAGAACAAAATATGACTCTATATGAATGCCTCCAGTGGTGTACTGGGATGTCGGATGAATCAAGAGTGACATGTATGAAAAATTATGCATGGTGGCCTTGCCACAAATACGATGTCAACTACATGATCATGCATGGCAATATGACAATGATGAAGCGTGTCATAATAAACGGAACAGTGGAAAGTTGCATGGCAATATATCTCGGAATGGCTATGGAAATGCCATGATAGGTAGGTATGGTGGCTGTTTTGAGGAAGGTATATGGTGGGTGTATGGTACTAGCGAAAGTTGGGCGGTACTAGAGAGGCTAGCAATGGTGGAAGGGTGAGAGTGCGTATAATCCATGGACTCAACATTAGTCATAAAGAACTCACATACTTATTGCAAAAATCTACAGGTCATCAAAACAAAGTACGACACGCATGCTCCTAGGGGAAGGGTTGACAGGAGTTAACCATCGCGCGATCCCGACCTCGACACAAAGGATGACAATCAAAGAAATACCTCATGCTCCAAATTTGTCACACAACGGTTACCATACACGCATGCTACGGGACCTGCAAACCTCAACACAAGTATTTCTCAAATTCACACCTACTCTAGTAGCATGACTCTAATATCACCATCCTCATATCAAAAAACAATCATCAAGTATCAAACTTCTCATAATATTCAATGAATTTTCTATGAAAGGTTTTATTATACCCATCTTGGATGCCTATAATATTAGGACTAATTGTATAACCAAAGCAAATTACCATGCTGTTCTAAAGGACTCTCAAAATAATATAAGTGAAGCATGAGAGATCAATAATTTCTATAAAATAACACCACAGTCGTGCTCTATTAAGATATAAGTAAAGCACTAGAGCAAAACTATCTAGCTCAAAAGATATAAGTGAAGCACATAGAGTATTCTAATAAATTCCTATTTATGTGTGTCTCTCCCAAAAGGTGTGTACAACAAGGATGATTGTAGTAAACTAAAAAGCAAAGACTCAAATCATACAAGATGCTCCATGCAAAACACATATCATGTGGTGAACAAAAATATAGTCTCAAGTAAAGTTACCGATAGATGAAGACGAAAGAGGGGATGCCTTCCCGGGGCATCCCCAAGCTTAGGATTTTGGGTTTCCTTGAATTTTACCTTGGGGTGCCTTGGGCATCCCCAAGCTTAGGATCTTGCCACTCTTTGTTCCATAGTCCATCAAATCCTTACCCAAAAACTTGGAAGCTTCACAACACAAAACTTAACAGAAAATCACATGAGCTCCGTTAGTATAGGAAAACAAACCACCACTTTAAGGTACTGTGATGAAATCATTCTTTATATATATTGGTGTTAAACCTACTGTATTCCAACTTCTCTATGGTTCATACCCCCGATACTACTCATAGATTCATCAAAATAAGCAAACAACACACGAAAAACAGAATCTGTCAAAAACAGAACAGTCTGTAGCAATATGTAACTTTCGAATACTTCTGTAACTCTAAAAATTCTGAAATAAATTGGTGAATGTGAGGAATTTATCTATTAATCATCTGCAAAAAGAATCAACCAAAAATCAGTCTCCAGTAAAAAATGGCAGCTAATCTCGTGAGCGGAAAATTTTCTGTTTTTTACAGCAAGATCGCAAAGACTTCACCCAAGTCTTCTCAAAGGTTCTACTTGGCACAAACACTAATTAAACACAATACCACATCTAAACAGAAGCTAGATGAATTATTTATTACTAAACAGAAGAAAAATTAAAGAAAATAAAATTGGGTTGCCTCCCAACAAGCGCTATCGTTTAACGCCCCTAGCTAGGCACGATACAACAATAGATCTAGGTATTGCCGTAATGATAAGGTAAATCGCGAAAACTCATCTCATATTCCCTACGTTCAGCAGCAAGTTTTATTTGTGGCAGGCAAAAGTAATCGAAAGGGCTAAATTTAATAGGACAAAAGTCCCCAAGATTAAGCTCGGGAGGTATGGTTTCCTCCTTTGGCCCCTTGTATTGCACAACCAGTTCATCATTATAAGTATTCTTTTGGCAGAAGGTCATGAGCCTTTTTTCAAGAGAAAAACCTAACCCATTGTTTTGAATACCAAAATCATCATTCAGTTCAGAGATTCTATCAACTAGAACATCGGTAGGAACCTTTTTTCTAAGGTTTTCATTATAAGCAACATGATCTAGAGATTGTAAACGCATTATGTCTTCTTGATTAAACAGGATAGCCTCTATGGGAGGACGACCAGCGTCCACCCTATAATGCGCAAAAATTTCTTTGGCCTCTTTCATTATAAATCTGAACTCAATGCCAAAAAGATAGTAGTTGCTCGCTTAACACAAGAATGCTCAATATTGGAAAATTCTAGAAAAATTCTCAGAATGCAAGGATGCATGTGGATAAATTGTCTTTCGAGTTCAACTACAAACATAGATTTAGCATCCGCAAGACTACTGGTTCTATGAAGAATAGATCCACCCATAGTGGGCAAAGCACCGGCACAAGTAAAGAAATCTTGAATAACTCATTTTCCAATAATATTACCATTACCAATTCGGAACTTCTTAGTATGTAAAGTGGTAGGTTCCCCGTTGTTACTACCCTTTTCAATGATATCCTCCCCCATATCAGACATGATAGCAACAAACCGCACTAAGGATGAACACACAAAAGGCAAGCCAAAAGAGGCGAACGAAAAAGGGCGAATAAAACGACAAAGGTGAAGTGGGGGAGAGGAAAACGAGAGGCAAATGGCAAATAATGTAATGCGAGGCATAAGAGTTTGTGATGAGTACTTGGTATATGACTTGTGCGTAAATCTCCCCGGCAACAGCGCCAGAAATCCTTCTTGCTACCTCTTGAGCATGCGTTGTTTTTCCCTTGAAGAGGAAAGGGTGATGCAGCAAAGTACCGTAAGTATTTCCCTCAGTTTTTGAGAACCAAGGTATCAATCCAGTAGGAGACTACACTCAAATCCCTCGTACCTACACAAACAAATTAGAACCTTGCAACCAACGTGTCGGCGTACTAGAAACCAGGGTACCCAGACTTGCCTGTCTGCGGGCCGCGACGAGCTCCTACTACGGCCTGGTACGGCCCAGATGATCAACCAGATGCCCAAGACCCTCGCGAGGGAGCCAAGCCTCGCGAGGAGAACGACGTCAAGACCTCCTCAGGAGCAGCCTCAGCAAGGTGCTCCGGAGGGGCGGAGAATCCAAGGCCAAGCCTACCTCAGGAGGAGGCAGTGATATCAGTAGTGACGCATCGCGCCAGCGGGTGCCAGCGCGCGCCAGCGGCGTAGTTACCATTTCGGTCCAAGAGGGACAGCGCAGCCGCAAGTTCCCGAGGAGCGGGGCAAAGGTTTCCTCATTGCTGCAACGAGACCGAAGACCGCAAGGAAGACAAGGAGGATATCATCATCGAGCCCACCACCGCGTCATCGCCTGATCCTTTTGCAGGCAAAGACTGCTTTTGTCAGTGTAGGAGCGTCCTTGTGTTCCCGCTCAAAAATGGCCGTTGTGGGATCCCTTCCTGCCTAAACATTTCGGGGGAAGAGGACCGTGGCCGCCTATATAAGTAGCTAGAATCCTCACTGCAAAGGGGATCGACTGATACACTCATCCACCACACAAGGAGCAAGAACGTTAGCCTCCTGATCCTCCTGAGCTCACCTCCTGAGCCCAGGAACCACTATACTAGCTTGTATCCCAGCTCGCCTGAGGCTAATCCACCAAAGTAGGAAGTAGGGTCTTACACCACGCGGTGGCCCGAACCTGGATAAACTCTTGTGTGTTTTGTCTGTTGTTTGCTTGAATCCTTCCACCAAGACGAGAGCGAGGCGCTAGGTAGACGTGAGTGGGAGAGATCTTCGTTCACGCCCCTATGTTCGAACTTAACGGGTTTTGCGGAGCCCTAAATCTGACATTTGGCGCGCCGGGTAGGGAGCGTATCGAAATCTCGCCTCTCCGACGACCTCGTCGTGTTCTCGTCTTCGACCCTGCTCCACAACCATGGTGGACACAAGCCGAGCTCGCGCTGCCTGCCGCGCTGCGAACGTCGCTCAGACGGCGCCCGTGGGTAACGGCGCACCGCTCCGCCCCAACTCGTCGGTCGCCGACGTCGCCACTGACCCGGCTGTCCACGAGCAGCAAGACTCGTCGCTGCCACTGTCCGTGCGGCGGGATGGCCCACGGCAACGCCTTCACCCTCGCCGGCCACGGGGTCGTCCCCGCTGGTCCGCCGCGGGCCGGCGCACTAGCAGCCTGCGCTGCCAATAGTGCGGGAGCACTTGCGCTACCGCCCGACGGGTGACCTCCACGACGAATGTCTCCACCGCGTCACCGAGCGCATCGACGCCGCTCAAGAGGCGCCTGCACCCACGTGCTCCTCACATCTTCCGTTGCCCCCGGCCGAGGACGAAGGTCGCGGGGTCCCGGCTCCGCCTCCACTCCACCGCGTCGGCCAGGAGGCCCGGTGCGAGGTTCCTTGACATGACCAACCCCGCAGAGCCCATGCGCACAACGGGGAGAGCTACCAGGCGATTCCGCATCCCCATGCAGGGGCTCGTGGGCCCCTTGGCCCGCAACGCCAAGACCGCACGCCGTAGGAGGTGGCGGCGCCGGTGCCTCGAGAACCAGCACCGCAGGCGCAGGGGGTGCCTGCGATCATGAGCGTGGCTGGGTGTCACGCCATAGCTCCTGAGCTATGGCGCCTCGTCTGGCCCGGCAAGTTCAAGTTGAACCTGCCTCCGCGCTACGACGGCACCACCGACCCCACGGAGTTCCTTCAACTCTACGAGCGGAGCATCGAGGCGTCCAATGGCACAGAGCAGGTCATGGCAAACTGGTTCCCCATGGCTCTCAAGGACGGCGCACGCTCCTGGCTCTCGAACCTCCCCGCGGGATCCATCTCCTCCTAGGAAGAACTTCGTGAGCATTTCGTCGTCGACTTCCAAGGCACCCGTGGTCGAGCCCCAGACGGATGGGTTGTATACTTCGACGGCGCCTTCTCACGCCTCGGCGCGGGGGCTGGCACCGTGTTGGTATCTCCCACTCAGGATAAGTTGTACTACGATGTGCAGCTCTGCTTCCAGCAGGGCGAGAAGGTCTCGAACAACATCGCCGAATGCGAGGGCCTGATCGCTGGGCTCAAGGCCGCCGTTGTGCTGGGGGTCAAGCGTCTCACCATCAGGGGCGATTCGCAACTCCTCGTCGACTGCTCCAACAAGAAGTACAAGCCCAAGGACGAGCACATGGGGGCATATCTGGAGGAGGTGCGCAGGATGGAGAAGCGATTCCGAGGGCTGGAGGTGCAGCACGTATCGAGAGGCACCAACAAAGAAGCAGACGACATCGCCAAGCGAGCCTCTAGACGGGAGCCTCAATGGCCAGGCATCCTCGAGGAGTGGCTATTCAAGCCGTCAGTAGCACCGCCAGCCCCTGAGCCGGCCTCCCCTCGGCAGGGGCTGCATGCGGCGCCTCAGGACGATGACCCGTCCTGAGGACCACCCTCCGGAACCCGCCTGTTGCTCGCCGCGGAGCCCGAGGAGGGTTGCCGGACCCAAGAACTCAAGATGTACCTGCAACACGATACCCTGCTGGACAAAGAAGAAGACGCAGAGCGCGTGGTCCGACAGGCCTCAGCTTACCGCATCCAAGACGGTGAACTCTACAGGAGGCGCCCCAACGACGTCTCGCTAAAATGCATCTCGAGGAAGCAAGGGCGCGAGCTGCTGGCTAATATCCACGGTTGAGACTGTGGCCATCACTCGTCGTCCCGCACCCTCGTGGGCAAGGCCTTCCGCAGCGGCTTCTATTGGCCCACGGTGCTCAACGACGCCACGGAGCTCGTGCGTGCTTGCGAGGCGTGCCAGTTTCACGCCAAGCAGATTCACCAGCCGGCGCAAGGCCTCGAGACGATTCCGCTTTCCGGGCACTTCGCGGTCTGGGGATTGGACATCTTGGATCCATTTCCTCGGGCAGCTGGGGGCTACCGCTTCCTGTACGTCGCCATCGACAAATTCACCAAGTGGGCGGAAGTGGAACCTGTTCGCGCGATCCCATCCGGGTCAGCTGTCAAGTTCATCCAGGGCCTCGTGAGGCGATTCGGGGTCCCCAACCACATCATCACGGATAACGGTTCGCAATTCATAAGTAATCTCTCTAGGTCATATTGTGCTAACCTTGGAACACAGATCTGCTACGCTTCGGTGGCTCACCCCAGGAGCAATGGCCAGGCCGAACGCGCCAACGCGGAAGTCTTGCGTGGCCTCAAGACGCGCAGCTTCAAGAAGAAGCTTGAGGCTTGCGGCAGGGGCTGGATCGACGAACTCCAGTCCGTGTTGTGGTCAATCCGAACCACTGCCACCAAACCTATGGGGGAAACTCCCTTCTTTCTCGTCTATGGGGCGGAGGCGGTCCTCCCTCACGAGGTCAAGCATCGCACCCACGGGTCTTGGCCTTCAATGAGGAATTCCAGGACGCCGCCTGGCGGATGGACCTCGTGCTCGGCGAGGAAGGGCGCCGCCGAGCTGCCCTCAGGGCGGCACGTTATCAGCAGGCGCTGCGGAGGTACCACTGCCGCGGCGTCCGCGCAAGAACACTTGAAGTTGGTGACTTGGTCCTGAGGCGGGTCCTCTCCCGTGAGGGGCTACAAAAGCTCTCGCCCATGTGGGAGGGCCCGTTCAGAATCGCCTGTGTCTCTAGGCCTGCTGTTGTGCGCCTGGAGACGCAGGATGGGATACCTATCCAAAATTCCTGGAACATCGAACACCTCAGGATGTTCTATCCATAATCAAGGCTCCGTGCCCGTGAAGGTCTCCGCCCGTGACACTCTCACATAATAATGAGTTGGGGTTGTACATGCCTCAGAGTCTCCTGTGCGTTGCCTGCGGGCCCTCAGACGGGGCTCCCACCCACGCCCAAGTGGCAGTCCTTAGCTCCGCGCTGGGAAGAAGACGTAGTGTAGGGGTCGGACGCGACCTTTTTTCCTTTTTTGCTTGGTGCTTGGCTGTCAGCCTTTTCTACTTCCTTGGTTATCAGCCCTTCCTCTACCCCATGTTATGAAGTTCTCGTGTTTCTCGCACTTCCTGCATTTGGTTTGAGACATTTTCTTGTCGGTTTGTTTGGGATCTTTCTTGATAGTTCTAAAGTTCAGCTGCGCCACTCGCTCTCCTTCGTGCGCCTCGCGCGTGGGGGCTAGGGCACGGTCTGTCACCGGCCCTGGGCCGCCGTGGCCCCGTGACCTCGCCTGGCCAAGCCTGCTCAGGCTCTGGCGCCGGGCTTCTTAGTCCGAGCAACCTATCTTACCCAGCCGCTCAGGCTTTGGTGCTCTAACCCGCGCTCGGCATTCTCAGCAGATCTCAACGATTGACCCCCGCTCGGGGGTTGTGCGAGCCCGTCAGACTCAGCTACCTCGTCATGACCTGATGGGGCTCATGATGCCGGAGTCAGGAGGACTCCGCCTTAGGACGACACGACGCATAAAAGCTAAGTAATTTCACCCAGGCAACAAAAGCATGACAGCGAGTTCTCGCTTCTTACATATATCACAAGCCATTACACGCCTCTTCAAGGCAACTTGAAATTTTGATGCAGAAAGGACGAGATGCAGAGGCCGCTCCCACTCTGTCGGAGTCCTCCAGTTCCTCTGGCTTCACCGAACCGCAGCGGCGCGACAACCCCCTCCCCTCGCCGTGCTGAGCTCGGCGGCGTGGTGGTTCGTCACGGCCGCCGTTGCTAGAGGAGCTGCTGCTGCCACAGAGGGGGGCCCCGCGCCCCCCCCCCCCCAGGACTGAGCTCGTCTCCGAAGGAGGAGCTGCTCCTCCGGATGCCTCCCCCGTCGTCGTCCTCGTCATCAGCCTCGGGACAGCACCCAAGGCGCCTCCCTTCCTCCGAGAAGACCCTGACGAACAGCGTGGAGATGCCATCGTACCTGAAGTGGAGCGCACACCTCCCCTGCAGCCGACGTGCGCGAGCAAACGACTGCCAGCCGCGCTCCAGGAACAGATCGCCCGAGGGAGCCACATCAACCTCCACCCAGGACGCACCACTGCAGCAACCGTCGGCCTGCAGCCATATACCTCCAAGGCCTCCGGTCGGTAACACGTCGCCAAACGAGCGGGGAAGCCTGAGCCACGGGCCGCCGGGCTTCTCCGCCCACACCATGAACTCCGACGACACATCGAGGGAATGGAGCTGCGGGCGTGGAGGACGCGCGGCCAATAGGCACCGTTGCGTGCCTCCTCTTCCTCCGCGGCCGCGACCACCTTCACCATGGGAGGACGCCCCGCGTCGTCCATCGGCGGCAGCGGCGGGGCTGAGAAGGCCGCGCCCGCCTCCCCGAGAAGCCGCTGCAGGCGCAGTGGCATACTTGCGGGGACGACCGCGACCCCTCTACGACGGCAATGGGACTGGATCCTTCGGGGTCTTCCCCTTCTCCGCGGCGGATGGCTTCCTCGGCGGCGCCATGAAGATCTTGCGACAAGAGAGAGAACGAAGGACAAGCTAGGAGAAGACGGCGATGGCTTGGAAATGGCCTGGGGGCTCCCCCCTAGTCCCATTTATAGGGCGGAGGAGCCCAACCGCCAGCCACTGGCATCGCAGCCATTACGCCCTCGTCGCCTGCGCCAAGGAGTTGTCAAGTCGCACGATCACCAAGGCTGCATGGGAAGCGGAGCCGCCACGTCCCATCCAACAGTCGCACGCCGGCCTAGCCCGCAGCCTTTTAGGGCCCATGGCGCTTCGTCCTTGACTAAGGCTTCGCCCCGAAGCCAACTCCGCGCGCGCCTTGGGCCCTGGGGCTACTGTCGGTGTACTGGGAACCAGGGTACCCAGACTTGACTGTCTATGGGCCGCGACGAGCTCCTACTACGGCCTGGTACAGCCCAGCTGATCAACCAGTTGCCCAAGACCCTCGCGAGGGAGCCAAGCCTCGCGAGGAGAACGACGTCAAGACCTCCTCAGGAGCAGCCTCAGCAAGGTGCTCCGGAGGGGCGGAGAATCCAAGGCCAAGCCTGCCTCAGGAGGAGGCAGTGATATCAGCGGTGATGCATCGTGCCAGCGGCGCAGTTACCATTTCGGTGCAAGGGGGACAGCGCAGCCGCAAGTTCCCGAGGAGCGGTGATGGGCCTCGAACCCCTCGTTGGTTACCCCAAGTGGAAGGTGTAAGATGCAGTATTGTAGAAGTGTTTTCCCTTAGCAAAGATGCCAAGGATCGAATCCCCAGAGACTCCTAGGTTCAACAAGTAGGTGTCAACTGCTAACGGCGCAATTAGCAATCAACGTGGACCTGCACACAGATACAAATAACTTTGCTCCAAACGAGTACAGAGAGGTTGTCAATCCCTCCGGCCTTGTAGTTCACAAAGGATTAAAAGCAATGATAGTAGTGATAGATAGTGTTTTGCAATAGTAAATAATAACGAAAAGTAAATAGCGGATGTGATCAATGATAGTAATAAGGACCGGAGTCTCATGATGTTCACTAGTGATGTCTCTCTCCCAAAAGACGATAAAACAACTATGTGAGGTAAACAAATTACAGCTGGGCAATTGACAGGACCACGCACACAAACCAATGTTGACTACATTGCAAGAAAGGTTGAGGTTCAAAGCATGGGCGGTACGCCAAAGTAAGTAGACCGAAATCCATCAATGCCTACTACTAATCATCCACCTTGAGATATCTATCCAGAACATCTCGCTGGTATTAAGTTGCGAGCCCCACCCATAGTGTAAACTGAAAGCAACAAACAACTGCATTAAAAGAACTTTGCGTAAAGTAAACAATCCTTGCACCCGCGGGCACAAGCACCGTTGTTTTCCCCCTTGTGGCAACAGCACATCCCCTAGACTCATGTTTCTGTCACTCAAGCTAGTCATCGAGGGGCATGAACCCACAATCAAGCATAACGTTCCCTCTTGGAGTCACTACCTACTACTCGGCCAAAGCAATAAATAACAACGGAGAACATGCAAGAATTACTTATGAACATAAATATAAAAGAGGTGAATCAAATATATTACTCAAGATCAATCTGAACATAATCTCATAATCCATCGGATCCCAGCAAACTCAACATAGCAACAGCATAAGGATTACATATGTGCCTCGATCATGTAGGGCAGCTCACGAGGACTAATTAGTGAAGCACAAGAACGGGAGGAGAACATCACATAGCTACTGGTCATGGACTCATGGTCCAAGGGAGACTACTCACGAGTCATCCGGGAGGCGTCCATGGTGGTGGAGAAGCTCCCGGTGGTGATCCTCCCCTCCGGCAGGGTGCCGGGAAGAGTTCTCCTGGTGCTCCCGATCTTGGAAGCGGCGGCGGCGGCGGAACAGAGATGGGGTCACGAAAAGAGTTTCTTCTCTGAGGGTTTCGGAGGACCCTCTGAATATATGCCAAAGGGGGGCACCGGACGGGCTTCGGGGGGCCCAGGCGCCCCCTCGGCGCGGCCCAGGGGGGGCGCGCCGTCAGGGCTCCACGCGCCCTGGTGGCCCCCCCAGGCTGCCCTTCGGACGCAGTGTTGTTTCCGGAATGCTGATTTTTTATATAATTTTTCTGGATTTTTCTGGGCAGTTCTCGAAACGTGAAAACCTGAAATACAAAAACAGCCGAAAACAGAAACTGGCACTGGGGTGCACTGGATTAGTAAGTTAGTCCAAATATGATCAAAAGTGTATGGAAGTGTATGAATATCATAGCAATATCACCCAAAAGTGGCATGGAGCAAGCAGAAATTATAGATACGTTTTGGATGTATCAACATCCCCAAGCTTAATTCCTGCTCGTCCTCGAGTAGGTAAATGATAACAAGAATAATTTATGTGGTGACATGCTATTAACCATATAGGACTTTTCATAGTTATATGACAAAATCTTACTGAGACAATGAATCTATAGTAATTAAGTTGCCTCATGAGAAAATCACAAATGACTGAAAGTTTTACAACATGAAACTGAATCATCAAAAAGATTTGCAATGAATATGATGTGCAAATATGATAAGGTGATATCTAGCTTGCCCCCTTTAGTGATGCAAAACATAAATGCAGGGGCACCTTCAAGGTTTAAGTGATGACTAGATACAATGATTTCAGAATAAACGATATCACAATCATGCAAAAGACAATGCTACTTTGGGACAATGCACATTACACTCAGAATGACAATCATGCTCTCAGTAGTTGGTGCTTCAATATAAAAGTAAAAGAAAGGTTAAGTGCTAGAGCTTTTTATTTTGAAAACATGGAAGCAATTTTGTCAACGGTAGTAGTACTTCATATGTGTCATGCATAAGACATCCTATAAGTTGCAAGCCTCATGCATAGAATACTAATAGTGCTCGCACCTTGTCCTAATTAGCTCGGATCTCCATGGGTTATCATTGCATTACATATGTTTCAACCAAGTGTCACAAAGGGGTACCTCTATGCCACCTGTACAAAGGTCCAAGGAGATAAATCGCATTTGATTTCTCGTTTTTGATAGATCTCAACTTGAGGACATCCATACCGGGACAACATAGAAAATAGATGATGGACTCCTCTTTAATGCATAAGCATGTTCTCATAAGAGATTGAGGATCAACGTCCAAGCTAAAACTTCCACCATGATACATGGCTTTGGTTGGCGGCCCAATGTTCTTCTCTAACAATATGCATATTCATTCAACCCACGGCAAATCACCCTTACTTCAGACAAGACGAACATGCATAGCAACTCACATGATATTCAACAAAAGTGTGACAGTTGATGGCGTCCCCAGAAACATGGTTACCGCTCAGCAAGCAACTTATAAGAAATAAGATACATAAGCTACATATTCTTTACCACAATAGTTTTTAAGCTACTTTCCCATGAGCTATATATTGCAAAGTTAGTTTGCTTAGTACAGGTGGAGGTTAGCAAAAGACTGGGAGCGACCAACTAAGAGAGCAATGACGGTCATAATCATGCTGAGCGACAAAGCAACATTGAATCAGGCATGGTAGTTATATCACTACTCAGAAATAAAAGATCATCAAGGCTTGACAGACTTTCTTTACAGTCTTAAATATGCGTGAGCATACGCCAAGTCAATCAAAATAAATTCTCGAAGTAAGATATTACTAAACCATACCACATCATAGGCAGACAAATCAAGTTGGTACTCCAATAACACATTGGGAACCCCCCAGCTATTTGAGATTAACCATAAGAAAACCTGAACTACTAAGCACCATTATGCAAGTAGCATCTTTATCATAGACACATTAACCAATGCAACGGAAGCAAACTCTCTTAATAAGGTAAGCATGGTAATTAAAGAGAGTTCAAGCAACCAACTAAACAAAAGCTCTTTGAAAAGATAAGCATGAATACTAAGAGCAGAGCATGATAGTAGCTATTAAAAGACAAAGAACACACACAGCATAGATAGACATGAAAATTCTATGTTATGTTCTAGGTAGAAGTGGAGAGTGTTTCTCTCCCACATAAAGAATGCTGAGTTCCGACTCTTTATGAAAAACTAAAAAGAAAACTAAAAGCAAGACGCTCCAAGCATAGCACATAACACATGAAGTGATAAAAATATAGCGGAACGAAAGACGAATTGATAATGTTTGAAGGAGAAGGGGATGCACTGGGGCATCCCCAAGCTTAGACGCTTGAGTCTCCTTGAATGTTTCTTGGGGGTGCACGGGGGCATCCCCAAGCTTGAGCGCTTGACACTCCTGAATCTTTTTATCATCTTCCCTCGCACACTTGAAAACTCCCTTCATACATAACTCATCATAATCTGATTAGCGAGGTTAGTACCCTTAATAAAATAATTATACCTTGCTGGAAATAAATATATTCTTGAAGTTATACTGTTTCTCAAGATTGCCAAAAGGTTTTTGCAAAGAAAAAGCAAGTTCTTGATTTGCAAAGTGAAGGAAAGGCAAAACAGGACAGAATCTGTGAAAAACAGAACAGCAGGTAGTAATTGATCTGTTCGGGGAACTTCTGCAACTCAAATCAAAAAACTCAGAACAGACGCACGAAAGACAATTATATAGAGAACGCTGTCGAAAAAATTCAGACCAAAAATATGATCTGGTGATTTTATACGAATTTTTCTATCCAAGGACAGAATCTGTTTCCTGGACAGCACCTCACAACTTTTGAACTTTCTAGCAATCAGAGGCTATACTTGGCACAAATATGAAAAGCAAAGATACAATGATGATGCTACAGCAGTAAACAACATCAAGACACAACAAAAGCAAAATTTATTCATGTGGGCTGCCTCCCAAAAGCGCTTTCTTTTATGCCTTTAAGCTAGGCATAATGCATATAGATCAAGTTTTATCAAGAGTAAAAGGATAGCTAGCCCGTACAACGGACTCAAAAGGTAACTTGATCTTCTTTCGAGGGAAGTGTTCCATCCCTTTCTTGAGAGGAAACTGAAATTTTATATTACCCTCTTTCATGTCAATGATAGCACCAACGGTGCGCAAAAAGGGACGTCCCAAAATAATTGGACATGAAGGATCACATTCAATATCCATAATAGTAAAATCAACGGGCACATAATTATCATTGACAACAATAAGAACATCGTCGATCCTCCCCAAAGGTTTCTTTATGGAAGAATCAACGAGACGAACACCAAAAGAACAAGAATCATAAGGTTTCAATTTAAGCATATCATATATTCTTTTGGGCATAATAGAGGTACTAGCACCAACATCACATAATGCATAACAAGAGAAGTCATTCAACTTAATTTTTATCATAGGATCCCAACCATCTTCTAGCTTTCTAGGTATGGAGGCTTCTACTCTAAGTTTCTCCTCCCTAGCTTTGATGAGAGCATTAGTGATATGCTCTGTGAAGGCAAGGTTAAGCGTGCTAGTGCGGGGATCTCTAGACATCTTGTGAAGGAAATCAATAACTTCGGTAAGAGTGCAATTATCAAAATCAAGGTCACGAGCATCAAGTAAAGTGGTAGTGGTGTCCTTTAGGTTCACTTGTTTGGTAGCTTCTATAGTCATAGCATCACCATTAATAGGTCCATTGGGACCAGGAGTACATTGGGTGCTAAGAGTTTGAACATCCTCAACAACTTGGATAGTAGCAACAGTGTGGTGGGTAGGAAGGCTCTTAATTCTATCCTCTTCCTCCCTTTATCTAGCCCATCTTTCTTTAAGTTTAGCCATCATCCTAATGTTTTCATTAATTTGCACTTGAATAGCATTGATAGGAGTGACTTCCCTCTCCTCAAGAGGAGAAGTTTTAATTTTTAGCAATTTTACCTCATTGGCTAAGTGGTCTACCTTAAAAGAAAGATCATCTAGTTTATGTAGTTTTTCTTCTACACTCTTATTAAAGGCTTTTTGGGTAGTGATGAAATCTTTAAGCATGATCTCTAGTTCAGTATTGGAGTTCTTGGTACTAGGATAAGCATTATTGTTCCCATAAGAGTTAGAGGGGAACGGTCTAGGATTGTTACCAAAGTTACTCCTATAAGCATTGTTGTTAAAATTGTTTCTAGAGATAAAGTTCACATCTACTTTTTCTTGAGCAATCAAAGAATTTAAAGGAACATCACGAGGATCAACAGTAAATTGCTTCGAAAGTAGAGACATGATCAAGTCAACTTTTTCATTAAGGGAGGAAATCTCCTCGACAGAGTTTACCTTCCTACCTGTTGGAGCGCGTTCGGTGTGCCATTGGGAATAGTTGGTCATCATCTCATCGAGAAGCTTTGTGGCAGCACCAAGTGTAGTTGACATAAAAGTTCCTCCCGCGGCCGAATCTAACAAGTTCCGCGAGGTAAAGTTCAAGCCTGCATAAAAAGTTTGGATAACCATCCAAGTAGTCAAACCGTGAGTAGGGCAGTTCTTGATAAGAGATTTCATATGTTCCCAAGCTTGGGCAACGTGTTCATTATCCAATTGTTTAAAATTCATTGTGTTACTTCTAAGTTGGATAATTTTAGCAGGTGGATAGTATTTTCCAATAAAAGCATCTTTGCACTTGTCCCATGAATCTATGCTATTTCTAGGCAAAGACTGAAACCAAATTTTAGCTCCTCCTCTCAAGGAGAAAGGAAAAAGCTTAAGCTTAACAATATTACCATCTATTTCTTGGTACTTTTGCATATCACAAAGTTCAACAAAGTTGTTCAAGTGTAAAGCAGCATCATCTCCAGCACCGGAGAATTGTTCTCTCATAACTAAGTTCAGTAAAGCAGGTTTAATTTCATATGAAGGTGCTGAAGTGGCAGGTGTAGTGATAGGTGTGCTGATAAAGTCATCGTTGTTGTGACTAGTGAAGTCACACAACTTGGTGTTCTCGGTGGAACCCATAGTAGCAAGCAAGCAAGATAACTATTTTTGTGATTTTCGATAAAAGGTACTGAAAGCAAAAACTGAAAGGTAAACTAACAAGACTAAAAAGAAAAGGTAAAAGATAGCATGCAACTCCCCTATCCTGAAGAGTGGAGTCCCCGGCAACGGCGCAAAAAAATACTCCTTGATGGGCCTCGAACCCCTCGTTGGTTACCCCAAGTGGAAGGTGTAAGATGCAGTATTGTAGAAGTGTTTTCCCTTAGCAAAGATGCCAAGGATCGAATCCCCAGAGACTCCTAGGTTCAACAAGTAGGTGTCAACTGCTAACGGTGCAATTAGCAATCAACGTGGACCTGCACACAGATACAAATAACTTTGCTCCCAACGAGTACAGAGAGGTTGTCAATCCCTCCGGCCTTGTAGTTCACAAAGGATTAAAAGCAATGATAGTAGTGATAGATAGTGTTTTGCAATAGTAAATAATAACGAAAAGTAAATAGCGGATGTGATCAATAATAGTAATAAGGACCGGAGTCTCATGATGTTCACTAGTGATGTCTCTCTCCCAAAAGACGATAAAACAGCTATGTGAGGTAAACAAATTACAGCTGGGCAATTGACAGGACCACGAACGCAAACCAATGCTGACTACATTGCAAGAAAGGTTGAGGTTCAAAGCATGGGCGGTACGCCAAAGTAAGTAGACCGAAATCCATCAATGCCTACTACTAATCATCCACCTTGAGATATCTATCCAGAACATCTCGCTGGTATTAAGTTGCGAGCCCCACCCATAGTGTAAACTCAAAGCAACAGACAACTGCATTAAAAGAACTTTGCGTAAAGTAAACAATCATTGCACCCGCGGGCACAAGCACCGTTGTTTTCCCCCTTGTGGCAACAGCACATCCCCTAGACTCATGTTTTTGTCACTCAAGCTAGTCATCGAGGGGCATGAACCCACAATCAAGCATAACGTTCCCTCTTGGAGTCACTACCTACTACTCGGCCAAAGCAATAAATAACAACGGAGAACATGCAAGAATTACTTATGAACATAAATATAAAAGAGGTGAATCAAATATATTTCTCAAGATCAATCTGAACATAATCTCATAATCCATCGGATCCCAGCAAACTCAACATAGCAACAGCATAAGGATTACATATGTGCCTCGATCATGTAGGGCAGCTCACGAGGACTAATTAGTGAAGCACAAGAACGGGAGGAGAACATCACATAGCTACTGGTCATGGACTCATGGTCCAAGGGAGACTACTCATGAGTCATCCGGGAGGCGTCCATGGTGGTGGCGAAGCTCCCGGTGGTGATCCTCCCCTCCGGCAGGGTGCCGGGAAGAGTTCTCCTGGTGCTCCCGATCTTGGAAGCGGCGGCGGCGGCGGAACAGAGATGGGATCGCGAAAAGAGTTTCTTCTCTGAGGGTTTCGGGGGACCCTCTAAATATATGCCAAAGGGGGGCACCGGACGGGCTTCGGGGGGCCCAGGCGCCCCCCCGGCGCGGCCCAGGGGGGCCGCGCCGCCAGGGCTCCAGGCGCCCTGGTGCCCCCCCCCCCCAGGCTGCCCTTCGGACGCAGTGTTGTTTCCGGAACGCTGATTTTTTATATAATTTTTCTGGATTTTTCTGGGCAGTTCTCGAAACGTGAAAACCTGAAATACAAAAACAGCCGAAAACAGAAACTGGCACTGGGGTGCACTGGATTAGTAAGTTAGTCCAAATATGATCAAAAGTGTATGGAAGTGTATGAATATCATAGCAATATCACCCAAAAGTGGCATGGTGCAAGCAGAAATTATAGATACGTTTTGGACATATCAAGCGGGGCAAAGGTTTCCTCATTGGTGCAACAAGACCGAAGACCGCAAGGACGACAAGGAGGATGTCAACGTCGAGCCCACCACCTCGTCATCGCCTGATCCTTTTGCAGGCGAAGACTGCTTTTGTCAGGGTAGGAGCATCCTTGTGTTCCCGCTCAAAAATGGTTGTTATGGGATCCCTTCCCGCCTAAACATTTTGGGGGAAGAGAACCGTGGCCGCCTATATAAGTAGCTAGAATCCTCACTGCAAAGGGGATCGACTGATACACTCATCCACCACACAAGGAGCAAGAACACTAGCCTCCTGATCCTCCTGAGCTCACCTCCTAAGCCCAGGAACCACTGTAGTAGCTTGTATCCCAGCTCGCCTGAGGCTAATCCACCAAAGCAGGAAGTAGGGTCTTACACCACGCGGTGGCCCGAACCTGGATAAACTCTTGTGTGTTATGTCTGTTGTTTATTTGCCTGAATCCTTCCACCGAGACGAGAGCGAGGCGCTAGGTAGACGTGAGTGGGAGAGATCTTCGTTCACGCCCCTATGTTCGAACTTAGCGGGTTTTGCGGAGCCCTGAATCTGACACGACGCGATAAAGGGGTTTCCAATCCCTTCACGGCCACTTTTAAAAGTGAGATCTGATAGAGATAATAAGATAAATATTTTTGGTATTTTTGTTGTATAGATTGAAAAGTAAAGATTGCAAAATAAAGGATAGCTAGTTGATGGAAGATTAATATGATAGAAGATAGACCCGGGGGCATAGGTTTCACTAGTGGCTTCTCTCAAGATAGCAAATTCTACGGTGGGTGAACAAATTACTATCGAGCAATTGATAGAAGAGCGCATAGTTATGAGAATATCTAGGCATGATCATGTATATAGGCATCATGTCCGTGACAAGTAGACCGAAACGATTATGCATCTAGTATCATTACTCCACACATCGACCGCTATGCAGCATGCATCTAGAGTATTAAGTTCATAAGAACAGAGTAACGCCTTAAGCAAGATGACATGATGTAGAGGGATAAACTCATGCAATATGATATAAACCCCATATTTTTATCCTCGATGGCAACAATACAATACGTGCCTTGCTGCCCCTGCTGTCACCGGGAAAGGACACCACAAGATTAAACCCAAAGCTAAGCACTTCTCCCATTGTAAGAAAGATCAATCTAGTAGGCCAAACTAAACTGATAATTCGAAGAGACTTGCAAAGATATTTAAACCATGCATATAACAATTTAGAGAAGAACCAAATATTGTTCATAGATAATCTTGATCATAAACCCACAATTTATCGGATCTCGACATGCACATCGCAAAAAGTATTACATCGAATAGATCTCCAAGAAGATCGAGGAGAATTTTGTATTGAGATCCAAAGAGAGAGAAGAAGCCATCTAGATAATAACTATGGACCCGAAGGTCTGTGGTAAACTACTCACAACTCATCGGAGAGGCTATGGTGTTGATGTAGAAGCCCTCCATGACCGATTCCCCCTCCGGTGGAGCTTCGGAAAAGGCCCAAAGATGGGATCTCATAGGTACAGAAGGTTGCGGTGGTGGAATTAGGGTTTCGTGGTGCTCTCGGATGTTTTCAGGGTATATCAGTATATATAGGACGAAGAAGTATGTCGGTGGAGCTACGAGGGGGCCACGAGGGTGGGGGGAGCGCCTACCCCCCTGGGCGCGCCCTCCTGCCCCGTGGCTTCCCTGGCGTGTACTTCGAGTCTTCTGGGTTGCAATTGTTCCAAAAATGATCCTCGCGAAGGTTTCATTCCATTTGGACTCTGTTTGATATCCCTTTTCTGCGAAACACTGAAATAGGCACAAAAAATCAACAATTTGCACTCGGCCTTGGGTTAGTAGGTTAGTCCCAAAAATAATATAAAAGTGCATAATAAAGCCCATTAAACATCCAAAACAGATAATATAATAGCATGGAACAATCAAAAATTATAGATACGTTGGAGACGTATCACATCACAAATGAGATTGCCGGCTTAGGAAGTGAAGAGATGACCGACAGATTCATCATCAAGAATATCCTAAGAGCCTTGGGTGGAAAATATGATACCCTGTGCACATTAATCCAAATGATGCCCAACTACAAAGATCTCAAGCCAATGGAAGTCATTGGAAGAATTGTTGCTCGTGAGATGTCACTCAAGGATAAAGAAGAGCTTCACAACAAGTCTAGTGGTGCTTACAAAGCCTCATATGATGCCCCTACATCATCAAGTGAGAAACAAGCCTTCAATGAGGAATTGAGCCTAATGGTGAAGAATTTCAACAAGTTCTACAAGAGTAAAAGCAAGGAAAGAAGTTCCAAATCAAGGCTCTACAATGACAAAAGATCTTCCAATCCTAATCGGAATTGCTACAATTGTGGGAGACCCGGACACAACTCAAATGAGTGTACGGCTCCACACAAGAGAAGAGACGACTCACCTAAAAGGAGAAGTAGAAGAGAAGAATCACCACCAAGAGAGAGAAGGAGTAAAGATGATCGTTATGAACAAAGACCCTCTCCAAGAAGCAAGGATTTGGGAAGGAAAGACAAATCATCAAGGAGCTATACAAGACGAAGACATCAAGCTCATGTTGGTGAATGGGTATCCGGTTCCGACTCCGATAACTACTCCGAGAGAAGCTATCACTCCAACTCATAAGATACTCAAGATGAAGGTGTTGCCAGAATTGCTCTTGTGTCATCCAACTCCTACGACATATTCGACTCACCAAATGAAGGAATTGGAAGATACTTCATGGCTAAAGGTCCTAAGGTATCACACCCCAAGTATCTTGATTTTAACAGTGATGAAGATGACTTGATAGGAGATGAAAACTATGATGAAATTGCTATTAATCATGCTAATCAAGATAAAACGAATGACAATGATAAGGAGAAGATTGAGTGTCTAACTAAAGAGTTAAACACTCTCAAGTTAGCTCATGAAACTACCTTAGAGGATCATCGAGAACTTTTGAGGACTCGTTAGAAGCTACGCTTTGAAATGCTCAATCTAGAGCAGGAGCATGAGTTGTTAAAAGCAATCAATGATGATCTTCATAAGAAAAGTTCTTCTTACATTGCCAAGCGTTTACTCTTGTCTACTTACATGCCACAAGTAAAATCTACCAACAAGAATAAGAAAGATTCTTCCTCTAGTAGTAACAATAATCATGATAAAACAAATGTTGTTGCTTCTAGTAGTTCTCTTGATTCCACTAATGATTCTCTTAGTCAAGTTACACTTGAGCAAGAAAATAGCTTATTGAATGGAATTATAGAGAAAGGTGTTTATAAGAGCCTTGCCGGAAGTAAGCAATTCGAGGAAATTGTACGCAAGCAAGGAAGGCACCGGAAGAATCAAGGTGTTGGTCTTGAACGAAAGTTCAATGCCAATGGAGTTGAGTGGGAAGAAGATCAATACCCCAATACCAAGTTTGTTCCTCAACAAGTGAAGTATGATCCTACTTCCTTCAAGGGGACACAATCCCAAGATGATCTTCCACCACAAGACCTCAACCTAAAGGGCAAGGACACGCTTCAAGAATTGATTGATGCATTTGAAGAAGCTCCTAAGTCCTTCATCAAGTGGGTTCCCAAGACTACCTCAAGTTCTACTTTGTCAAGTACATCTACAACTCCAAGGTTTCCCATCAAGATGGTGTGGATCCCGAAGAATAAGAACTAGAGAGTTCTTGAGGGTGACTCCGCCAACATACTTCACTCTTGTTCATTTTGGCAGGGACAAGTGCAATCAACTTTCACATCTTGCACTAGTTCAAGGAGTCACAAACCCTCTTATTGGTAAGACAAGGGACAAGGTAACCTAATGCTTTCATGGACATCATCTTGTGTGCAATTCACTCTATGTCCATGGATATATTTGTTTGTTCCTTGTGGGACTAACCCCTGTAGGTATTGAAAGTGCAACTCACTCCAATGGATTGCTCCAAAATGATCTACATCAACTTTGAGCATCTACATCTTCAACACCTACATGAAGTCATTGTCGACAAAACCCAAGGTTAGTTCATCCCTCTTAAGGGGGGATATCACATCTAGGGGAGCTTTACTCTAAGAATTGAGCTAAAGCAACTCTAATGGTGTGAACACAACAATGCTAATGTAAAAGTGGTAACCCCACTTGTGCTTAAACGATGAGTATGACCTATGATAAAATGTTCTCATTTGACTCCTAAGTCAAGATACTCATACATAGATGACCTAGTCATCGCCAATTGCTTGATAGATGCTAGAGTGTTTGTGCATGCTTTGCCACATATTTCATTTGCCATTTTATTGTGTGAGCATGTTGTTGCACATTTTAATCATTCGAGAACATCCATTTGTTGCTTTGATTGTTTGGCCCTTTTTCTTTTGCCAAATGGATGGACAAGAATGCCTAAGTACCTCCTCTAGCTATCTATGTTTTTCTTGTCTCAAACTCTATTCATGCTACATCACAAAGTTTGATCAAGTCAGATTCGAACCACTCTGTGTGAGGAGCACTCGGCACTCGGAGTCCCCGATTCGTCATAGACTTAAACTTCCAAAACTTCTCTGTGCCCTTCGGTCTGACCGATTCATCCTTTTCGAACTGACTAAGTTTGCTGAGTTGATCTAGGTTTTCAATCTCGGTGCAACCGATTAGAGAAATTCGGTCTCACCGAGTTGCGGTAACTGCCAGCAGTTTTGCATCTCAGTACCACCGAGTCATTCCACTCGGTCACACTGACAGGTCTGGTTATATATACCCACGGGCCGAAACTTGGAAAGTTTTCTGAAATATTTTGCCCGCGCCTAACCAGCCCTACCGTCTCGGGTCTTCGGATCGTCCTCTCGCCGCCAGCGACCTCCCGCCACTGGTCTCCACCGCCGTCAACGGAATTCAACCCCGCCGGTGTCGCCGTAGCGAGCTCACCGCCAAGTTAGGGTATGAGCTCAACCTTTGTGCAATCTTTACACCTGATTCTAAGCACAAAGTCAATGCCATGGTTCTTGCCACGTATGAGATCTTCCTGTCTAGCGAAAACTCCGTTTAGATTAGTTTTGATTCAAAGTTTTAGGGTTAGGTATCCGCCAAACTCATCTCGGACCGACCGAGTTGTAGAAATCAATCCCACCGATTTGGCTTAGGCCATTGCACATGTAAGGTCCGGTTTGACCGACTTCAATTCTAAGTGAAACCCTAGCAAACTCAGAGTCACCGAATTGTGTCTCGGTCTAACCGATTTCACAAGTTTAGACTCCAAAGTTGCTTCGGTGTCACCGAGTTTAACAAATCGGTAGCTCTGAAATGCTTTCTGTAGAAACCCAAAACTAAGATTTTGACTCATTTGTTTTACCAAAACTCTGCACTTTGTGATGCTCATCCACTCTATCTCATCTACATCTATTCACAGGGTCAGCTTTTGGTGTCAGCCATGTCAGATCAAAGTGACAGCCAGAACAGGTCAGAGGAGCAAGCACGATTGAGTGAGGGCTCTAGACCCTCAAATAGCAGCTACTATGAGAGTAGCAGGAGCACTCCAAGTAACCTTCCAAAAGCTTCTACCAAGTCAAGGAAGAAGAAAACTTCTGACAGTGAGGATGAGGATTTTGTGGCTGATGAGGCCACTTCAAAGAAGAAAGTGACCAAGAAGGAGTATGGCACAGTTGCTTCGGCAGAGCCTGGACTAAACAAGAAGGCTCCATCCAAGAGAGCTCCAATGTCAAAGGCCAGAGCATCAACTCAAGAAACAATGGTGTTCACACTTGAAACCAGAGATGATGAGTCAGCAGGAACAAAGAAGAGAGCTACAAAGACCACAACCAGAGTGGTTGGCAAGCCATCTATGAGAGATGATGAAGCTGAAAAAGATACTGAAGAGCCTGTTGCACCAGCTGCAAAGACTCAGAAGTTGATAGGGGATGCCATCAAAGCCAGGGCTGCTCCATCTAATCCCAAAGCTGCCCCCAAAGCTACTGCACCCAAGAGGTCCACTAGAGACATTCCAGCAGCTGAGAAGAACAAGGCCCCAATGTCATTTGTTCCTGAGGGAGAGGAAGATTCAGATCAAGAATCCTCAGATGACGATGAGTCTATGATGCTCAGAAGACTCAAGCCAAAGATTCCAGATCATAATGATGCACATCTTGTTGCCGAGAACATGAAACTGAGAAAGGATGTAGGTCTGAGAAGATGGAGACAGACTAATCCATATGCCACAAGGAGGAAGACTATTGTGGATTACAGGTTTCACACCAAGGAACAGCAAGACTTCTATGAGACAATGCTATTGGAAAAGAAGACCATTGTCTGTGACATGAAATGGGTTGACTGGAAGTACATCAATAAACATGCTGACTTCTTTCTAGGTGTTCATGAGAGCTTCAGGCAAAATGAAGTTGATAGGTTTGTGGGAAAGAAACTGACTCGATGGAACGATGAGATGATCATGCAATTCTACTCCACTACTCATTTATATCCGGGTGGTAGGATTGTATGGATGACTGAGGGTACGAGGTACCGATCAACTATGGCTGAATGGGCAAGTTTAATCAATGCCCCCAAGGAGAATGAGAATGATACTCATGTATATGCCAAGTCCAGGATAGATCCAAACTCTGTGGCAAATATGTTCAAACCAATTCCTCACAAAGAAGTGAAAACTCACAAGTTTGGCTCCATATATCATCTGTTGTCTGGATTGACGACAATCAATACTATACTGTGGCACTCTTTGCTACCCAAGTCAGGAGATCATAGAATGATCCGAGGTCACTCCATCAACTTGCTCCACATGTTTCACGTTCCCGAGAAGTTCAAGGTCATGAGTCTGATTGTAGAGACAATCAAGAGGACAATAGCTAACCAGAAAAGGTCTTGTGGATATGCTCCTCACATTCAGATGCTAATCAACTCC
This sequence comes from Secale cereale, assembly GCA_902687465.1. Taxonomy (NCBI): domain Eukaryota; kingdom Viridiplantae; phylum Streptophyta; class Magnoliopsida; order Poales; family Poaceae; genus Secale; species Secale cereale. The sequence continues at coordinate 75,742,480 of LR738715.1, read as the reverse complement.
AGGGTGGGGAAAGGAACATATCTTCTTGACAAGAGGCATCTTCGTCTTAGGCCAGATTTCGAGAACAATGAAGTTGTCATGGATGCACCTCATCCAACTTCAGTTGAGGGCCAAGAGAAGATTGCTCAAGCAAAGCTTCTGGAGCTCCTAAGACCAATCAAGATCAACTCAATCATCTGCTTGAGGCCACTCTGAGGATTGACAAGAGTTTGGCCAACTTGACTCGGAATCAAGCAAGCCTGGAGAGGATCATTGAGGCAAAATTCTATGATCTAGATGTGAAGGTCACGGAGATCCAAGCTACTGTTGAGAAGCTCAAGGAAGAGGCTGAGGATAGAGAAACGACAAATGTCTTTCAGAGAGTGCCAAGAGGGCAGAGATCTGCTGCAGTGCCTATTGTTGCACTAGAGCTACTACTTCAGCACCTGCAGCCACAACATCAGTGGCACCTCCAGTTGCCACTCCACCAGCTCCATCAACCTCCACAGATGCATTCGTCCTTGGAGTCCTCTCAACACCACCTCCCGACGATCAAGCCTAGAGAGACGCATAGCACTATGCATTTTCAAGTTTTTTGGTAACTTGTTGCCAAAGGGGGAGAAAGTGTATAGATCATAGGCTTTGAGAGAGAGAGAGAGTTTTGCTTCTTTTTGCTTTCTTTGGTTTTTGCTTGCTACTTCGTTTGATTGTTGGATGCTACAATTTACTTTATGTCTGTGTGTGAGACACTTGTATGATCATGTTTTTGATCATATCATACTTTAATGCTTGCTTGAATGATGGTATTATTTTATCTCTCGTATATGATCATTCACTTTGCTTGGTGATGAGTGCATATTTTTTTACTTTCTATCATTTTGAGCGCTCCACCAAGATGTATGTGACATGGAAGAGTAACCCATGATCCTAATCGATTGTGCATTTGCATTCAAAAACAAATCTTAAATAATGCACAAATTTAGGCGGGGCTCTTGCTTATCACATACTTCTCAAAGCAACGATATATTTAAATCTTATTATGATTTGTCGAAGCTTTGATCTATATGTTGTCACCAATTACCAAAAAGGGGGAGATTGAAAGTGCAACTATCCCTAGGTGGTTTTGGTAATTCCTAACAACATATAGCTCATTGAACTAATGCTCTTTCAAGATGATCATTTCAGAAAGTTCAATGATTGGCATGGCATGGACTAGGAATGTGAACCCCTCAAAATGCTAAGGACACATACTGGCTCAATCTCAAGACTCTACATTTTCATTTTAGTGATCCAAGATCACATTGATTCCATAGGAAAAGCAAATACTATTAAAAGGGGATGAGGTGTTGCTTAATGGCTTACTTGCTCAAAATGCTTAGTGATATGCTCCAAAAGCCCTCAACCACTTTCTCACATCCACATATGTCCCAAACCAAAAGTCAAACTCGGCCCCACCGATTTGATATATCTGGCGCCACCGAGTTCAGTTGACTTAGCCATAGCTAGAAATTCTAATCAGTTCGGTGTCACCGATAGGGATGGGATTGCAAACTCTCTGTTTCCCTTCGTACCGTTTCGTTCTAACCAAAGTGAGTGATCGGTCCCACCGAGTTCGCAATACAAACTCTCTGTTTCCCTTTTGTAACATTTCGGTCTCACCGAAATGAGCGAATCGGTCCCACCGAGTTTGCCTGGCCAACTCTCTGTTTTCCTATTACAGCAATCGGTCTCACCGAGTTGATGTGATCGTTCTCACCAAGATTACGTTATGCCCTAACCCTAATGCAATCGGTCCCACCGAGTTGATCATATCGGTCCCACCGAAAGGCGTAACGTTCACATTTTGAACTGAATTGGTCCGACTGAGTTTCATGATTCGGTCCCACAGAGTTTAGTGAATTTTGTGTAATGGTTAGATTTTGTGTGGAGTCTATATATAACCCTCCACCCACTCTTCCTTCGTCTTTTCCTTCCTTGACCTTCTCCCTAGATGGGAGAAGGGTTTCCCCTCTGGTCCATGGCCTCCATGGCGGCGGAGGGGCGAGAGCCCCTTCGAGATTGGATATGTCTCTCTGTCTCTCTCTGTTTCTGCGTTCTCAGATTTTGGCCTTTCACCATTTCTTATATTCCCGGAGATCCGTAACTCCGATTGGGCTGAAATTTTAACATAATTTGTATCCGGATATTGGCTTTCTTGCGGTGAAGGAAGGGCACCAACCGCCTTACAGGGTGGCCACGACGGTCAGGGGCGCGCCCCTGCCTCGTGGCCCCCTTGGGCATCGTATCGCGTTGATTCTTCTTCCCAAAAATCACATATATTTCAAAAAAATCTTTGTCAGTTTTTATCCCGTTTGGACACCGTTTGATATGGATTTTCTGCTAAACAAAAAAACATGCAATAAACAGGAACTGGCACTGGGCACTGGATCAATATGTTAGTCCCAAAAATAGTATAAAAAGTTGTCAAAAGTATATGAAAGTTGTATAATAATGGCATGGAACAATCAAAAATTATAGATACGAGGAAGACGTATCAGCATCCCCAAGCTTAATTCATGCTCGTCCTCGAGTAGGTAAATGATAAAAAAGATAATTTTTGATGTGGAATGCTACCTAGCATAATCTAGATCATTTAATCTAATCATGGCATGAATATTAAGACACGAGTGATTCAAAGCAGTAGTCTATCATTTGACATAAAAGAATTTAATACTCAGGCATCCCAACAAACAATCAAGTCTTTCAAAATATCAATGCTAAAGAACGTTTTCACTACAAAATCATATAGTCTGTTATGCTCCCTTTTCTTAACACAAGGTACCCCTCATGCCCATCCCAGTGTCAGCCAAGCAATTGTTTTCATACTTTACTTTTTCGAACCTTTTCAACTCTTCACACAATACATGAGCGTGAGCCATGGACATAGCACTATGGGTGGAATAGAAGGTGGTAGTATACAAAAGTAGGGAGAAAGTCTCACATCGACTAGGCGTATCAATGGGCTATGGAGATGCCCATCAATAGATATCAATGTGAGTCAGTAGGGATTGCCATGCAACGGATGCACTAGAGCCATAAATGTATGAAAGCTCAACAAAAGAAACTAAGTGGGTGTGCATCCAACTTGCTTGCTCATGAAGACCTAGGGCATTTGAGGAAGCCCATTGTTGGAATATACAAGCCAAGTTCTATAATGAAAAATTCCCACTAGCATATGAAAGTGACAAAATAAGAGACTCTCTATCATAAAGATCATGGTGCTACTTTGAAGCACAAGTGTGGAAAAAAGATAGTAGCATTGTCCCCTTTCTTTTATTTTTTTATTTCTTTGGGCCTTCCTTTTTTATTTGGCCTTTCTCTTTCTTTTTTTGGCCTTTCTTCCTTTTTTTTAATTTGGCCTTTTTCGGGACAATGCTCTAATAATGATGATCATCACACTTTTATTTACTTACAACTTGATGCTAGAAAAAAGTATAGCTCTGTATGAATGCCTCCGGCGGTGTACCGGGATGTGCAATGATCTAGCATAGCAATGACATCAAAAAACGGTCAAGCCATGAAAACATCATGCTAGCTGTCTTACGATCATGCAAATCAATATGACAATGATGGTGCGTGTCATAACAAACGAAACGGTGGAGTTACATGGCAATATATCTCAGAATGGCTATGGAAATGTGTAGGATCGAAAGTATGTCTAGAGGGGGGGTGATTAGACTACTTGACAATATAAAAAATCTGCCTTTTGATTATGCAAAGTTTTTGGCAGTTTCACAATTAAGATCAATTCAAGTATCACCCTACACATGCAATTCTAGAGTATAAGCAGCGGAAAGTAAATTGCACATGTAGTAAAGAGAGGTGGAGAAGATCAAACGCAGTTTGGAGACACGAAGATTTTTATCGTGGTTCCGATAGGTGGTGCTATCGTACATCCACGTTGATGGAGACTTCAACCCACGGAGGGTAAAGGCTGCGCGAGTCCACAGAGGGCTCCACCCACGAAGGGTCCACGAAGAAGCAACCTTGTCTATTCCATCATGGCCTACGCCCACGGAGGACTAGCCTTACTCGGGGTAGATCTTCACGAAGTAGGCGATCTCCTTGCCCTTACAAACTTCTTGGTTCAACTCCACATCTCAAAGACGGAGGCTCCCAAGCGACACCTAACCAATCTAGGAGGCACCACCCTCCAAAAGGTAATAGATATTGTTGATGATGATGAACTCCTTGCTCTTGTGCTTCAAATGATAATCTCCCCAACACTCAACTCTCCTCACTGATTTGGCTGTGGTGGAAGAAGGGATTGAGTGGAAAGCAACTTGGGAAGGCTAGAAATCAAGTTTCATATGGTAGGAATGGAATGACTTGATCTCAACACAAGGGTAGGTGGTTCTCTTCTCAGAAAGTGTATGGTAGGAGTGGTAGACTTTCTGATGGCTCTCTCCACGAATGAAGAGGGGGTGGAGGGGTATATATAGCCTCCACACAAAATCCAACCGTTACACACATATTTGAGCAATCTCGGTGAGACCGAAGTGAAAACTCGGTCAGACCGAAAGTTCAAATATAGTGAACGTTGGGATTTTCGGTGGGACCGAAAATACCATCTCGGTGTGTCCGATGTGAGTCAAAGGTAGGAGCTTGCCATTCTCGGTGGGACCGAAATTAACAACTCGGATATTCCGAAGTGATGTCAATTGGTTACAGAAGGTTGGCAGTCCAGTTTCGGTGAGACCGAACTCAAAATCGGATGGACCGAAAAATTAGGGTTTGGAGGAATAACTGAGGTGGTTCATCTCGGTGGGACTGAGTTTGCAGAATCGGTTTGTCCGAGATTACTTATGAGTGTGTTAAGTAGTGAAAGTTGCTGATAGTTGAGGGAGCTAAATCACTAAGCACTTGAGCAACCAGATCATCAACACAACCTCATCCCCTTTTAATAGTATTGGCTTTTCCTATGGACTCAATGTGATCATTGATCACTAAACCAAAAATAGAGTCTTGAGCTTTTGCCAATGCTTGTCTTAGCATTTTGAGGGGTCCACTTCTTCAGACATTTCCATACCCATATCATCGAACTTCTCTGAAATGATTCTCAAGTAAATATTAGTTCAATGATATATATGTTGTTATTAATTACCAAAACCACCCGGGGATTAGTTGCACTTTCAATCTCCCCCTTTTTGGTAATTGATGACAACATATAGATCAAAGCTTCGACAAAAGATATAATCAATGAATAATATCGTCGCTTTGAGAAGTATGTGATAAACAAGAGCTCCCCCTAAATTTGTGCATTATTTAAAATTTGCGTTTGAATGCAAATGCACAATCGATTAGGATTATGGGTCACTCTTCCATGTCACATACATCTTGGTGGAGCGCACAAAATGATAAGAATGAATAACATGCACTCAATCACCAAGACAAGAGTAAATAGCCATACAATAAGGTATAGCATATGATAAGCATTAAGCACACATTAAAGCATAGTATGACCAAGCACTCATTAAGGTAGCATCAAATGTAGTAGCAAGCACACTGAAAGTTTCGAAAGACCAAAAGAAACCAATGTATCTCAAAGGAAACCGGCGAAAGAGCACTCTCTCTCTCGAAGCCCTATGATCTATACAATTTCTCCCCCTTTGGCAACAAGTTACCAAAAAGTTCGAAAAGGTATAGAGCTAAGCGTCACTGCGGGCTCTGCTGGCGGCTCCCGTCTGGGTAGATGTCGGAGTAGAAATGACGGCATCGGCGAAGACTTCTGCTAATGTCTGCGCTGGAGGAGTGGATGCTGGAGCTAGAGTAACTGCTAGAGCTGTGGCTGGTGCTGAAGTGGTAGCCCTGGAGTCTGTCACTGGGATAGCTGCAGATCTGGATCCTCTGGGAACCTGAGCAGTCTGGCGATGAGAGTCCTGGACTAGATCATCCTGCATGAGCTCTGCTCTCTCCTGCCTTGCTTCCTCCATGTCTGCCTCAAGCTTGTTGACGGACACCTGAATCTCTGTCAGCTTCACGTCCAGAGCGTGGATCTTGTCCTCAACAATCCTCTCTAGGCTTTCCTGAGATTGCTCAATGCTGGCCAGGCGTTGTTCAATCCTCTGGGTAGCTTCAAGAATCTGCTCTCCGAAGCTCTTTGGTTTAGCTGCTGCTGCTGCCTCTTTGTCAGCTTTAGCTTTCTTCGCAGCTTCGATTTTGGCTTGTCCTTCAACTGAGGTTGGATCCTCCTCATCCATCACAACTACGTTATCCTCATGCTCTGGCTGCAGTGGCAAGTGCTTCCTATCCAACATGAATTTGCCCGTGCCAAACTTGGCATTGATGAGCATCTAAATCTGCGGGGCAAACCCACACGACCGCTTCTGGTCAGCTGCAGTCCTCTTAATGGTCTCCACCATTAAGTCCATCACCTTGAAAGGTGCCTTCTCATCAAGAATGTGCAGCATGTTGATAGAATAGCCTCGAATCATGCGATGGTCTCCAGACTTGGGCATCAATGTATGCCTCAAAATAGTGTTAGTGGTGGTCAGACCTGCCTGGAGATAGTACACTGAGCCAAGCTTCCACCCTTCCAAATCAGCAGCGGGGATCTCCTTGTACATGTTCTTCATGGAATCATGACTCTTCTTAGGAATCCCATAGACATCAATGTCGTCCTCTCTCTGCACTGGAGCATTCAGAAGTTCTGCCCTTTCTTCAACAGACGAAGAAAACCTTTGACCTTCAGTCATCCAGGTGATCTTGCCATCAGGATAGAAGTGGGCTGTGGCGTAGAACTGCATGATCATCTCGTCATTCCAAGCTGTCAGCTCTTGACCCACAAAATCAGCAACTCCACATGCAGTAAAGCTCTCATGCACATGGGGAAAGAAGTCTCGGTGCTCTTCACTGTCAATGTATTTCCAGTCAACATACCTGGTGTCAGCAACAATAGGCTTCTTATCCATCAGCACGGTCTCATAGAAGTCCTGCTGCTCTCTGGTGTGAAATCTAGGGTCCACAGCAGTCCTTCTCCTCACGGCATATGGATCAGACTGTCTCCATAGCCTGAGACCTTTATCCTTCCTTGCCTTCATGTCCTCAGCTTGAGGATGAGCATCATTGTGGAGTGGCAACTTAGGACGGAGCTTAAGCAACACATGCTCTTCATCTGACTCAGACGGTGGCATCTCACCTTTGTTCTTCTCAGAAGCTGGAATGCTCCTGGTTGTCCTCTTGGGCTTGGCTGGAGCTGCCTTGGCTTGAGCAGGCTTCTTGGGCTTAGAAGAGGCTTGAGCCCTAATAGCATCACCCATGAACTTAGCTTTCTGAGGAGGAGGCTGGGGTGCATCTTCTTCTTCTTATTCAGCAGCTGCATCAACTTGAGGTTCAGCATATACTACCCTCTTCCTCTTGGAAGTTTTCTTCACCTTACTTGGAGCTGGCTCTTCCAAGTTTAGCTTCTTTTCAACAGCTGACTGCTTTACCTTGCTTGTGCCTTTCCTCGACTGCTGCCCTTGGTGCTCTTTGGCAACAACATTCCTCTTGGGCTTGGAGGTAACTTCCTCAGCAACGAAGTCAGAGTCCTCATCATCAGAATTTCTCTTCTTTCTGGTTCTGGTGGCTGCAGGAGGCAAACCACTAGGGGTGCTCCTCTCACCATCATCACTGGAACTGCTAGCCTCAGGACTGGTATCTGCCTCTGGAATCTCTGCAAACGGTGATTCAGACCTGTTCTGGCTGTCACTGACATCTGACATGGCTGACAACCTGTGAAAAGATAAGGTATAGGCAGAGTAGAAGAGTTATCACAACTGCAGAGGTTTTTGCAAAAAAAATGAGTTCAAATCTTAGTTTTGAGTTTTCACAGAATGCATTTCGGTCAAACCGATTTTCAGTTTCGGTGAATCCGAAGTGTATAACAGAAACCTACACACCACTTTCGGTCAGACCGAAATGGGTTTCGGTCCTACCGAACCACTAGGGTTTCACTGAAACTAAGTTTCGGTCACACCGATTTGCACAACTCGGTTAGACCGAATGGTGCAGTGCAATGGCCAGAGGCCAAATCGGTCATTCCGAGTTTCAAAATCGGCTTCACCGAGATGTGTTCCGTGGAAACCTAAACCTAAGAATTTCGCTCGAAACTAGAGGATCTGATCTGATGTTTAGGGAATATCTCAAACGTGGATAGATTCATGGCAAGCCAATCGTGCAAGAATCAGATGGGGAGCACGAAAGGGATCGGGACTCACCCTAACTTGGTGGAGTCCCTCTACGGCGGCAACGGCGCGGAGAGGATTACCGTTGACGGCGGCGGAGACCTGCGGCGAGGGCGCACAGGCGACGACGGCGACGATCCGAAGACCAGGGCGACGGCAGCAGGGGACTTGGGGGCGAGGCGGTTTGAAGAGTTAAATCGCGCGCAGCCCTCAGGTATATATATCCCCATACTGTCGGTGGGACCAAGTTGAAAAACTCGGTGACACCGAAATGGCTAACTGCTGTGCAGTTATTCATATCGGTCACGCCGAGATTTTAAACTCGGTTTCACCGAGATGAAACCTAGATCAGTCTAAGCGTTTCGGTTGGACCGAGATGGAAAAGCCGGTCAGACCGAAATGGACTTAGAAGGTTTTGGAAGTCAGCCTTAGACGGATCGGTGGCTCCGAGTGCTCCTCACTCGGAGGGTCCGAAAATGACTTGTTCAAAGTTGTGATATGAGCATGAATAGAATTTGAGACAAGAAAGCACAGATAGCTAGGGAAGGTGCTTAGGCATTCTTGTCCATCCATTTGGCCAGAAAAATCAAAACAATCAAAACAACAAATGGATGTCCTTGAATGGATAAAATCATGCATTCAACATGCTCACACAATAAGATAGCAACTGAAATATGTGTCAAACATGCACAACCAATACTCTAGCTACTAGCACACAATTTGTCGATGACTAGGTCATCTATATATGAGTATTTTGACTTAGGAGCCAAATGAGAACATTTGATCATAGGTCATACTCATCGTTTAAGCACAAGTGGGGTTACCACTTTTACATAAAGCATTTATGTGTTCACATCATTTGGAGATGCTTTAGCTCAATTTTTAGAGCAAAGCTCCCCCTAGATGTGAGAACCCCTTTTAAAGGGTCAAACTAACCTTGGGTTGTCATAGAAGACTTCATGTAGATGTTGAAGATGTGGATGCTCAATGTTGATGTAGATCATCAAGAGTTGGGAGCTATCCTTTGGATTAGGGCACTTTCAATACCTACATGGGTTAGTCCCACAAGGAACAAACAAGAATATCCATAGACATAGATCGAAGTACACAAAAGATGATGTCCATGAAAGCAATGATTACCTTGTCCCTTGACTTACCAACAAGAGGGTTTGTGACTCCATGAACTAGTGCATGATGTGGAAGTTGATTGCACAAGTTCTTGCCAAAATGAATATGAGTGAAGTTTGTTGGCGGAGTCACCCTCAAGAACCTTCTAGTTCTTCTTCTTTGGGATCCACATCATCTTGATGGGAATCCTTGGGGTTGTAGTTGAGCTTGATGAAGTAGAACTTGATGTGTCCTTGGGAACCCACTTGATCATGGCTTGAGGTGCTTCAATGAATGCATCAATCTCCTCTTGAAGCTTGTCCTTGGCCTTTAGCTTGTGGTCTTGTGGTAGAAGGTCATCTTGAGCTTGTTCCACATCGGAAGAAGTAGGATCATACTTCTCCTTTTGTGAAACAAACTGTGGAGTAGGGTATTGACCTTCTTCCCACTCAACACCTTCGGCGTTGAACTTTCGCTCAAAACCAATCCCTTGATTCTTCCGGTGCCTTCCTTGTTTGCGAACAATCTCCTCAAAGTTCTTGCTTCCGGCAAGACTCTTGTAGACACCTTTCTCTATGATTTCCTTCAATAAGCTATTTTCTTGCTCAAGTGTAACTTGGCTTGAAACATTGTTAGTGGAATCAAGAGAACTACTAGAAGCAACAATATTGGATTTAACATGGTTATTGTTACTACTAGAGGAAGAATTTTTCTTATGCTTGTCATGTTTAGTCTTAATAGGTGGCAAGAAATTAGACAAGAGAAGTCGTTTGGCAAGATATGAAGAACTCTTCTTTCGAAGATCGTCATTGATCGCTTTTAGAAACTCATGTTCTTGCTCTAGAGTGAGCTTCTCGAAGCGTAGCTTCTCATGAGATCTCAGGAGCTCTCTATGATCTTCTTGAGTTGTTTCATGAGCTAACTTAAGAGTGTTTAGTTCTTTAGTTAGACGCTCAATCTCCTTCATAGCATTGTCATTCGACTCTTCTCGACTATAAAGACTACTAGCATTTTCATCATTACTAAGCTCACTAGATTTATCATGCAAGAGCTCATCTTCACCAAGCAAGTCATCCTCATCACTATCAAAGTCAATGAATTCAGGGTGTGTTACCTTGGGGCCTTTAGCCATGAAGCATCTTCCAATTCCCTCATTTGGTGAATCAAATAAGTCGTAGGAGTTGGAGTTGGAGGATACGAGTGCAAGTCCGGCAACACCTTCATCTTGACTGTAGTCGGAGTCGGAGTGATAGCTTCCATCGGATTGATTGTCGGAGTCGGAGCCGGAGACCCATTCACCTACATGAGCTTGATGTCTTCTTCTTGTGTAGCTCCTTATGACTTGTCTTTCCTCTCCGAATCCTTGCTTCTCCGAGAGGGTCTTCGTTCATAACGATCATCTCTACTCCTTCTCTCTCTCCGAGGTGACTCATCTCTTGCTCTTCTTCTTGGAGATTCTTCTCTTCTCTTGTGGGGAGCCGTACACTCATTTGAGAAGTGTCCGGGTCTTCCACAATTGTAGCAGTTTCGATCACGACTAGAAGATCTCTTTTCATCATATGATCTAGACTTTGAGCTTCTTTCTTTGCCTCTATTCTTGTAGAACTTGTTGAAGTTCTTAACCATTAGGCTTATCTCTTCATTGGAAATTAGCTTGTCACTTGAGGTAGTAGGAGCATCACTTGTAGCTTTGTAAGCACCACTTGACTTATTGTGAAGCTCTTCCTTATCCTTAAGTGTCATCTCATGAGCAACAATTCTTCCAATGACTTCAGTTGGCTTGAGAGTCTTGTAGTTTGGCATCATTTGGATCAAAGTGCACACGGTGTCATACTTTCCATCCAAAGCTCTTAGAATCTTCTTGATGATGAATCGGTCGGTCATTTCTTCGCTTCCTAAGCCGGCAATCTCATTTGTGATGAGAGCAAGCCTAGAGTACATTTCAGCGACTCCTTCACCATCCTTCATCTTGAACTTGTCAAGTTGACCTTGAAGAATATCTAACTTTGATTCCTTCACAGATTCAGTACCTTCGTGCATTTCAACCAAAGTATCCCAAATCTCTTTAGCATTCTCAAGACGGCTGATTTTGTTGAACTCCTCGGGACACAAAGCATTGAAGAGAATGTCACAAGCTTGAGCATTGTTTTGCAACATCCGCAACTCTTCCGGTGTAGCTTCGCGATCCGGAACTTTTCCTTCTTCGAAGAAATCACCTTGCATACCAACACAAATAATGCCCCATGTAGCTGGGTTATGACCAAGAATATGCATTTTCATTTTATGCTTCCAACTAGCAAAATTTGTACCATCAAAGTAAGGACCTCTACGATAATTACCCTCACTAGACGCCATACTCTCCTAGGTTGTGAAACCAAGCTTATGGAGTCCAATGCAATGGAAACCAAAACAATGGAGACCAAAGCTCTGATACCACTTGTAGGATCGAAAGTATGTCTAGAGGGGGGGTGATTAGACTACTTGACAATATAAAAAATCTGCCTTTTGATTATGGAAAGTTTTTGGCAGTTTCACAATTAAGATCAATTCAAGTATCACCCTACACATGCAATTCTAGAGTATAAGCAGCGGAAAGTAAATTGCACATGTAGTAAAGAGAGGTGGAGAAGATCAAACGCAGTTTGGAGACACGAAGATTTTTATCGTGGTTCCGATAGGTGGTGCTATCGTACATCCACGTTGATGGAGACTTCAACCCACGGAGGGTAACGGCTGCGCGAGTCCACGGAGGGCTCCACCCACGAAGGGTCCACGAAGAAGCAACCTTGTCTATTCCATCATGGCCTACGCCCACGGAGGACTAGCCTTACTCGGGGTAGATCTTCACGAAGTAGGCGATCTCCTTGCCCTTACAAACTTCTTGGTTCAACTCCACATCTCAAAGACGGAGGCTCCCAAGCGACACCTAACCAATCTAGGAGGCACCACCCTCCAAAAGGTAATAGATGTTGTTGATGATGATGAACTCCTTGCTCTTGTGCTTCAAATGATAATCTCCCCAACACTCAACTCTCCTCACTGATTTGGCTGTGGTGGAAGAAGGGATTGAGTGGAAAGCAACTTGGGAAGACTAGAAATCAAGTTTCATATGGTAGGAATGGAATGACTTGATCTCAACACAAGGGTAGGTGGTTCTCTTCTCAGAAAGTGTATGGTAGGAGTGGTAGACTTTCTGATGGCTCTCTCCACGAATGAAGAGGGGGTGGAGGGGTATATATAGCCTCCACACAAAATCCAACCGTTACACACATATTTGAGCAATCTCGGTGAGACCGAAGTGAAAACTCGGTCAGACCGAAAGTTCAAATATAGTGAACGTTGGGATTTTCGGTGGGACCGAAAATACCATCTCGGTGTGTCCGATGTGAGTCAAAGGTAGGAGCTTGCCATTCTTGGTGGGACCGAAATTAACAACTCGGATATTCCGATATGATGTCAATTGGTTACAGAAGGTTGGCAGTCCAGTTTCGGTGAGACCGAACTCAAAATCGGATGGACCGAAATATTAGGGTTTGGAAGAATAGCTGAGGTGGTTCATCTTGGTGGGACTGAGTTTGCAGAATCGGTTTGTCCGAGATTACTTATGAGTGTGTTAAGTAGTGAAGGGTGCTGATAGTTGAGGGAGCTAGATCACTAAGCACTTGAGCAACCAGATCATAAACACAACCTCATCCCCTTTTAATAGTATTGGCTTTTCCTATGGACTCAATGTGATCTTTGATCACTAAACCAAAAATGGAGTCTTGAGCTTTTGCCAATGCTTGTCTTAGCATTTTGAGGGGTCCACTTCTTCAGACATTTCCATACCCATATCATCGAACTTCTCTGAAATAATTCTCAAGTAAATATTAGTTCAATGATATATATGTTGTTATTAATTACCAAAACCACCCGGGGATTAGTTGCACTTTCAAAATGCCATAGTAGGTAGGTATGGTGGCTGTTTTGAGCAAGGGTATAAGGTAGTTTGATGCATCGGCGAAAATTGCGCGGTACTAGAGTGGCTAGCAAGGTATAAGGTGGTTTTGAGGAAGGATGAGAGTGCGTATAATCCATGGACTCAACATTAGTCATAAAGAACTCACATACTTATTGCGAAAAATCTATTAGCCCTCGAAGGAAAATACTACGACGCATGCTCCTAGCGGGAGGTTGGTGTACATAGTTAGGTGTAGCGAACCGACCTGAATGGATCAAGTCTCTATGCTTAAGTGTCATCCCTGGATTGGTATGCTGACACACACAGACTCGAGGATTTATAACAGAGGTAAATCACATGTATAAAGTAACGTAAATACTATTACCTCAATCCATATAGCGGAAGTAACAAAGGTTGTGGAGTTCCATCAACACCAACGGCAAAGTTGAGTGTAGACAGCGCAACCCTAACGTAACACTTACTTGTCGAATAATTCCTGCAACATGAGACGTTGCAGCCATGTAGGTCCGTACATTGAATGTACTGGCAAATTCACACTGTAGTAGTAATGATGAACAATGCCTACAATTGTATGCATATTTGGCTGGTGGTGGCTATAAGGTTAATTTTGCATAATTTTTCCCTACAACAAAGGAATAACTTTAATTTACTACTCAACTGTGATTAAGCAATATTGAGAATGGTACCCCCATCTCAAATCCCCAAGTTACCAAAAATTAATAACCCAACAATTTTATTAGATCAAGTGATGAGATCAACAAATAATCCACTTCTAGATACTCAAAGATGTCCATAACCGGGGACACGGCTACTCATGAATAGTTTGTACACTCTGCAGAGGTTTGTGCACTTTTCCCCACAAGACTCGGTCGCCTTTGTTTTAATTTCTCACACTGCATGGTGTTTGAGAAACGGATGACCGAGACACAGTCTTTCGGAAGCATTAACTCTTAACCCTGGGTAGACCGTACCACCTACATCTGCTAGTCTACCACAGAAAGAGGTCACACAACATACTCAACTATGCGAGAACCCATAATGGCTTGTGGCTGCACACTGAAGTTTCTAGGCATGAAATATCATATGATCCCTTTGAGCTTGGGTGGCATTCCAATAGGGTGATCACACGGGTCCTCCGGGATCCCCTAGGACAACACTAGACCCTCCAGGTGCCCTGGCAACCACTGGTCCATCCCCAGGGTGCCACAACCAACCCACCCAGATGTGTATTAAATTTCCACCTTAAAGAAACCCTTAGTTGTTATTACACTCACAACTTCCATGAAATCACTCATACCAATCCACGTCTACAAGCAAGGCTAAGCAATAACAAAGCGTATATTCCCTTGGGTTGATCTCAAGTCATTGGGTTCCTACCTCATGAACTACAAAGCATCATATTATGTAACCAGTCCTACTCATACAAGTGTTTGAGGATATAAATAATGCAATAAAAACTGGGTATTGGAAAGTATGATCAAATTAAGTATGAACTTTCCTTGTACTATTGATGTAGACTCTTCGTACTCATAACTCGTGATAGATCTACTCGTCACACTCAGATCAATCTATCGTAAGCAAACAATAGTAACCACACATAAGCAATCACTCAGAAGATCGGAGGGAACGAAGAAAACACTTCAGAAAACTTCATAACCAAACAAATAACTCTTGCAACAGAAAACAATTACTAACAGTACCAAAATTAAGTGAATTTGGCCTTATCAGAAATTTTAGGTCAAGAGCTTCGATTTGCAAAAAGAATCAACTCAAACGGAGTTATAAAACTCAAGTTATGACAAAAAGAAGTTTGAAACAAATCTAGTTGAATTCAAATTTTAAAACTTTAAAAAAAACATGTTTAATTTGTTTTACTGGATAGAGGGGATCAGAACGAAGAAGTGGGCGTTGGTTTCGTTGGATTTGGACTAACGAACAAAAAGTTGTGATGGATTGAAGTTCAAGGACTAAACTGAAAAACTTTTATTAACAAATAAGTCCCTGGCCGAAAACTAAAATAAAAAGAAAAGGACTAACGAGTGAACGCTCGCTAACAGTAACTAACGAACGAAAACGTTCACTAAAAGATCTAAACGAACGAATTAACCCTACCTAATAAAATAAACCGATCTAATAAAAACCGAACAAAAAAAGAATCGGGCGGGTTTTTATACCATGGGTGGTTTTCGGCGGAAAACCGGCGGTTCGGGGGGACCGGGTCGGGTCGGGTTTTTCGGCCGACGAATCGAGCGCGGAGCTCCGGCGGCGGCGAACTCCGGCGCGGGTCGAAGCGGCGGCTGCGTCCGGCGAGTCTGACGACGGCGGGAGGATGCGGGTGGCGGCGTCTGGGGCGAGAGGGCGGAGGCGAGCGCGCGGAGCGGCGGCGGCGAGGCGAAGCAGCGGCGGCGGCAGCAAACTACGGCGGCGGCGCGGCGGCGAGAGCGAGGGCGGCGGCGAGAGCGGGGAGACGAGGGAGAGAGAGGGGGCCGGGCGCGGCTTATTAGGCCGGGGGCGAGCTTCTTGGGGAAGGGGCGGAGATGTCCGGCCTCGGCACGGACGCCGAGGTCGGCGGCAGCAGCGTGGTGGCTCGGGACTCCGTCCTGAGCTCGGTGGCGGGGCGGACGGGCCGACTAGGCTTCGGCCCAGCTCGGTCCAAAGTTTTTTTTTAAATAACATTTTTTTGACAACATAACAAGAATAAAATAAAATATACTATAGGCAGATAATATATCAAAATTTTCAGAAAAAGAAACTCTACAACATGAACATTTTTCTAGCATCAAATAAAATCCACAAAAATTTATTTAAATCAAATGGTGCTACTGTTGCAACAAAAATCAACAAAAATCATTTTAAAAATGCCAAAATGATTTCAAATTTATTTCTCTCCAATTTTCCGTTGTAGGGAATCATTTTACCCTATTTTCCATATATTTTATTTTTGGAGAAAAATACTTTGAATAAAAACCAATTACTCAAATTTTGAAAATGAGTTTCAAAATATCACAAAAATACTTCCAACTCATATTTCTTATACTTTGAAGAAGTCATTTTATCTTCTCTCGGGAAAATCATTGAGTTGCATAAAGTTTCTGAATTCAAAATATTTCCAAATGAAATTCAAATGTTTTCAAAAACCCTTTTCATTTTTTTAAATGGAAGAAGTCATGTCATCTTCTCTCTACGGTTTTGTATTTGAAATGAATTTGAATTCATGGAGATCATAAAATGCAAAGTGAAAGTTTGGGAAAGTCCTTTTATTCCCTCTCATTTTACTTTCAAAAAGTTTCAAATTTCACTCAATTTCACACAGCACATCACACAAGCAATCAAAACTATCTATTTAATCTAACATTCCAAAATTTAGAATTTTGGGATGTTACAAACCTACCACACTTAAAATGAATCTCGTCCTCGAGATTCGAAGAGGCTATCAAGAAATAGGTTGGGGTTCGGGGTCGAAGTCTCCTAACACATCCATTGATCGGTATGGTCTAGCGTGCTACCACACTTAGAAGCACGGATATGGTTCCATCAAAACTCAGTACTCCATCCTTTGTTGACAGTGTCGATCTTTTCAAATCTTTAGGGTAATTCCTTCTTTGGACTCTTCCGGTAGTGGCATAACCTTTGCCCTCCATTCTTGTGTCCTTTCATCTTGGTAAGGTTCTTCTGTGACTGGTTCTTCTTAGCTGATAGGTATGGCGCCAATACTAAACAAACATCGATATCTCATGGTGGTCATGAAACAATTTGATTGGGTCCCTGCATAAAACGGGTCTGGGCTTCATTCTCACCGTATGACCTACGGTTGGCAACAAGTGTCTTGCACAGGGGAAAATTGTCATACCATTCTAAGGTTTAAACAAGGTTTTGTCATCGTTGTCTCTCTACTATAGGTAAGTCACTCAGATTTACCATCTCGTATAATAGAGGCGAATAATAAGAGTAAGTCGGTATGGTGATCAATCCTATCCGCACCCAAATCATTACCTTGTATATGGTTTAGTGAATCCCGCATTCTAACACTCGGTCATCCTCACAAGCATTGCAGAATTTTCTCTTGTCGACGAACTGCGTTCAGATAAATCCATTGATTCTGCAAGCCAAACAAACATCTATCGTTTCTTCACAACTCTCGAGTTTTGCGTAAACACCTATTCAATCGTCTGTTGACAAAGTCGTAACTTCTTCCAGGGGTTTTCCTTCAGCAAGAGTGTGCTTGCTTCTCTGACAGGTCCTGGGGCCCGTGGTTTGTGGCTCATCTCATCACTAGTAACACTCGGTCTCATCATCGGGTTGCAAATGATCATTCTTCCAACATCCAACTTCCTTAGCATCCTTAAATCCATCTAATTGTATTGTATCCCTTCCTTCTATTGGTACAAATTACGATGTAATTACTTAGACTCATTATTGAGTGGTCCGTTCCAAAGTCTGATGTAACTAACCACTAGCTCTTGTATGCGGGTAACAGTGTCGGGTTCTACCACCCTTAAAATGAAAAACACTAGTTCCCTAAAAATATTATTCTATGAATCATGATTTCACTAATTGCCTATATAGTAACAACTCCTAAAATCCATAATCAATACAATGATGCTATTTTCATTGATTCTTCAACTTGTTACCATCTACTGCATTTACATTTCATGCTTCAACTCAACTACTTAGCACAAGTCTCCTTCTCCTTGGGACAGTCTCTAGCAAAGTGCTCTGCTTCATCACAACAGAAACATATTACTTCTGACAAGTCTCGTGGTTCCCTTGTGATTACGTAGCCTCCTTAGGTCCTCGGCTTATGGGTCCACTTCAGAACTTGTATATCCTTAACTCATCTTTGGAGTCACTATTGCTCCACACTCCAGCATTACACTCTCTTTAAATCCAATTATACTTATTTCCTTCATACCCTTGGGGTAAGCATCGTATCAAAAATAAACTCCAACTTATTTGTGCAAACTCCACTATTTGGGGCAACAGTTTCCTTTCTATGGGTCCAGGGTTCACACAGTAAAGTACCATTAAACAAAATGCACTGGTTCATCCGTAATCCATATTCTCATCATATCAAATCTTTTATTACATCTTGTACTACTATTCAAAACTCAATTTCAGGGATGCTACACTACGAATGCTGCTATCCACATAGTTCGGTAGGGTCAAGCATTCCCTCCATCTTTATTCATTTGTCCTAGCTAAGGATGCTTCAGTCCCATTGGAATTGTGCAATGTGTTTCTTGAAATCATCGATCTTTTGATTCATCCTATTGGCCATGTGCTTCATCTCCATCATCTCTGCATGCACCCCACTCAGGCATTCCAGAGTGTGAGAAGTCTTGCTTCGAGTATTTCTCCAATCTGACGTATGACCTCCATAGCAGCTTCACGAACAGAGTCGAAGAATGTTGTCAGCGGTACTCGGGAGATGAAAAAGTATTGACCCATAGTCTTTGGGCAAACTCTTTTCACACGGTGGAGGTGTACCTCCATGTACCAAAATTCAACTCCATTCTCCATGAAGGGATAACCCTTGTAAACTACATCTTCTTCCAGGTGAATATGCTTCATCATGTCCTTCGGGATCTTTGGGTAATCCTGATCGCTAGTCAGGGTCATGATTGTTTCCGGGCCCTTGAGAAAAGACTCCTAAAGGGTTGTCATCTATAGGTAATAGGCAGAAGGGGTACTCAGGATAGTGTATGTATTTCCTTGGGTGAAATGTGGTTGTTTGTCCGAGAGAGGTTTGGGATCAGTTTGTTCGTGGGTTCAAGGTTTTAATCTAGGTGAGATATCAAGAGAGTCACTCCCACTCAACCAACAGTTTGTAACTTTTCCTTCTTAGATTCCAAAATTTATCAACTTTTATTGCTTCATGAACTATTACAATGTTCGTTCCATAACTCACTCAACATTGTAACAAAAGTGTATTCCACAATTAGCTACATGCTCCATTCTAATATCCAGACCTCAACTACTCTGCTCAATCTTTCCTCTGGTCTAAGCATCCTCTGGCAAAATGCCCTACTTCCTTGCAGCGTAAACTAATGATATCAGATAAAATCTAAGGACTTCATGGTGACTATCCTGGTTCACTGGGTTCTTCGCTTACTGGTTGGGCAGTTGCTAGCATAATGACCTAAATCCTTGCACCTGTAACATGTGATGTGACTCAGGTCCCTTTCCATGGAAATTGGGTTATTCTAGGGACACATGCTCTTTCTCTTCCTCAACTTCTTCATTCCTATAAATTCTTCTATCTTTTGTGGATAAAACTCCACCTCTTCTGTCGGGAAGTCTCCCAGATACTCATGGCTTTCCTTCATGCAATGCTGTGAAAAATGTCCTTCTTCTCCACATGAATAGCAAGCACGGGAGTAAAATCTGTTTAGGCCTTCTCCATCAGGGTCGTCAATATCTTCCTCCATCGTGGATTCCTTTGAAATTTCCTCGAGGGATGCTTTCATTGCTTCTTTCTCCCATTGGATAAGTCTTTGCACCATGGGGTAAATGTGACACTGAGCAGGGTAGTGGGTAGTCCCTTCACACAAGAAACAAGTAATTTGCCTAGTTGGGCATTCTTCAGCGGGGTGACTTTCTTGACAATGAGGGCATTCATCCTTGTGCTCCTTCTGGGTGTGTCCTATTTCTCCGCAAATTGCAGGCACAAGGTTTCTTCTTCGGGTTGTCACCACGCTTTCGGATGAGACGGGACTTTAACAGAGTCTTCTTGAATTCCTCCCAACTTTTTGCTCCACTACATCCTTGTATGGCTTGATGCATTTTCCACCATGTTGTAGCACTTTTTCTCAAGTACTGAAGAGCATATTGAACCTCATAATTCCTTGCAACCAAATTCTTCCTGAAGTGATCCTCCATGTTTCGTATCCATAGCTCTGCCTCCGGCTCGGTCATCGGTCCAGAGAATACAAGTCTATCTTCATTCATCTTCTATTGGGTCCAAGGGTTTTGGGATGAGATTCGGGTGGTGGAGAGAGATACACTCAATACAAACAATAGTTTTGAAAAGACGGGTTTTGTTTTGTGGCCGTTTGAAAAAACATCAAACAAATGACAACTCACAAACGTCGCATCTAACGTAAGTACATAACAGGGGTTTGGTCTTCTAAAGGTCAATACCTCTTCAAATTCGTCAACTCTTCAAATCTTCGGAGTATCCACTGTTGTAGCTTCAACACTTCTAATGCATGGTGAAATCCTCTTTACTCCGAATTGGTCAAAAGGGGCGAGGGTGTAGTCTAACTATTTGAGGTGAGAGGAAAATTTGGTAAGCTCAGAAAAGATGAGAGGTAAAGAATCTTTTTGAAAATAAATTTTTAGAGAAATCTTTTCTTATGGGCTAGCTAGTTTCTAGGGTCACGTCCTACAATCAACATGTGCTCTGATACCATCTTGTAGCGACCCGACCCGAATGGATCAAGTCTCTGTGCTTAAGTGTCATCGATGGATCGGTATGCTGACACACACAGTACTCGAGGATTTATAACATAGGTAAATCACATGTATAAAGTAACGTAAATACTATTACCTCAATCCATTTAGCGGAAGTAACAAAGGTTGTGGACTTCCATCAACACCAACGGCAAAGTTGAGTGTAGATAGCGCAACCCTAACGTAACACTTACTCGTCGAATAATTCCTGCAACATGAGACGTTGGAGCCATGTAGGTCAGTACATTGAATGTATTGGTAAATTCACACTGTAGCAGTAATGATGAACAATGCCTACAACTATATGCATATTTGGCTGGTGGTGGTTGTAAGATTAATTTTGCGTAAAGCTAATTTTTTTCCTACAATAAAGGAATAACTTTAATTTACTACTCAGATGTGATTAAGCAATATTGAGAATGCTACCCCCATCTGAAATCCCCAAGTTACCAAAAATTAATAACCCAACAATTTTATTAGATCAAGTGATGAGATCAACAAATAATCCACTTCTAGATACTCAAAGATATCCATAACCGGGGACACGGCTACTCATGAATAGTTTGTACACTCTGCAGAGGTTTGTGCACTTTTCCCCACAAGACTCAGTCGCCTCTGTTTTAATTTCTCGCATTGCATGGTTTTTGAGAAACGGATGACCGAGACATAGTCTTTCAGAAGCATTAACTCTTAACCCTGGGTAGACTGTACCACCTACATCTGCTACATTTGCTAGTCTACCACGGAAAGATGTCACACAACATACTCAACTATGCCAGAGCCCATAATGGTTTGTAGCTGCACACGGAAGTTTCTAGGCATGAAAATATCATATGAACCCTTTGAGCCTGGGTGGCATTCCAATAGGGTGATCACACGGGTCCTCCGGGATCCCCTAGGACAACACTGGACTCTCCAGGTGCCCTGGCAACCAATGGTCCAGCCCCAGGGTGCCACAACCAACCCACCCAGATATGAATTAAATTTCCCCTAGATCAATCTATCGTAAGCAAACAATAGTAACCACACATAAGCAATCACTTAGAAGATCGGAGGGAACGAAGAAAACACTTCGGAAAACTTCATAACCGAACAAATAACTCTTGCAACAGAAAACAATTTCTAACAACACCAAAATTAAGTGAATTTGGCCTTATCAGAAAGTTTAGGTCAAGTGCTTCGATTTGCAAAAAGAATCAACTCAAACGGAGTTATAAAACTCAAGTTATGACAAAAAGAAGTTTGAAACAAATCTAGTTGAATTCAAATTTTAAAACTTTCAAAAACATGTTTAAGTTGTATTACTGGATAGAGGGGATCATAACGAAGAAGTGGGCGTTGGTTTCGTTGGATTTGGACTAACAAACAAAAAGTTGTGATAGATTGAAGTTCAGGGACTAAACTGAAAAACTTTTATTAACAAATAAGTCCCTGGCTAAAAACTAAAATAAAAAGAAAAAGACTAACGAGTGAACGCTCGCTAACAGTAACTAACAAACGAAAACGTTTACTAACAGATCTAAACGAACGAACGTTCGCTATTTAACCCTACCTAATAAAATAAATCGATCTGATAAAAAAACTGAACAAAACAAAAAGAACTGGGCGGGTTTTTATACCGTGGGCGGTTTTCGACGGAAAACCGCCGGTTCAGGCGGACCGGGTGGGTCAGGTTTTTCGGCCGGCGGATCGGACGTGGCGCTCCGGCGGCGGCGAACTCCGGCGCGGGTCAGAGCGGCGGCTGCGTCCGGCGATTGCGGCGACGGCGGGCGGATGCGGGCGGCGGCGTCTAGGGCGAGCGCGCGGTGAAGCGGCGGCGGCGAGAGCGAGGGCGGCAGCGAGAGCGAGGAGAGGAGGGAGAGAGAGGGGGCCGAGGCGCGGCTTATAAGGCCGGAGAGGCGAGCTTCTTGGGAAAGGGGGCGGAGATGTCCGGCCTCGGCACAGACGCCGAGGTCGGCGGTGGCGGCGTGGCGGCTAGGGGACTCCGTCCCGAGCTCGGTGGCGGGGCGGACAGGCCGACTGGGCTTCGGCCCAGCTCGGTCCGAAGTTTTTTTTAAATAACATTTTTTTGACAACAAAACAAGAATAAAATAAAATATACTATAGGCTTATAATATATCAAAAAATTCAGAAAAAGAAACTCTACAACATGAACATTTTTCTAGCGTCAAATAAAATCCACAAAAATTTAAATAAATCAAATGGTGCTACTATTGCAATAAAATCTAATAAAAATCATTTTAAAAATGCCAAAATGATTTCAAATTTATTCCTATCCAATTTTCTACTGTAGGGAATCATTTTACATTTTATTTTTGGAGAACTATAATTTGAATAAAAACCAATAACTCAAATTTTGAAAATGAGTTTCAGAATATCATAAAAAGACTTCCAACTCATATTTCTTATAATTTGAAGAAGTCATTTTATCTTCTCTCGGGAAAATCATTGAGTTGCATAAAGTTTCTGAATTCAAAATATTTCCAAATGAAATTCAAATGTTTTCAAAAACCCTTTTCAGTTTTTTAAAATGGAAGAAGTCATGTCATCTTCTCTTTAGGGTTTTGTATTTGAAATGAATTTGAATTCATGGAGATCATAAAATGCAAAGTGAAAGTTTGGGAAAGTCATTTTATTCCCTCTCATTTTACTTTCAAAAAATTTCAAATTTCACTCAATTTTACACAGCACATCAAACAAGCAATCAAAACTATCTATTTAATATAACATAACAAAATTTAGAATTTTGGGATGTTACATTAGGAGACCATACGTGCATGCTTGGGGAATCACAAACCTTAACACCAATATTTTTACTAAACCACAATCATTCACTAGTACCTCCCACATATTAGCATCTCTATATCGCAAAACTATTGCAAGGAATTAAACATATCATATTCAGCGATCTACAAGTTTTATGTAGGATTTTATGACGAACCATGTGAATGACCAATTCCTGTCAACTCTCTAAATAGATATAAGTGAATCAAGAGATTTTTAATTCTTTCAACAAAAGTTATGCCCATGCTCTAACAAATATAAGTGAAGCAAAAGAGCATTCTACATATGGCAGTTTTCTATGTGAGGAGAAACAGGCAATCCAAACTTCAAATGATATAAGTGAAGCACATGAAGCATTATACAAGGCCATACTCAAAAGATATAAGTGAAGTGCAAAGAGCATTCTATAAATCAACCAAGGACTATCTCATACCAGCGTGGTGCATTTATTAAAATAAAAAATAAAAAGCACACGATGCTCCAAGAGTTTACGCATATCTTGTGAACGAAACGAATCCGAAAACATACCGATACTTGTTGAAGAAAGATGGGATGCCTGTCGGGGCATCCCCAAGCTTAGACGCTTGAGTCTCCTTGAATATTTACTTGGGGTGACTTGGGCATCCCCAAGCTTTAGCTCTTGCCTCTCCTTCTTCTTCTCACACCGAGACCTCCTCGATCTTCGAACACTTCATCCACACAAAACTTAACCGGACTTTTAGTGGCGGGGTTAGTGCATATGATCAATGAAATCCCATCATGTACTACTCTAACATTATTGTATAATTATGAACATATATTACCCACTGTATTCTATCACAATTCTATGGCCCCAAGTCAAGGAGGCTTCAACAAGAATTCAAACATATGCAAATAATGAAGCTATAACAACAATTTGTGAAAACGGGACAGTCTGTAAAGATTTGAACATTCACCATACTTCTGTAACTCTAAAAATTCTGGAAAAATCAAAAAAAATTATAGCAAGACTCTGAAAAAAGTTTCAGATCCTTTCGATCTTCCAGTAAAAAATGTAAAATCGCGCACTACAGCCAAAGTTTCTGTTTTTGCACCGCAAAAACCAACAAGCAGTTTAACCATCCTAAAGGAAACTCTTGGCACATTATTTTTATAATACAATGGAATTGTACAAGGGGATAATTATTTTTGTTGAAAAGTTTCTGTAATCGAGATTCACAAAGTTTCCATGGGCATGAACAAAGTTCAAGGCTAGCTCCCACTTTAACAATGCTCGTCTTTCTCACTTTCGCTTTTCTTTTTGAAAAAGTTTTAGATTCCCCTCTTTATTTTTTGTGTTTTTAAACTTTGTAAAAGCACACAACAGAAATAAATGACTCTCTGAAACTTCCGGGTTGTCTCCCTGACAGTGCTTTTTTAAAGCCATTAAGATAGGCATATAGTGCTCAAGTAATGGATCCACCCGGATCCCAAGGTATATCAAAGCCAATTTTAATTAACAATGTTTTGTGATTTTGTAGTGAGCACAAAGTAACATATATCATGCAACAACGAAGTCTAACTCTCTTCCTATGCATCGACATGTCATAAAAGAACAATTCATGCACACATAGTAAAGGCCAATGCATAGTATAAAGAGTTTCTTGCAATTTTATCATATTGGAAACATGGAGAGACGGAGATGTAGTTCCTCTCTCATAATAATTGCAAGTAGGATCAGCAAGCACATGCATATTATATCTATTAAAATCATCATGTGTAGTAGTGAGACGCAACCCATCAATATAATCCTTAATAAGATCAAACTTCTCCGAAATAGTGTAGTTGGGAGAAGTCAAAAAGATAATAGGCTATCATGTGTGGGTGCAATAGCAACAATTTCATTCATAACATAAGGAACTATAGCAAGTTCATCTCCATAAGCACAATTCACATTGGCATCATGGCCACAAGCATAGCAAGCATCAATTTCATCAAAAGGGATATTTCAAACAAATCCAAGGGATCATAGCAATCATCATAGCATTCATCCTTCGGTAAGCACAAAGGGAAATTAAACAATGTATGAGTTGAAGAGTTACTCTCATTAGAAGGTGTGCATGGGTAGCTAATCCGCTCTTCCTCCTTTTGTTCTTCGCTCTCCTCGTCATCTTTTTCATCTAATGAGCTCACAATGTCATCAATTTCTTCTTCCATAGATTCTTGCAAAATATTAGTCTCTTCTTGGACAGCGGAGACCTTCTCAATAAACGCATCAATATTGGCACTGTATTCATAATTCTCATAGCAATATTTCAATATAGCAAAAAAATTAGGCCTATAAACATCATCATCAAAAGCTTCATACCTTTTAAACAGAGATTCAATTTCATAAGCACCCTTAAAAGCAACAAATTCTTCTATTTGTTCCACATCATAATAATCATATATACCATTAGCATAAGAAGATAAGGTTTCATCATCATTAAATTTGCATGAAAAAGGAAGGCGTGGAGCCTTCATCCTAGAGCAACAAGTATAATCATATCTCAAGCATAGTTGTCGAGCATACCAATGCAACATATGAATTTGATCCCATAACAATTTCCTTTTATGAGTCAAGCGATAATCCCTAAAGTATTCACGCTGATCCAACATGTCTCCCATTATATAATTGAATGGGGTTTTCTCAGGATTATCAAAGTAGTACATAATATCTTTCACATAATGAGCATCGAGGGTTTTAGGAGGTTCCCCATCTCCATGAGTAGCAAGTACACCTTTTTTTTGGTATTTCGTGTTCCATATCCATAACTAAAGATAGAGAACAACTTAGAACAACAAATAAAATCTACTTATTGATAAAGCAAACAAGCACACACGATAATATTCACCCCACGCTATTGCTCACCGGCAATGGCGCCAGAAAAAGGTCTTGATAACCCACGAGTATAGGGGATCAATTGTAGCCTCTTTTGATAAGTAAGAGTGTCGAACCCAACGAGGAGCTAAAGGTAGAACAAATATTCCCTCAAGTTCTATCAACCATCGATACAACTCTACGCACGCTTGGCATTCGCTTTACCTAGAACAAGTATAAAACTAGAAGTACTTTGTAGGTGTAACGAGATAGGTTTGCAAGAATATAAAGAACACGTAAATAAAAACTAGGGGTTGTTTAGGTAAAGAAGCAATAAAGTTAGTATAGCGAGTGTGGAAAAGTGGTGGTAGGAGTTGCGAAATTGTCCCTAAGCAATTGACTATGTTACTAGACCGATAGCAAGTTTTATGTGGGAGAGGCCACTGCTAGCATGTCCTCCCTGACTTGGAATTCTATGCACTTATGATTGGAACTATTAGCAAGCATCCGCAACTACTAACGTTCATTAAGGTAAAACCCAACCATAGCATTAAGATATATTGGTCCCCCTTCAATCTCGTATGCATCAATTTCTATGCTAGGTTGAAGCTTCTGTCACTCTTGCCGTCCAATACATAGTCCTATCAACATAAAACTAACCCTATGGTGTGATCCACGCGCGCGCTCATATGATGGGCACCAAAGGATAGCAATATAACCACAAGAAAATTAAACCAATCATAGCAATTCACCAATTACCGATAGGACAACAATAATCTACTCAGACATCATAGGATGGCAGCACATCATTGGATAATAATATGAAGCATAAGGCACCATGTTCAAGTAGAGGGTACATCGGGTTGCGGGAGAGTGGACCGCCGTAGATAGATGGGGGAAGGTGATGAAGATGTTGGTGAATATGACGGAGGTGTTGGTGTAGATCGCCGTCACACAATGATGGCCCCGGTGGCGTTCCGGTGCCATCGGGAGAGAGGGGGAGAGAGCCCCCCTCCTTCTTCTTATTCCTTGACCTTCTCCCTAGATGGGAGAAGGGTTTCCCCTCTGGTCCATGGCCTCCATGGCGGCGGAGGGGCGAGAGCCCCTCCGAGATTGGATCTGTCTCTCTCTGTCTCTGCGTTCTCAGATTCTGACCTTTCACCATTTCTTATATTCCCGGAGATCCGTAACTCCGATTGGGCTGAAATTTTAACACGATTTGTATCCGCATATTGGCTTTCTTGCGGCGAGAGAAGGGCACCAACCGCCTTACGGGGTGGCTACAAGGGTCAGGGGCGCGCCCCCCTGCCTCGTGGCCCCCTCGGGCATCTTCTCGCGTTGATTCTTCTCCCTAAAAATCACATATATTCCAAAAAAAAATCTCTATCAGATTTTATCCCATTTGGACTTCGTTTGATATGGATTTTCTGCGAAACAAAAAAACATGCAACAAACAGGAACTGGCACTGGGCACTGGATCAATATGTTAGTTCCAAAAATAGTATAAAAAGTTACCAAAAGTATATGAAAGTTGTATGATATTGGCATGGAATAATCAAAAATTATAGATACGACGGAGACGTATCAAGCTATACTAAGTCACAGGTCGTAATATGACCTGGACTCTTGTAAGCCTTGGGCCTCGACCTGTATATAAAGGCGAATCTCCGGAGCAGATAGATCAGGTGACAATCAATTGATAGCTAGGTCAAGCGAATCCGCTCCCTTGTAATCGATACTCAAGTAATAAGCAAAGAAGCAGGAGTTGGCTTTTACCTCCACCATGAGGGTCCGAACCTAGGTAAATTCATGTCTCTCGATTCCGCTCAACCCCGACAAGCTAATCACACGGTTGCGATGGCCTCACGACTAAGTCCTCACACTAGGACACATGTCATGACAAAACCACGACAGACAGAGTGCTGGAAAAGGCCTTCAGACGGGATCTCTAGAGAACAGGAACTTGTGGTGGCGAAAAAGGTATTTCGTCTGGCTCTATGTTGGTTTTCTGATTTTAGAGAATTTATGGAGGCGGAATTAGGTCAAACAGAGCCACGAGGGCGTCATGAGGCACCAGGGAGCGCCTACCCCCTGGGCACGCCTCGGTGCCTCGTGGACCCACCTTCCATCATCTCGCCCTCTCCTGAAGCTTCCAGTGTCTCTTTTGTCCAGAAAAAAATCTCCAAAAAGTTTCGTGGCATTTGTATTTCATTTGATATTCTGAAAAACCAAAAACATCCTAAAAACAGCAACTGACATTGGGCACTAAGTTAATAGGTATATATATATATATATATATATATATATATATATATATACGTGCTTGTAAATATATATTAAACATCCAAGATTGATACTATAATAGCATGGAACAATCAAAAATTATAGATACATTGAAGATGTATTAGGTGCCCGCCACTGCTTATTGTTCGAGCAGTGGCGGGCTCTTTGTGCCGCCCTCCACTAGAGTTTTTCACCATGCGGGGATCTGGAAGAGTGCTTACCTATGGCGGGTGTTGAAAAATGTCCGCCATTGCTAGGCCAATAGCAATGGCGGTTTCCTTTTAGTACCCTCCAGTGCTAATTCTCCAAAGTAGCAGTGGCGGATGCCCTGTCTTGCCCGCCACTCATATGAGTTCACCTATAAGGCTTTTCCCAATAGTGTTCTAATTGGGGTGACAATGCCCTTTTTGAGGTTGGTGACAAGCCCCGTGACTTTGACAAAACCGGCAAGAATATCAGTGAGGCACTTGAAGTCCACCTTAACTAGAGCAATGAGTATAGCCGCATCGTTTACAAACAGCGCGGTGCGGATGCACGCGCCCCTGCCGCCAATCTGTCGCAGATCCCCGCAGTGCATGGCGAGGTCGAGGATGTTCTTGAGCGGGTCAATCGCAAGTACGAAGAGGAGGGGGACAACGGGCCCCCTTGCCGAAGGCCCTTCACGTGCTTGATAGGCTTGGACGGCACCCCGTGGGCTAGGATCCTCGAGGAAGAAGATCTTAGTAGGGAAGCAAGCATGTCTCTGAATCTAACGGGAAAGCCGTGCCGAGTTAGTAGATCGAGAAGATAGTGCATCTGACCGAGTCGAAAGCCTTTTTAATGTCAAGTTTAAATAGCAGGGTGTGCTTCCGCAACCGATGCATTTTCCTAGCCATGCAGTGGACGTACAGAAAATTATCATGGATGCTCCGGGTCTTGATGAAAACACTTTGAATTTGGGTGACCAGGGTGTGCATGAACAGTGCCAAGCAGTTAGCCATCATCTTTGCCACAATCTTCTGGGTCACTTGAATAAGGCTAATCGACCTAAAGTTAGATATGCACTATGCCCCATCTTTCTTAGGAAGAAGCACGATGTTTGCCGAGTTAATCCACTTGAGATGATCGCTCTGGAGGTCGGAGAAACCGTTGATGACAACCATGATATCATGCCTGATCGTACCCCGACATGCCTTGAAGAAGGCCCCCTATAACCCATCTGGACCCGGAGCCTTATCCTTCGGCATTTGGGGCAATGGCGTCGATCACCTTGACCTCAATAAAAGGTCCCCAATTCCACTGAGGTCGTAGGAAGGGAACTGAAGGACATTCCTATTGAAATCATGTTGTCTTCTTTGAGCCTTATGAAGAACGGGCGCGGAGTGCTCCTCCGTTTAATTTGGCTAGATTTGTAAAGTAAAGGATACATTTCTTCACTCACCATGTGCCTTGGTTGTTGAGATTTCAGATTTGAGGCATGTAAACCAGAAAGAAGGGAGTACTATTCTAGAACCAATGGTCTTAGAGTATGTCGAGACATGGTTGCATTTCATGATCTTAGATTCGAATCATTTAGATGGACCGCTTGTTTCATTTTTTTACCATTTTATGCATTTTTGGTGTTCTACAATTTTACAATAGGTTATATGTTGGAACATCAAGATGCTAACGACAACTGTAGGGATGTTGAAATCGAAGGATTCGCATGAAGATTATGGTTTTGCCGAGCATCTTTGTTGTTGGTGTTCTTTAATTGTGATCTATTTTACTTTCTTTAATACATTATCAAAGACATAATGTTGTTCTTACAAATAATACTTAGTGATATATACCTTTACTTCTGAATAGTTGAAAGCGGACTAGCAAAAAAAAAAGACCGGTAATGCACAAATGATCATGTAGCTAAATAGTACGGGATAAAGATATTCAATTATTAAAACAAAAGACATGTTTAGTGTGTAGATTATCAAATTGCAATACAGGTTAGAGCAAAAGCCAAGCGTGAAGCGGCAGGTGATAAAATGACTAAATAGTACTAGAGCACACTGGAAAAGGGGCAAATGATTGAAATTGTTGTGTATGGGCATCCTTTTCCCTGTCGATTAAAGAACAGGTGTGCATATACCCGTGATTCTCTACTCCAAAAGGAGAAAAGGGCAACGCCAGCTCCATTATCATCGAGTGATGGCGATGTAGGGGCCGAACAAAATGCTGGGGGGTTTAGATAGGCTCCTAACCAAACCCGGCCCCCAATTTGTTACTAAACCGTCCAGCTCAGAAGCATCCGCATGCGCAGCCATTGACCAGCAGCACTTGCCACTCCAGCTCACAATTAGCGCAGAATCAATTGCCTCGCTTCGCAAGTTCCTCTCCGTTGCATTTTAATACGGCTATTAGTTAGCGATGATTATACAAGATTATCGTCGGTCCCCCGATGAGATCGAGCTTGATCAATCGATGGAGATAAGATAAAACCAAAACGATTCGCACAATAAATGGATAATCCCGGCCATTCCAGCTCGGCGGCAGCTAGTAGATGAGATGGACACCACATTATGACCCGATCGCGCGCATGCGATTGGATCAGGTGGCGATCGGATGCATGATAAGCATTATCAGTTCAGTTCCCGGCCGGGCAGAGAAAGTATACGTACTGCTACTACTAGCTTAGTTCTCCGACCGGAATGGGCCCGGCAAATCAAGCGCCCGATCACGTCACATGCAACTGTGCCCCCTTTCTCCGCTAACCAACAAGAGCAATATCATTTCCGTTCACTCTTAATGGTACTGCACGGAGCTTCATTTACCAGTAATAGAGTTGAAGCATCGGATGGGATCTGGATTTTTCTTTGGAACTGATCGATCTGAGAACGAGAGGGCATGCAATGCAACGTGGTGATGCATGTGAGAGGACAGCGTGTACTACCAGCACGATCACTCACCCATGAACAGAAGAGTAACGTGAAAGAGAACAAAAAGTTGCAACAATGGCGGGGAAGCTCATGTGGGCGGATATGCATGGGCGCACGCACATGTCTCACGCGGATTACAATAATAATAGTCGAGGTTTAAGTAGAGGCCCTCCTAACCCGGCCGGTGAGTCCAGCGGAGCGGAGCGGGACGTACGCCGCTGTCCCGATCGACCACTGACGGGTCAATGGCGCTCGATCCGGCGAGCGCATCGCATGGAGGGTTCGAGAAGCCGGTGGAGGGCAGGACGGTAATTCATGGCGAGGCCGTCACCCAATTATTAGCTCGCGCGGATGACGGGCATCAGGCGTGGCGCGCCCAGCGTGCAGCGGGGTTGGTTTGGCCGGTGACGTGTCCCCGTCGTACGAGCCTGGCGGGCAACGGCGGAGATGGGCCGGACGCCGGCTTTTGTCGTCGACGGCAGCAATCAATCGTTGGACCGATGGCGCACACAATTGTCTAGTCTAGCCAAGAAGGAGAATGGGCTCACCCATCCCTTGCGAGAAAAAGAGAAAATCGTCTGTTGTTTGCAAAGAAATTAATAACCATAGATATCGGCCATGTTTCGATACTCTAACTTAGTTAGAGGTTAGAGTTAGTTAAATTAATTTTTAACTAACTCTAACCAAAGAGTTGTTTGGATGATAGGGTTAGATTGACAATAAATGTTTTTTCTTAATCATTTGACTGCTCTAGTGTGGGAGGGGTAACTTTTTTTACTATTTTTTTTAGTGGGCCTAAGAGAACTAACCCAAATAAGCTCCTGTTTTTTAGGATGGGTAGATCCAACTAACTCAAACTAACACATCATGTTTGGATGCTTCTGGGTTATTTGAGCCCCAACTAACTAAAACTAACTCTAACGTAGGGATTCAAACGGGCCATCGTATTTACCTTGGATCCGACGTAGCGGACACGCCGCCTGGGTCGGGTTTTTTTTGTACCGGTCAGTGACCGGGACGTACGCCCGAACGTTTGAGGGGTTTAAGACGTCCGGTTATAGATGCTTTTACTACATTTAGAGGAGCTTCCGATCGGTCAGATTCTTCTATTTTCTGCCAAGATTTCAAGATCGATACAGGCAGCCACCGTGGCGTGTGGATTCACCTCGGAGCATGCAATTCGCCGAAAACGACACGGCGGTGGCGGTGGAGCCGGAGCCAGAAGCAACGACGACGTACGCAACGCGCGGCCACCAAAAGTCCGCCGGTCCAGGCGCGCGCGGCCAATCAGCTCCCCGGCCGCGTTCACGGGATCATTCACGGTCGCCGTCACGGCCGAAGACCGCCGGCCAAAGGCTCAGCGTCCAATCCCGGCGCCCCGGTTCGGCGCCGCCCGGGGACGTCACGTCGGCCCGGCCTCCAAACCCACACGGGCCACGAGCGCCGCCCCATGACAGCTCCGTGGCCGGCGCGCCTGAGCTGGCCGCGCGCGCGCCCACCCCCCGGCCGGTTGCTGTCCCGGTCCATCCATCCCAGAGCACACTGTTTGCTGCACGGCCTCGTGTTACGTATGCTCGATAGCCGATAGGAGCTCACTTTAATTAGCACAGCGAGTGTTCCATCGATCCCAGCACAGTTAACCTCATCAGAGAAAATATCACCAAAAAAAAAAAAGATGATGGCGAACGCGTGTCGACTTCTCCGTTTTTCACCTGCACAAAGCGTCTCGTTTTGCTCACTAGAGCTCGGACCTTGATGTCAGTCCCAAACAAACAAGCCAACATTTTGGCACTTGCACCGCATGACACGATCGCATGAGCCGTAAGAGGCACAAAAGAAAGAACCGGGCGAGTTTTTCAGTATGTTTTCCCTCCATTTCCGGAGAGTCTATCTACTCTACAAGCTATTTTATTCTACCAAGCCTTATCTCCCCATGAATTTCATCTCATCAATCAACCAAACAAACAAAAAGAAAACCTTATCTTCTCTTCCCTCCCATCAATCTCCGAAACTACCAGTACATCCACGATGACACGTACGCACGCACTTTCGGCATGCAGTTACACCCAGCTGTTTCCCAAAAAATCACACCTGAGCCCGGCCTCCAGAAGCTTCAGGCGTGACAAGCACGCGATCCGAATATGGCAGTTTCCCGGGGGCCTCACTCCACACCGTCCATTTCACCAGCCCGGCCCGGCGCGCGGTGTATATATAGCGCCTCCCTATCCCGCTCCTTCCTCACCAACTCACCTCCCTCATCTCCCTCGACTCCGGCAAGCCAGCCTCTTCTTCTTCTTCTCCAGCGAGCGAGCTAGCTAGGCTTGGAGGTGAGCGAAAATGCCGGTCAGCAGGATCGCCCTGGGGAGCCACCGTGAGGTGTACGAGGCCGGCGCCCTCAAGGCGGCGCTCGCCGAGTTCATCTCCACGCTCATCTTCGTCTTCGCCGGCCAGGGCTCCGGCATGGCCTTCAGTGAGTTCCCCCTTCCTTCCTTCCTTCTTCTCAACGATGCATATATCCCAGCTTAATTAGGACAAAATTAAGTTTGTTAATTAGTACTCCCTCCGTCCGGAAATACTTGTCATCAAAATGAAAAAAAGGAATGTATCTAGATGTATTTTAGTTCTAGATACATCCCTTTTTGTCTATTTTGATGACAAGTATTTTCGGACGGAGGAAGTAATTTGCATCATCATAATGGATAGCTAGTGCACGTACGACAAGACAGGTGAGGAAAAAGGAAAAACCCTTTGCTTTTGGTTTTGGACACGAGTTAAAATGACAAGAAAGAAAGAAACACTTTATGAGGCGTTACCAGTGGCCTAGAGAAATCTGTCTCAGAAAGGGAGTAGGGTTTGATTGCTACAGGCTTTTTAGGTTGAATGATTGGCGCAGAATGACCAGTTTGCCCCTGGGATTACGTGGTGAATCAGTAGCTTCTGTTCCGATCGGGCCTGCCGCTGCCGCCATGTGCTTCTGCCCACAAGTAGCAAAAAATGATGGGATTTCTAGCCGCATTTCTTCGCTAATTCTGTGTAGTATGCATGTGCCGGGACGTATCTGACTGACAGTTTTTGATGTTGGATTGTGCGTGCAGCCAAGCTGAGCCCCGACGGCGCGGCGACCCCCGCCGGCCTCATCTCGGCGGCGATAGCGCACGCCTTCGCCCTGTTCGTGGCCGTCTCGGTGGGCGCCAACATCTCCGGCGGGCACGTGAACCCGGCCGTGACCTTCGGCGCCTTCGTGGGCGGCAACATCACCCTCTTCCGCGGCCTGCTCTACTGGATCGCGCAGCTGCTGGGCTCCACCGCCGCCTGCTTCCTCCTCCGCTTCGCCACCGGCGGGCTCCCCACCGGCACCTTCGGGCTCTCCGGCATCGGCGCGTGGGAGGCGGTGGTCCTCGAGATCGTCATGACC
The DNA here is from genome assembly GCA_902687465.1 of Secale cereale. Lineage (NCBI taxonomy): Eukaryota > Viridiplantae > Streptophyta > Magnoliopsida > Poales > Poaceae > Secale > Secale cereale. Next base: position 75,707,586 of record LR738715.1, on the reverse strand, counting down.
TTCGGGCTGGTGTACACGGTGTACGCCACGGCCGTGGACCCCAAGAACGGCAGCCTGGGCACCATCGCGCCCATCGCCATCGGCTTCATCGTGGGCGCCAACATCCTGGTCGGCGGCGCCTTCTCCGGCGCGTCCATGAACCCCGCCGTCTCCTTCGGCCCGGCCCTCGTCAGCTGGGAGTGGGGATACCAGTGGGTGTACTGGGTCGGCCCCCTCATCGGCGGCGGCCTCGCCGGCGTCATCTACGAGCTGCTCTTCATCTCCCGCACCCACGAGCAGCTCCCCACCACCGACTACTGAGCTCAGCTCAGCGCAGCTAGCTTGCTTGCAAGCTCGCGCCGTGTGATCTATGATCGCGTCGTCTCCTTCCTTCCTTGCCATCATCATCATGCATGAGTCGTTTAAGTTTGCTTCCTGGGTCGATCAGTGTGTGGTGAGTTCGTGGAGCTGTAAAAGTAAAACCGTGGATGATCTCTGTGAGGATCGGCCCTGTCAATTTGCTTCTGTAAAACTGTGAATTCGCCCGCCCGAGTAATTTCAAGTTCAGTTGAGTTGGAATGGCTCGACCTCGACCGTGCCTTGTCTGGAATCAATCCGGCCGCCTGTGAGACTGTCAGTGAGATCCACTGTTTAATACAGTGGTTTGTCTGAATCGCCATGGTTCGAGCACTGCCGAGGCACGAGCGCGCGGGTCAGTGCCAATAATGGAGTGGCATGCATGTGGCGACGAGGCGGATTGGTACGACGCCACGTCGGAATGGGCGCCGTGGTGATAATGCTGAGCTGCCCTTGTCGGCTGGACCGGCCGGCCGGGTCGATCTACCCTAACCCTATCAGGTCAGGCTCGCACGGCGGAGTGCCCGTGCCGGGCACCATACACGCATGCGGCCATGCATCCGGCCATCCCGATGGATGTTTTTTTTTTTTTTTTTTTTTGAGAATCAGTACAGACGCAAGCGCTCGTATACACGCGCATACACTCACCCCTATGAACGCACACACGCACACCCTACCCCTATGAGCACCTCCGAGAGACTGAGCCGGCATATCATCTTGAGATTTACGAAGTCACCGTAAGCGCCTCGTCGTCGACGGGAACGTCTCCTACCACTGAAAGCGCATCGCCGGAAATCCTGAAATAAATCCAGGAATAATGCGAGCACCAGGATTTGAACCCTGGTGGGTTGGGGATACCACTGTCCACCTAACCATCTCAACCACAGGTTGATTCGCATCCCGATGGATGTTGCAATCATGTACATTACGTGGGGTTGTTGGCACGTTTACTGTCCTGTCCGGTGGACCCAACCGTCTGCTCCTCTTCACGAGCATATTTATTAGAACTCAGACAGTCTAAAGTATCGGCATCGTTTGGTCACTTCTGGTGGCGCTTAGTACTTTATTTAAGAGATTAAGGAATTATTAGACCAACAACTCCAATCAAGAGGAACGTGGACGAAGAAAGCACGATCGGAGCTGCAATCGCCGTGATCAACTATTTTTGTGTACTGCGTTGTCTTCTTATCTCGAGTGGAGTACGTAAACTGTTTATTTTCTCTCTCGCGCGCGCGCAACTGCACAACTAGCGGTCGATGAGCCCGAAAGGCAGCACTAATGATCACCATCAGTAACCAAACCAGCTTTATCTTGAGCAGTTGATGAGGTGGCCATTACTCCATTAGGCATTAGCTGAAATGCAACTTGGCGCGCACTTTCCGTGCCAGCACATGCAGGCACCTACCACTACCAACCTGCAGTAATTAAGGAAATTTATTTGGATTTATTTTATTTGCATTACTATAGGATTCAGGTTTGAGTATACTCAGAGGGTGCTTGGATCAAGAGACTTATTTTAATCTGCCTAAAAATAGTCTTTTTAAGAGGCTAAAATTTCAACCACCCCAGATTAAAGAGGGACTAAAACTTAAATGAATTCAGGTTTTGGCTACCTAGGCATTCAGACAGAGCTCCAGTCTGAAATGGCATACATTGCTAATCCGTTGGAATCTTCGGCGGAATAATCCTCTTGTCAGCGAATAGTTATCATCCTTCGAAACCAATTGAACACCAGAGGCGGCTCTAATCTAATACTTCAAGTGTCTGGACCGCATCAATCATGGATCGCGGCTGTCGTTCAGCGTTATCTTCCCAGCTTATTTGTCTGACCACCTGATTACGACGCCAGAAACTGTCTTAATTTGCTGTTTGTGTGTGTGGGCTAATCGAAGCTGTGATTTAAGAACAGATTGTTCAGGGGCCATATAAATACTGTTCCGTTGGAGGTTTCCTAATCGCTCGCATTATCTTCCCGGTTTGTTTTATGCGATCACCTTATCACGACGGCAGAACTGTCTTTGCTGAGCTAATCGAGCTGCGATTTTTGATAGAGAAAACCGAGCTGTGATTTAAGGAACCATGGCTGTGTTTGTTTCAGCTTTTGGAGCAGTTTTAGGATTGAAAAAAGCTGAAGCTGAAACAAACAGGTTATTTAGAACAGCTGTGGAACCACAACCCAAAACTGTTTCGGGAGATTTTCAGTGTAACAGCCTAAAGCTGGTCTCGGTGTACTTTTGGGCCAAAACTGTTTCCCTAGCCCCTCTATCTTTGGCGTTTGGTCATAATTATGTCGTAAATGCCACCGTAGGCATGACATATCTCTACGTTCGCCCCCTCCTCCTGAAACATAGCGTTTTCACCAGCTCACAGTCGTTTCCACAGCTGCGTTGCCAAACAGCTAACCTTCACTACAGCTGTTTCCTCAGCACAGCAGTTTTGCCAGCACAGCAAGTCCACAGCTGAAACTGCTGAAACCGAAGCTCAAACAAACACAGCCCATATAAATGATACTTCGTTGGCTGTACTAAATCAGTGATTGTGTGACACAAAAAACTTCTACCCCTGCGTCGCCAGCCCCTGGGGACAAGGGGGCGATCTACCGCGCCGGCCCTAGGCTTCCGCTCTTCTCTCCCTCCTCCTGCCGCCGCCCGAGGCCACGCTGGCATTGCCTGGCCAGTAACGGCGGCGGTGGGCCCCCGCCCCCCTCGCGCGGTGGTGGCGATCTCCTGTCGGCGGCGGCGGCTCATGAATCGGTGGTGCACCGGCGGCAAGGAGCAGCGGGCGCCCGTCGGCGAGTGTGACGGCAACGACAGCGCAGACGCGTTCTCCCTGCGGCCGAGGAGCACTTGTGGTGGCGGCCCAGATCGTGGGCCTCGTCCGCGGGCCGGCAGATCCGAAGGGCGTCTACAGGCGGGCATGGTGGGCCTGACGGCGCCGGCTTAGGCACCGCGGTGGTGCCGTGGCCGGTCAGGCGGTGGCGGCCTGGATCCATCATCCAGTCCTCGGCAGAAATGGCGGCGATCCGTGCACGGGATGCTTGATAGAGGTCCTTCGAACAGATCCGGGTGAAAACTTGCTTTCGGCTTACTGCCAAAGCCGGCGGTGGCGGCGCTATTTTGCGACATTCCCTTCTTGAAGGCATCACCGAGGAGAGTTTCAAGGTCGCAGTCTGCTACCTCCGGGGGAAACCCTATATTAGTTGATCGGGAGACGGCGACGTTCTTATGTCGTTCCCCCCTTGGGGGCGTCGTCCTTGGAGGTGTGCACGGGCTCGACGGACCAGTGGACCGCATCTTAGGTGGATCGGTGCTTCATCCTACACATTGATGGCGACGGATCTCGACGGCGTGGCGCAGTGCAGATTCGGCGTTCGATGTGTGAGGATGGACTCGCGCAGGAGGATAACGCTGTTTGGCGTCGTGGTGGCGTCGATGGCAGAAAGACCTGGCACGGTAGATGCAACAGTACAACTCTGAAGATGGATTGGTGGTAGGTGGTTGGGGCGGCCTCATACCCGGCAGGCGTCCGGGTTGAAGAGTGCGTCGGACTGGTGGGTGCCCCATACCCGGCAGACGTCCTGGTTGAGACCCCGGGTCATAGATGTTAGGTTTGGCTGCGAGGTCTGTTTGGTATTAGGCCCAGACTATCAGCATCCTGGATAGAAGTAGCGGCAGATGTTGCCTAGACGGTGGCGACTGTTATATGACTTTGTAAGGTCTTATGTGAATAATTAATAAAGTGACTGTATGCATCGTCCAGATGCAGAGGCCGAGGGTTCTCGTCCATTTCTAAAAAAAACTAAATCAGCGTTAATTAATATGGCTCAAAGGGAGTACTATTAAAGAAGCAGAAAGCGCAGCTGTTTGGGCGGTAGCCGGATATACTACCTCCTTTCCGGTTTATAAGGCGTGCACGTATATCTAGGTTAAAAAATAAACCAACGTAATACAATTTATCTGTTACAAAAAATATATCATTAGAAACTTCAGATCTTCTACTTTCTAATGGTGCAATTTTTAGACTATACAACTTATTTTATGTTGGTCAAATTATAGACCTAGGGATACGCGCAAGCCTTATAAACCGGAAAGGAGGTAGTAGCTGTTTACTTCCTTCGTTTCTAAATATAAGTCTTTTTTAGAGATTTTCAGAAGAAAAAAACGAAAGAAGCAAAAATAACTTTCGAAGGTTTAGTTACGGAAGTCCTGCCCAATGAAATGTTCCGCGTTCGGCTAGAGAATGACACCATCATCCTAGGCTATATTTCAGGAAAGATATGATCTAGTTCTATACGAATACTGATGGAGAATAGGGTCAAAATTGAAGTAAGTCGTTATGATTCAAGGAAGGGACGTATAATTTATGAACTTCCCCATAAAGATTCGAAGCGTGTCGAAGACTCAAAGGATAGCGAAGATTTGAAGGATAATGAAGATTATGGACAACAATAGGATGTGAGTATATATTCACTCATTTTTGCTTCATATGTAGTCTATTTAGGAATCTTTAAAAAGACTCATATTTATTTAGGAACGGACGAAGTACATACGAACCGAGTGTGACGCGCGCGCTGGTATTTGTCTCTATCCAGGTTGCACATCACCACAGCACGGCTATTACAAAGTGGTGTCACTGGCAATGATGAACACTGGGTGATGAGGATGTGCAGGTGTCGCTGTTGCGGCATTGAATCTCTCCACGTCGCGAGGGATCGCGTGACGTGGAGCCGAGATTATCCGGCACGGTCGTCTTCTTGGGCAGGCACTCTCTTCTAGAGACGCGTCGCAATCTTAACGGGCGATGATGCCTTTTATTATGCTGATCTCGTGAGAAATTTGGAACGATCGGAATGCATTGTCTTCCGTAACACCGTGGTGCCGGTTGGGGTTTTTGTTGATAAAATCAAAGATGTTTCAAAATTTTGGTGCCTTGCAGGGGTCAAATATATGAGTACTGTAGTGTCGCGAGAGTGACGTCTTGTAATTCGGCCTTTGGCCAAAAACTCTATACCTTTTTCTTAATCAATGAAAGTGGCAAATCTTCTGCCCAGTTTAAAAAAAATTTGATGCTTTAGAGAGACGAAAGAATCTATAGATAGAGATAGGAACCGGCCGGCCCTAAAGCCGTTTCTCCGGCATCGATGGCTAATCCATCTTCACCTCGACGATACCGCGGGGCTGGAGCTGAACGTCTGAACCAGTCCCTGTCATTTACTAGTACTCCTTTCGGTCCTTTTTACTCTGCATATAAGGTTTGTCTGAAGTCAATCTCATCCAACTTTGATCAAGTTTATATAAAAAATTATTGACATTTACATAACAACACCAATATCATTAGATTCATCTCGGAATATATTTTCGTATTATATTTATTAGATATTATAGATGCTAATAATTTCTAATATAAACTTGATCAAATTTGACAAAGTTTGACTTTCGGCAAATCCAATGTGCAGAGTAAAAAGGACCGGAGGGAGTACTACAGAAGAGCACTTCGTCGGTTATCCGAGGGCTGAGAGTGTGGCGGGTAAAAGAGCATCGGACGGCTGAGAGGAACTGCAGTTACTCATCTCATAAGGAAATCAACGGAGCAGTCGCATCCCCCATGGATCGATCCATGGAGCCGATTTCGCGGTGATTTTGTCTGCTCCGCGTGACAGTAACAGCTACGTAGCTGCTAGCTGATTCTCGGATGCGCATCATCTCAGCCAGTCGATTTTACTGGTGCAACCTCGCTCGGTGGAACGGCCGACCTGACAACAGCACCGGTGAAGGACACGCTAGCAGAACGGTCGACACAGCTGCACTGGGAGTACTACTACGTACTACTACTAGCTACTCCAGTAGTGTAAACCAACAGGCATCTTGTCTTGTGATGCTGACGGCGATGATGGGTTACTGATTTACCGGCATGTAGTTCACCCGAGTAATAAGCACTTAAGCAGTTCCCTGGAACGCTCTCCTCATCAACCTTGTGGTTCTCTCGTTAAGCCCACTCCACTGGCAGCATGTCTGCAAGTCGCGTGGAGTCAAGCAACTGCTGCACCAAAAGAGCCATTGGATTCCGTCGCGGCACCCACGTCCCATGCAAAGGATTGATTGTGCTTGCGCCGGACCGCCGGTGACTGGATCGGCGGAACCCGCCGCCGGCGCCATGCATCGTGCCGGAGCCGCGGACAAGGCCAGCGAGGCCGTGGCCCCGGCCAGCGCTCCGTACGCACCGGGTTCTTGGCACCACTTCCCCGGATGGATCGATGATTGGATGAGATGCCCTCATAATTCTGCTGCCTACTCCGGAGACCAGATCGGATGGCTGGCTGCAACTGTTCCCTTCCCGGCGAAACAGAAATGCATGTGAGCGCCCCGAGTTTTTTTTTTCTGCCATTGCAGACTGAATCCTACTGTTTCTTTTTTTGAACTAATCCTACTTCCTCTTGTGCTCGGTTCTAGGTTAAAAATGGACGTTCATCGTTCGCCTTCCCCGTGTACGGCCAGTTCATTTCTCTCTTTATTACTGATGAGACAAGCATGCATCCAGGCCCACATACGGCGTCATGGAAGGCCAGTAGACAAGGGAGATGGTACACAAGTTGAGGGTCTCACGTGAACTGGCCGTGTGACCCTTGTTCCCCATGCATGGAAATTTTGTGCAACAGTCATAGGAGTGGGTACGTACTACTCCGTATAAGTAAGTGGGATGCACTGATGCACATACACTGCTTGTCCTCATGGGACGGGGGCGGGGATGCCTGATCGTCCTTTCTCCGTGCAGAGAGAAACGCCACTGGTCGCTGCACGCATCACGTGCACATGTCCCTCGGAGCCCATCCATCGTGGCTGCTGTCCTTCCGGCCTTCACTGTAGAACCAACAACGCACAATGCAGGTACATGAACAATTATCATGTGAGCATCTTCGACATCGAGAGGGTCACAAACAAAATCTGGCAGCCAGTGGTGTAGTCGATGATAGATACTAGAGTTTGAGGCCGGGTGCATGATCACCTTCATTGAAAGGAAGAATGATGCTAGCATGCTGCATGTGATTGATTCAGGCTAGCAAGAGTGCTTCTCATAAGGCTATGTCACGGCAAGGCATGATGAAATGGCCACATGATAACGGATGATAATATGTCGATAGAAACCCCAAGATTACAGATACAAAACCGAATATCATACAGAGACGGAGGTGACAGAGAACCAAAAGATACCTGAAACCAGAAAACACCTGAATTATGTACCAGCAGCACACTCCCACGCACACCACACCAGTGTGGAAGCGGATCAGCTCGCCGAGTCACCGAACCTCATTACAATCAGCAAACCGAGTCGCCAGATCAAGCTGGGTCAGGAAACAAAGTTTCTTTTTCTTCTTCATTTGTACAGGTCAATCAATTTCCCCACCCTTCCTTCACACCAAAACCTCAAGTTGTTACTCCTCCCTTTACTCGCGCACCGATGAGCACTTAGATACAACTCATTTACATCAGAACACCAAGAACAATCTAGGCCTAGGCACCGATCGCAAGATCTAGTTGGTTGCATACAGTGACCGGATCTACTGACAGCATCCCCCGCTCTTCTCGTGCTTCTGTTTCAGCGAGTTCCTCTTGACGACGGAGGAGCCTTCCTCTGACAGACTTGGAACCTCGAGAATCTGCAACACAGCAAAGGTATTTACACTTTCTCTAAGAAAAAAGGGAGCGTAATGTTGTTTACTGTGAGTCAAGGAAATATAGTTGCTAGCTACCACTTCAAGCAAATGATGTTCTTCAAAGCACATTTATTAAACTGCAGAACAGATTTTTGAGTTGTGTGTCTAGATCCTGTCTTGTTAAAAAAAATTGTATTCAAATTGTTTCTCGATGAAAAACTGTATCATCGCATGGAGCTGGATGAATTTTGTGACACAAGGAAAAGGGGCTGTTCAACACATATATTGTGTATAAGCACATACGCTGCTAAGACATACAGAAATCAGGGGGGAAACTGCAGTACCCATACCGAAGGGCGGAAGGAATATACATATAGTGATGTAAAACAAGTGATTATAATGCATCAAGTCAATCATCTGACAAAACAGACAATTGGCTCAAGCATGTCCTTTGCCAGTACATCAGGTGATATGCTGCCCAAAGAGGTTGCCTCAAGACTAGCTTGCCCTTCCCTCCCCTCAAAAGGCAACCACTATGCCCAAGTGGCGGTACGGGAAGAGAAGGCTAACACTTAAGCAACTGCAATGGTCTATAACTGCTTTCCTACGGCCTCTAAAAAAATGTAAATCTGTTGACTTAGTAATATACAGGTTCAAAGACCTAAAGGGGCTGTTCTCAAGTCCAGGAACTCCAGTGATATGGTACTTAACGAACTGACGGGTGACAGCACAACATAAATTGGTTATTGTGTTGAGCATATACAATAAAAGGTATGCGCAACAACAAATTCAGGATGCATCTCTGAAAGACAGATTCAAGATTCGCGACACAGGAACAATATAGTCCTACTGAAATCAACATAGCAGTTATATCAATGTAACAAGCCTATACTATCTCTAGCTGTGTTTGCAATAAGATGGGTTAACAATTATAAAATACATCTCATCTAGTAAGGGAATGTTCACTGCCAGAAGATTGGTTTTGTGAAGCATAGGGTCATATTCTAAATTGCTAATACAAACGTTAAGGCCTCCTTTGGTTCATAGGATAGGAATTTTATAGGAATAGAAAAATCATAGGAAGTGAGATGACATGCATCTCAATTCCTATAGAGAAAGAGATGCCATTTGGTGCATAGAATAGGAATTTTTCCATTGAGTCTAGGCTAATGTTTTTTTCCCTCCAAAATGTGAAGGATTGATTCCTATCCTACATAGGAATAGGAATCCATTCCTATAAACCAAAGGGCTTCAAACAAATTTTTCCTTTGCAAATCCTATACTATATAGTTTCTACAAAATTCCTACAAACCAAAGGAGGCCTAATGATAAAATGTTCACTGCCAGTATCTGTTTAACTTTAACTTCAATGATGCTACTGAACGGAATGATGCATACCTTTACAAGTTTAACTTTTCAGGGTGCTCAAAAAGTAAAGTGGTTAAGGTTATGGTGCTTAGTATGTTCCTCCGGGTGTACCTTTAGCGCAAGCTCTTCAAAACATTTCTCCACATTTTCTCTTGTTTTGGCACTGCTCTCGAGAAAAAGGCATCCACACTGCTGTGCAAAGGCAAGACCTTCTTCTGTTGTTACCATTCTGTCCTCATCCTGCAAGGTAAAACCACAATATTCAGAAGTCAGTAGTGTTACTTCATCTTGCGCAGCCTTAATAAGGTTAAACTTGTATTTTCTTTTTGGGTAATCGATCTCACTGTATAAGAAAAATTACTTCTCTTCACCCATTCTATCTAAATGTCATATAGTATCTGATGAGCGCTCAATATTCATGCAACGGGACCTAAAACTGATCTAACAACTTATCACTCACCCACCAAATACTTCTGTATTTAAAATGTAAAACACCAACATGAGCTGAAATGGAACAATCGTCACAGCAAGTAACCATTTTATTTAAAACGAAAGAAAATATACCTTGTCCACTTTGTTTCCAACAAGCATTTTGACACACTCTTTGTTTGTTGAGTGCAATTCTATTTCCTTGGCCCATACATCAGACAAATTTGTGAAACTTTGTCTCTTTGTGACATCATAAACTAACAGAAGAAGACAGCACAAAGTTAAACTTCTGCAAGTTAACCTGCAACACCTTCCGCAGAATAAAATGAAATACTGTAAGGGTTCTTTCTATATATTTTATTGCTAGAATTCATCGTGACAAGCATTTCAGCATCACTAATCTCAACAGAAGCTTCCATTTCCCCAAATGCTGTTACAAAATGATTGCTGGTACATTATCATTTATCATAGCGAGGTGAGGTGACATCTAAGTTCCGTGACAACTTCAATCAAGTATGACGAAAAAACGGCAATGTTTGTTAAACACCCATTGGAAGCATATCCAAGAACCAGTATACGAATGGAATGGTTACAACTAACAAGCACGACTATCAACTTGGTGGGAAGGATATATGCATCTATATAACGGCTAAACTTGAGAAGTGACTTTATTATTCAGAAATCACTATTGACTATGGCATCTTGCTCGGCTTATATGAAATAAAAATGACTTGTTTGGGACCATCAACAGTGGCACCAGAGTTGAGCATGCACAAAGTTTGTAAGATTAACTGTAAGCTAAAATTTAGTGGTGTCAGAAGAGCAAGGAAACAATTTAAACAATTATATTTAACAGTAAGATGGCATGGAAGTACATTTGTAAGTCACACATGGAAAATGGTTAGTGCTTCTAATCGTGGTCATTAATCAAATCTTAGGAGAAATCATATTACCTAGGATAATTCCATGAGCACCTCTGTAGTAAGAACTAGTGATTGTCCTAAACCTCTCCTGGCCAGCTGCAAACAAAGAAATTCAGTTGGTCAAACACTTGATATTGTAAGAACAGTGGAACACCATTAGATACAATAGACTGTAGAAGAACATGATACAGCAGAGAACTATTGTACAGAAATACATTACTCATTAGAATGGAATGCAGTGTTTTTCTAGAATATATTTTCTTTACACGTTGTATAGTAAGGTGATTGTGCTCGGGACAGAACAGCCCAAGTGATGACCTATGGCCAGGCAGAAAAAAAATCGGGGGAAAATGACAAGTAGGCTTGTAATTTTGTGGGTATTATTGAAAGTCTGGAAGTACACACTACAGAGGAGTAATTGCCTCCCAAAAGCATGGAAGTAACATGGATAAAAATTTGTCGGGAAAACATGTAAACACCATAACCATAAGCAAATAGGCAGAAAAAAAACTTACCGGTGTCCCATATTGTCAACTTCAATTTCTTATCACCAACAGTGAGAAACTTGATTTTAAAATCCACCCCTGGAAAGAAATTGTTGCAGATTAAAACTAAATCCTGGCAAGTAAATAACAGGGAAAATACAGCAAAAGGGCACACTTATACAAGAAGATGATCATGGTTGGATGCCCTCCTACTCAGGACATAAGGTGAGGCTGGAGCGGCTAGCTGTTAGATGACTGGAGCACTTTGATCGGCTCAGAAACTTAGCTGATATGGACATATAGAACGTTTGTGCCCCACGGTAATATATAATTCCGATTGCGTTTGGATCGAGAAAATTAACATCAAACATATATGCATTTTGAGCAGGACACTGTCAACGAACTCATCCTAAAAAATGATGAGGGTAAATCTGTTTGCTACTCCCTCCGTCTAGGTGAGTAAGTCATCTTAGGTTGTGCACCGTGACCAAGGCAGAGGGGAAAACAAGAGAAGTTAATGTTCATTTGCTAATTAATAGCATTGCATGCAATGAACTGACCACTGCATGTCGTGTTTGGCAGCCTCAAGTCATTAAAAGCAGTCACACCCCATATCTCTTATTGGTTGGTTCCTTTGTTTATGTCAAGAAACAAAAAACGAGGTGGGAGTTAATGTACCGTGCCTAAGTGTTTTGGGATTATTTGGTTTTCGTAAGATGACTTACTCACCTAGACGGAGGGAGTAGTAGTTATGCAGGAACTAGGGGCACTTTCAGTATTCTCTCTCGTGTCTGGTCGGAACTAGTAGCACCCAGAAAAGTATTGGCCGAATTTTGTCCTGGTGGTTTAAGAAGATGGTTAACGTGATGCATCCCTAGACAGCTGCTTACACATGTTTCCAGCCTCTAGCGAAGGAACAGACAAACATTGATTCTTGGCTCAAGGCTCCTTAAAATAATTGTTTAGGCAGGAATAGCTGGAACAAGCGAGGAAGTGGTCAAAGTTGGATGGCTACAACACAGACGCGGAGGCAATTAATAAGCAGTTACGGAGGAGGGCGCCTGAAACAGCAGAAGCAAACATCTGCGGCGTTCCGCAAATAGGCATGGCGCAATCGAACTGTTCCCCCAACAACTACCATCTGCATACTAGGTAGTACAGTACGTTCGGTAGTACGCATACGCACGGCGCGACGAAATCTGACGGTATGAATGAAACAGCGGGCGGGTCACGCCGCCCGGAATCGGATGGTTGCCGTCTCCGGACGCTTGGTAGCCAGAGACGTACTACAGGACGAATATATTGCTGTCTCCAGGTCGGGGCAAGCGGCGAGCGAGATCCAGGGAGGGAGGGAGGGAGGTATACCTATGGTTGGGGAGATGTCGTCGTCGGTGGGGGCGGCGGAGACGAAGCTGACGAGGAGGCTGCTCTTGCCGACGGCGGAGTCCCCGATGAGCAGCACCTTGAAGGAGCAGTCGTAGCTGCTCCCCGGCGTCGAGCCCATGGCTGATCGATCGACCAGCCTGGGCTGGGCTGGGCTGGGTGGGATCGAATCGG
>LR738715.1:75681574-75692764 GCA_902687465.1 Secale cereale | reverse complement strand
ATGTGTCGCATCCCGCAAAAAAAACAGCTATGTGTCACATCCCGCAAAAAGAAAACAGCTATGTGTTGCCCGTAGCGGTTCCTAGTAGAAATCACCTACGGGCGACCACTAGCTAGCTGGCCCATTTAGGCATTTAGCTGCGGGCAGTCACTGTAGGTCCGAGGTTGGACCGTTTTTTCTTCCTTCTTCTTTTCTCTTTTCTCTTTTTCGTTTTATTTTATTTTCCTTTAATTTTCACCAGTCTTCTTGAATTTTTCTTATTTTTCCTTTCCTTTTACTTTGGTACTCATTTTTCGTTTTCTTTCTTCACTATTTCACTTTTGCTTTTCTTTGTTTATCTTTTGATTTTCTTCATTTTCTTTGGTAAATTTTGGTTCTTTGACGGCTTTTATCGGTTTTATTTTTTTACATCTCTACCTTTCTTCAGTAAAAATATGTACATTTTAGAGCACATGTGAAATATTTTTCTGATAGATGTTGCACATATTTAAATTTACATGATGTACATTGTTTAACACATGTTTGTATTTTTTTGAACGTATGGTACCATTATTACAATATACACGTTACATTTTTTAATGACAACAAACTTTTTTTAAATACGCGCACATTTTTCTAAATTGAATAAGTTTTTGAATATTCACATCCAATTTTTGGAAACACGTGAATATATCTGAAAATATCATGATACATTTAAATAAACATTTTCTAACCTACACAAACATTTTTTTATTTGTGTGTAACATTTTTTAGATGGTAGGAACATTTTTTTGATTCGCGGGAACATTTCCATAAAGTGCGAGTTACCTTTTTTAATGGTATAAAACATTTTTTACATTACATAAACATTATTTCTACGTTGTATGCACTTTTTTTGAAACACTAGAACTTTTTTTAATTTTCATGAACATTTTTTAAGTTATCCATTCTTAAGAAAATTTAAGTTCTTGGAATATATGCAATTAATTTTGAATATAAATAAAAGGCAATAAAAGAGGAAAAAGAAACTAGGGTGACATCAGCATGATGATCCGTGTACTATAAGAAGGCCGTGTGGGCCAGGCAGCCATGGCATAGTCGCAGACCCCATTACCCCGTTTCCTTTTTCTTTTTTTTTTGAGGGTGGAAAATAACTTTATTCAAGGAATTCCACATGCTGTGGGATACATCGAGGATCATGTGGGGTGCCAAGCCAAACATGGCGCCCCGGACCCTTATCCAAGCAAAACTTAGCTAATCTATGTGCTTCATAGTTAACAGCACGACTCTCGAAAGTAAAAGAACAAATGAAAGATGACGCTTTCAGAACTATCTCGCTGATAATAGCACCGTATTGTCCTCGGGTTTCCCTCGTAATATCAGAGACCACCTGTCGACAATCCGAGGCCACCAAAAACTGTTGGATGCCCAGGTCCTCGGCGAGGGCTAGTGCCTCCCGACATGCCACTGCTTCTAACGTTGCCGGATCGGTGACTCCTTCAAGCACCAGTGCTGAACTTCCAAGAAAGTTTCCTTCATCATCCCTGCAGACAGCTACTGCCGATCCTCCAGTTCTCCCCCGCACACCAGCATCTACATGTACTTTGCAGAAGCCAAGTGGGGGCTTCTTCGGTCGCATAACTCTCTGCGCCGGTAAGCCTCCTGCCCTGGGTTGTTCGCTGTTGCTTTTTAGAACTCCCAGCTCGTTAATGAAGTTCTGGATGAAGGCATGAGTGCCATGAGGGCTCTGAAATATAGCCTCGTGAATTGCCTTACGCCTTGCATGCCATATCGCCCATAGTGTAACTGTCACAAGAACAAAATCATCATGAGAGAGAGACTCCAACAGCGAGAACAGCCACTGCTTTGCCTTGGGCTCAGTATTTGTTATGATTTTATGTGTGACCTCCTCATTCGCAAGGGCCCAAACACTTCTGGAAGAGGTACACTCCAGCAGGGAGTGGCGCCATGAATCCTGAACACCGCATAGACCACACTGGGATGAATCCGTCATGTGGCGATGAGCTCGAACGTCGTTCGTTGGAAGTGAATGCTTAGCCAAGCGCCATAAGAACATACGGACCTTGCCCGGGACCTCTGTTTTCCACAGCGATTTCCATGCTCCTTCTTCTGCTCTTGAGCTGGATGGACCCGGACCCTCCTCAAGCCAAGCCTCTCGACGAGCCCTTGTAGCAACTAGCATGTTATATGCCGATCTCACCGTGAAGTTGCCATGCTTCTCGTGATGCCATGCCCAGAAGTCAGGGATGTTGCGGGTGCACAACGGGATCCCCATGATTACTTGCACGTCCATCGGCAGGAAGACGGATTGAACCAACTGCCTATTCCAAGATGCTGTAGGGCTTAATATCAACTCCGACACCCGAGTGGGAGGATTCTCAATTCGACATCCGTAAGGCCTTTTCATCTCTTCCCTAGGTAACCAGTTTTCAGCCCAGATATCAGTGGTGGCTCCATTCCCAATTCTCTTGATCAGACCCAATTTTAGGGTGTCTCTCCCTTCTATCACCGCTCGCCACACTTGGCTTGGGTGACCCCCCAGCTCGGCATCCAAAAAGTCCTTGGTGGGATAATATACACTCTTCAGAATTCTGGCGCTTAGGGACTCAGGGTTTTGTAGTAGGCGCCAGGCTTGCCTAGCCAGCATGGCTAAGTTAAATAACTCAAAATCTTTAAACCCCAAGCCCCCCATACTTTTTGGTTGGGTCATAGATTTCCAAGAAACCCAATGGGGTTTTACCCCGTTTCCTAGTTTGCGTTTATGGCGCCAGTTACCGAAAAGGGTTGTAACTTGGCCGGCCCAATCCAGCCACTATCTGTCACTGGGTTTTTTTATATTTGTTTTTGTGTGGTTCTCTGGGTTTTGTTTCTTTCTGGTTTCTGGTTTTTTTATTTCTAATTTTGTTTTGATATTTTTCCAGGATATTTTTCCAATTTCACAAAAAAATAAATCCAAATGATGATTTCTTTTCATATCTATGAACTTTCCTCAGTTTCCGTGAATATTTTTCAAATTATGTGTCCATATTTTCCTGAATTCATGAATTTTTTTCAGATCAGTGAAATTTTTCCATGGAGTTTTTTTATTTATGAAAAATTTGGAATACGTGAACTTTTTCAAATTCATAAAATTCTTTCAAGTATGTGATTTTTTTTTCAATTCATGAATATTTTTTGAAATCTATAGAAATCACATTCCAACCGTTCTCACCAAGTCAATAGAGACGCTTTGGGTGATTTCAAGATTTCTTTCTTGGTTCTGCAAAGGCCTAGCTCCTTCATTTCTTGAACCCTATACCTAAGTGTACATCCCATTTGCTTCAAGTCGTATCCTTTGTCAGAGAGAGGGAGATCATATGGTATCTTCGATAGTGCTTTGGTCGAAGATATTTTGAGGAGTTCATCCAACTGATTTTGTGTTGTTTGTCATGATGGAATATAATGACCATATTGAGCGTGTGCGCCTCTTAGGCAGTTAGGATTTAGCTGATGGCATCTAATGACCATATTGTGCATGTATCAAGGCTCAGATGTCGTCTTCTTCGTGAAGATCTACCTAACTGAAGGTTTACGTTTGTGGTCCATAAGCCATGATGGAATAGGTGGGCGTGCGCTGTGAGATGTTTTTGGGGGTGACATTGCCGACAACTCGGTGGTTCGAACCTCCATCAACGAGGAGTAGGATAACGCCAACTATCTGAAGACCAGGATGCATCGTGGAGCCCCCCCATTGTTTGCCCTTCTTTAAACTCAACTCTCTACTTACTTGCAAGTTACTCCTCCGCAATCGTTATCTTGTTCGTTTGCTTGGGAGTTATCCGCTCCGAGGACAAATGAGTTTAACGTAAACTTGCCAAACCCTGCAGTCTGAGATAAAAGTTATTAGAAGACTATTAAATTTAGTCCATTGCACATTGAACCTATCACCCATTTCAATATGTCATATTACAAGTGTTTTTAGAACAATTAACTCAAAATGATGCATCAAGATACAAATATAATGAGCATACACCCAACCTCTGCTAGAGATACGATGAGCAAAACAACACGACGAAGAACGAAAACAAGCAGGAGACACGAGATTTAACGTGGAAGACCCCTCCAATACGAAGGGGGGAAATCACTGGCGCCAACCAACAAATCTTCACTATGTCGGGGGAGGTACAAACACTGGAGATTTTACAACTGATTAACTCATCTCGTGTGGCAGCTTGCAAATGATGTATATAACACATGTGACCTAGGTTAACAGCTCATCCGCTTATGCTAAAAAAACAACTCATCCGCTTTGGCACAAGCCTGCCGGCGACGGGCCTCGCTTCGCTCGCTCGTCAGAGGCTAGGCTTTTTATTTATACTTGAATTTGGATCACAACATAACAACCTCTACATAGTTAAGATGCACACACACAACACCAACGCACACAAAAAATACACGGACAGGAGCAAACTCATACAAGACCAAATCTATGCCTAAGGAGAAAAAAAGAAAAGAAAAAAAAAACTCCAAGGCGATCAAAACAACGATCGATAAACTACAACAACAACCAATATCCACACCAAACCATCTTTTGACGTCGCAAGGACAATGAGATCCTTCAACCGCAGCGCCTTTAGGAACGGACCGACACACAAGTCATCTTATCCAACCGCTAATGGCCAGAGTCTAGGTTTGTATCTTGAAGAAAAGTACGAGCATATCTTTTTTTCCAACCGGGCTCACACCCCTTTCCATTAATTTTTCAATCAACGGAAATACATCAGTCTTTTTTGCTCGATCTACTAACAAACTAGCAAGAATGATACTGAAAGGGGAGAGAGCGAGTTGGTGCATTATCAGGAAACCCATTGTATGATGACCCTGGAGCGGATCATCAACTATGGGGAGAAAACCTGATAACACTACAACATCAAACTACCCAGCATAGAGGACCTAATCAAGTCTAAACGAGATGATAATCCCAACTAGCATACTGCACGATCACAAAACATACTCCTGCAACCAAACCAAACCAGCGGGCATCAAACCCCAGTGGTATATGACTCCATCCAGCAAATAAGGTAGGATAAGCTCATCCTTTTTCTTCCTTTATGATTCTTTCATCCAGATGTAAGCCTGCCACGAAGACCAGGTCTATCAGCCAAGATAGCCGCAGCACGAGCGAGTCTTTTCACCCCTTCCTGTAGCTTCATCCTGTCATCCTCCTTGAGTAAACCTGCCCAATACATCATAAAAGAGCAAGCAATGAAAATAGCCTCTAAAAGAGAGCGAGTAACATGTTTTTCAAAAGTAACTTTGTTGCGGAGATTCCAAATCCCCCAGCAAATAGCCGCAATAATCATCATATAAAACTTTTTCCCTCCTGGAAGGAACTTATATAACCAAATCCAGCTTTGCCAAAGAGATTGTGGGCAATGAAAGCTCCCAAGTGTCATCCCAAACACTCCCCACACTGTACGAGCAAGTGAACATCCAAAAAATAAATGATCTGCAGTTTCCACATCGTGGCAAAAGGAACAGGCAGGATTACCAGACCACTTTCTCTTACGCATGTTATCTCTTGTCAAAATCGCATTTTGAAACAGCTGCCACATAAAGATTTTTATTTTCAAGGGTATATCAGCTTTCCAAACCCATTTGAAATTAGGGCCTGATATGTTTCTTTCTAACCATTCATAAACCGATTTTGTGGTAAATTTCCCCTTACTATTTAGAGACCAGGAGATCACATCTGAATTGCTATTCAAATGTAATTTCATTCCTTCAGCTACCATCCAGTTCCACTGTTCACTAAGCACACCAAACAATCTTCTCCTGAAGATCAGCTCATAATTATTCATGGCCCAGGATGCAATAGTACATCCTTGATCCTGACAAATGTTGTATAGCTCAGGGAATCGATCACATAAGTTCATCTTGCCAGCCCAAGGGTCATGCCATACTCTAACCAGATCACCCCTGTTAATATTAATTTTTCTCCCAGCCATATAGGTTTCCTTAACTTTCATGATAGCTTTCCAACATGGAGAGTCAGAAAATCTGCTCTGAATATTAGCCACAGTTTTATTCCTAAAATATTTTGCCCTGACAATGCGCTGCCACAATCCATCACTTGTTTCTAATTTCCACCACCATTTCACTAGTAGGCTGATATTCTGTTTATGAAGATCTTTAATCCCTAAACCTCCAATTTTTTTGGATCTGCATACCCTAGACCACTTGACCATATGGTATCCATGACTCTTGTTTTTTTTTCTCCAAAAGAATCTTCTACGATGTTTATCCATCTTCTCAACGAAGGTTTTATTGAACAAGAACATAGACATAAGATAGGATGGCACACCATCCAAACTGGAACCAACCAAAGTAAGCCTGCCCCCCGAAGATGCTGCATAAGCAGACCAGGCATCTAATTTTCTAATCATCTTTCCATCTAGAAAGTTCAAATCCACATTCTTAAGATTGGAATAAGTAACTGGAACTCCCAAATATTTCATAGGAAGTGTCCCAACCTGACATGTAAACATATCAGCATAGATCTTATCGATCTCATTATCTCCACCTATGATGATAACCTCGCTTTTATCAAAATTAATTTTCAACCCAGACATGATTTCAAACAGATATAACAACAATTTGACATTAACAGCTTTATCAACATCATGTTCAAAGCATAATACTGTATCATCAGCATACTGCAAAATACCAACACCCCCTTCAATAAGGTTAGCAGCCAAACCTGTTACTAACCCATTTTTTTGAGCTGAAAGCATCATCTTAGTTAGACATTCAGCTACCATATTGAATAGGAATGGAGAGTGTGGGTCCCCTTGTCGCACCCCTTTAGCACTTTGGATATAGGGGCCAATTTCATCATTAATTTTGACACTTACCGTGCCATTTCTTAAAATTTGATTCACCCAGCTACACCATTTGGGATTAAAACCTCTTTTTTCATGACAATCAACCAAAAAGTCCCAATTGACTTTGTCATATGCTTTTTCAAAATCAAGTTTCAAGATCACACCTATTTGCTTCTTAACATGAGTATAATGTATAACTTCATGTAAAGACAAAATACCATCCACAATTTGCCTGCCCTTGATAAATGCATTCTGTTGAATACTAAACAGTTTATGAGCATATTTGCTAACTCTCATATCTAACACCTTCGTGATCAGTTTATAGGGGCAGCGGAGTAAACAGATGGGTCTATATTGTTGAATTTTTTTGGCATCCGAAGATTTTGGCAATAGGGTTATAATCCCATAGTTCAAGCGTTGAACATCTAGCTTACCCTCGTAAAACCAAACAAACAAATTAAACAGATCTTGAGCCACCACATCCCAGCAGTGTTGATAGAACTCAGCTGGTATATCATCCGGACCAGGAGCCCGATTTGACCTCATATCAAATAAAGCTTTTTTAATCTCATCAAGGGAAAAGGGACGCGTTAGATCTTCATTATCAGAAGAGCTAATGTTTTCATCCTGAGTCCAAAGCTCCTCATCAATACTACAGGAGTTGCCCATAGCGGGGCCAAACAAGGTTTTATAATACTGTGTAGCATGATCTAAAAGATTCTTGGTCCCAGCAATAGTCACCGATCCATATTCTAGGGATTTCATCATGTTTTTCCTACGACGCCCATTCGCAACTTTATGAAAGAAATCTGTATTATTATCTCCTTTCAACAGCCACTTTTCATTAGATCTTTGATGCCAATACATTTCCTCATTGACATATAATTCATTTAACTCAACTAAGATATTCAGCTTTCTCTCCTGTGCTTCCCCACTCAAACCTACAGATTCCTCAAGAGCTTCCAAATCCTGAAGCTCAAGTTTGATAAGATTTTTCCTGATGTTGTTATGACCATAAAGGTTGGAACCCCATCCTTTAAAGAATTTTTTGAATCTCTTCAGTTTGATGTTAATAACATCAATGGGATTGTTGGAAGAGACAGGTTTCTTCCAGATATCAGTTACCAAAGGGAGAAACTCTGAATTATTCAACCAAGCATTATCGAATTTGAAACTTTTGTTCCTACCATTTCTGGAAGGGGCTAAACCTCCATCCAGGAGCAAAGGATTATGATCAGAAAGTTCTTTAATCAGCTTATGAACATTAACCAAGGGAAAGATGTTTTCCCAATCAGGAGACATCAGCACTCTATCCAGTTTCTCCAGTGTGGGAATATTTTGATTATTTGACCAGGTATAAGATCCACCTGTCATGTGTATCTCCCTCAGGCCAAGCAAATGAATAACAGAATTAAAAACATCAGAAAAATGTGATAAGGAGGTTTTTTTGTTCTTTTCCCCTCCATGACGCAAAATATTAAAATCTCCTCCCACCAAATATGGCATGTTGGTTTTATGAAAAAAGGAAGATAATTCTGCAATAAATTCAGGCTTGTATTCATCCTGAGCTGCACCATATACAATCATAAGGGACCAATTGCAGTTTTTCTTCTTATCTAAAAGATTGAACTGCAAAACATATTTCCCACTGATAACTCCCAAGATCTCAAATAGTTCTTTACTGAGACCACATAAGATACCACCAGATTTACCCCTAGATGGGATCCATTCCCAATAAAAATTATTATATGGATCTACCTTTCTAAAAAAGGAAGGTTTATATGTTTCTTTCATTGTTTCTTGCAGACCAATAAAACTAACATCATGTGCATTAATCATGTCTGTGAGACAGGTAGACATGCCTTTCTTACCTGCCCCCCTACAATTCCAGAAAATGCCTTTCATTTATATCTGATAGGTTTTTCTCTAACCCTGGTGAGTCTGCCAGGATCCATGGCAGCTCTACCATCCATATTTTTCTTTTGGTTTCTCGTCATAGGTCTAGACAGTTTTTCAGGAGATATAGGCACTGATCTTCTGTTAGAATTATTCTTTTTCTTGCTACGCTTAGTTTGAACAGGGATAAAAGGTTCTTCTTCTTCATCCTCTTTAATATCTTCCTCCCAGTCCAGACATAGAGGAATATTATTTCCAAGCCCATCATCAATGGTAATTCCAGGATTGGGGGTAATTTTAATTTTTTCTTTTAAAAGATTTCTAGACAGTTATAATTCCCGAAGTACATTTATGGTAGCAAAATTATCATCAGGAATTTTAACCCCCATAAGTGAAGCGCGTAATACAATGGCAGTATCAGATAAAGCAGAAAACTGACTTTTAGTATTGGTTACTTTCATACCTTCAACATCCCGTTTCTTCATCCTGTTGGTGGCCACTTCTTCCACATGTGCCAATTTTTGCATTTGCCTCCTAGGAGCAGGGTCTTCTTGATCCCTAGTAATATGAATAGGAGATCCAGAGGGAGATTCAACAGTGTAAGTGCTATGACACCCCCTCCTTCCATAGTTCCTTCATCAAGGGGCACAATATGAGGCAGGGAGGGCCAAGCAATATAGTCTGATAAAGGAGAGCAAACATCACTATAAGTTTTTTCATCCTGGCAGAGAAACAGAGGTGAGGGAGGGATAGGAGTGACAACCCCCCAAGCACCTTTTTTAGTATTTAGTTCAGAAGTAGGAGTCTCACTCAGATCTTTCTCTTTTCTTGCTTCACTAAATTTTCCACTTATAACAGCATCTTCTTGAATATCACTGTTGGGTATATTGCCAGATTTAAGCTCTCTGGCCATGGTTTCAATAAGGAGTTCAGTGTGATTGCCCCCATCACTTTCCTCCTCCTCCTCACTTTCCACCACAGCAGCAAGTTTCTGCCCACCTTTCCCAAATTGATGAGTAGAGTTCCCAGCTATAGAAGCATTGGTCTCCCCTTGTCCATTAGAAGAAGCTGGATATGAATCCATCCTAGCTTTCTTATGGAGAGAGGGAGATGCACTGCTATCAACTGCAATGGAGGATTGATCTTTTCCATTCCCAATACTCACAACTTTTTCCACTTCATAAAAGAAGTCATAATATTGCTCACCCAACATTCCTTCAGCTGATGGAGGTATTTTTTCAACTTCTCTGCATCCTAACAGAATTCTGGCATATTCAGGTTTATGTAAAGTAGACTCATCTACCTCTAAGGTTATCCCAACCAACCCACCAGCATAAGCAACATGTTCCATGCATCTCTTTTCAATGGGGATATTTCTGACCCTAACCCAAGCTTTTTCCATAATACCTTTGGCCCCAATAGAAGCAGTCCAAGGAGTAATGGAGACTACTAGTTCACCTCCCATTAGAGGCATACGCTTCCCATAACAGCAAGCTCTCTCCACTTCACTAGCACTAGGGAACCGCATAATAAACTGAGTAGGGCTAATAGATCTAGCAGTGCATCTCCATTTTTTCTTTCCAGGTTTCATAGCAAATATAGCATTAAACTCTTGTTCAATATCCTTAACAGACGCAGAACCCTCCACAATAGTAATTACCACATTGTTAGTTTTCTCACTATTCTGTTTAGCAGCACACAGGTCAGGGATGTAGAAGAACCCCTGACCAGGGGATTGAAATCCACACATGAAAGGAACACATTCCCAAGGCCTCAGTGTTTGGCACAGCTGCGCCATATGTCCCAATTTATTGCACTTTTCACACCGTATAGTAGGGCAACGAGGAGCGAAATGACCTGGGAGAGAACAGTTGATGCAGATCTCATTGGTCGAAGCAGTCCGCCCCGCAGATGGATGAGGAGGCGCCGTGGTTGATGCAATCCGTCCCGCAGATGGATGGAGGGGTGCCGATTTGTTCGCCGTCGTCTCCTGGGGCACCCCTCCCATCGCGCGCGCTGCAGCCTCCCATCGATCCGCTCCATCATCGCCACCAGATCTTGCACCTCCAGCCGCCGCGGATGGCGGATCTGGACGCTGCCAGACCATATTGCGAGCCTGGTTCGCCATCGGAGGCCGGCGTCCTCCGCCAAAGCCCCCTCTCACCGTGGAACCGCGCCAAGCTCCAGATCTCTCTGTGCCTCGATCTCCCATCTCCGTAGAGCGAACACCTCCCGCGCGCCTCCCCGCCGCCACCTGAACGAATGAACGTTCGTCGCCGCCGGCCTTGCCTCTCCACCAGCCAAAGGATTCCGGCGGAGGAGTGGTAGGGGAGCAAACCCTAGGTTTCTCCCATAAGTGCAGAAACAAGTGTGTGAGATGCGCGTCGCGGGCGCTCGTAGAGGATAAGAGCGGGGGGGGGGGGGGGGGGGG
>LR738715.1:75592179-75677205 GCA_902687465.1 Secale cereale | reverse complement strand
GGCGGCGGCGGGCGGGCCGGAGGGCGGGAGGAACGAGCGCGGGCGGGCGGGGCGGGAGGAATTCCTTCCCGCGCTAGGGGGGAAAAGGAGTGCGGGTCGGGGGGAGAAACTCCCCCCAACCCTCACTTCTACAGGCCGGGAGGAGGTTTGAGGGTTCGACCTCTATTTTTTTTTTTACGGATTTGAGGATTTAGGGGTTCTAGTCTACGGGTTTTTTTGGACGAAAACCGTAAAAAAACGGTTATTTTTAGAGATTTGAGGGTTTGAGGGCTCTCCTAGAGATGCTCTTACAAGGTTTAGGTTGGGATTCCAGATCTGAGCAACCCTGAAAGCCTCGGAGAAGAGGAGCTTCAAGGCGACCTTGTCTTTCATACTCGAGGTGTCAGTGAGTCACTTCTCTTGTTAAAGGAGCCTTATCTTGTGCTCGAGCCATTCGTCAAGCCCTTCCGTATTGCATCTTTGAACATACTCCCTCCGTCCTATAATGTAAGACGTTTTTTGACACACTAGTGTGAAAAAACGTCTTACATTATGGGACGGAGGGAGTAGAAAAGTAGGGCACACTATTTGAAAAGTGTGAGATATTAAATTTGTCGGTGTATGTCATATACATATTGAATATCGATACACCATAATTTTTTATTATCGCAACTACCAGAACATACCTGCAACTCAAAGTGAAAGAAAGTACTCCCTCCGTTCGGAATTATTGTCTCGGAAATGGATGTATCTATAACTAAAATACATCTAGATACATCCATTTATGCGACAAGTAATTCCGAACGGAGGGAGTACTTTAACTTGTGAATGTTTTGTGATTGTTTGAGGGTTGTTGACCATCTTCCAACTAGCATCTTTGAGACAAGGTATGAACGGCGTATTAACAAAAAATTAATTTCTAAACTTATTTATTTATTGAAACTCTAAATTTATTCTGGTAAGTCACCAAAGTACAGGTCTAAATACACCTTCACCCCAACTCCATTAGATTTGCTCCTGCGCATCTTCCTCCTCTTCCTGACTTCTCCATTGGTGATGTGAGATTCCATATCCTTTTCCCCATAGATGGTAGTCATCTTCTTTGGTTCTAGTGTTACTATTCACATATCTTATTACCTGTCACAATAATTGTTCGGCATGGCTTTCACTGATCGTCGGCTTATGCAATGGATTATGACAATGGTAACTGGTTGACTATAGCGATGGTGTGCCGACGGTGCAACGACCGGCTGCAATCGTGGCAAGAGTCGATCCCGGGCTCGTTGGCAACACCTTCAACCATCTTCTCCGAAGTTCCTAAGAGGACGGTAATACGGAATGGGGAAAAACATTAAGACACCATTGTCAAACTCACGGAAAGAGAATGAGACGCAGAGGATGAAGATGGTGAGATAGTCCGAAAGAGGAGAGTGTGGCAAAACAGAGTGTGCCTTAGGGCGAGGATGACCTAACTATCTATTCCCCGCATTATGATCATTTTATTCCGTATGATCTGGAGCGTTTGTTCCTGATCCGACGTCACCAGATAAAACGCACACGCCGCCTCGGGTAGGTTTTCGTCCCCGTGAGCTCCCGACACAAGTCTCGACCGCAGCCGCCGTCGTCAGAGCGCAACGCCCGCTCTCGAGCCCACCGAACCCCAGGCGCGCCGAGACCCAAACCCAGCGAGGCCTCGCCGCAGATGGCAGTCCCCGGCGGCCGCAACGGCCTCGTCGAGGACGACGACGTCGCCGACCAGGCCGCCTTCGTCGCCCCCTCCGACGACGAGGAGGCGCCGCTGCCTCCCCACCTCCAAGCCCTCTCCGACGCCGCCCAGAACGGCGACGTCGACGCCCTCCGCACGGCGCTCGGTACCGGCTTAATTCCGCCACTTCTGAATCTTGATTATACACTCCTAGGGTTCCACTACAAGGTTATTTGATTTGGGCAGAGTACGCCTACTGTATAGATTCGTGTATGTTCCTGTCTCTGCAGCGTGCCTGTATGTTTGTCCTTTCGTGAAGATTCGTGGGGATTCGCTAGCCGGACCTCTGCTTTTCGTCATGAGCCCGTGAAAATTGCAGCTGTTTCAGCGTATAGTTTACTGATACTGCCTGATCCTATGGCCTTGTTAGCGGATCAGCTTGTATTTTATTTCTGAATTCTCTTAGTGCAAAGTTTTGTGTTGGATGATTGTGGTGATAGGTTTGGGTTGCATCTGCGCATGCCGTCTTTGTGTTTCCATCAGCTCACTGACCTGGGAGCAAAGTTTTCACTTAGTCCAGTAGCATTATAATACATTTCTGCGTGTGGAAGCACCACATGTATGTATGATAAGTTCTAAATTTTGTTGCTGAAAATCTTGGACATCTCTTGTGTTAAAAATGTGGGGCCTTAAACCTGGCAATAACATCTCGAACTGTGGCAGTTGATTTAGAGCCATCAGGATCAGGGTAATGCTGTATTTTTTTATTTTATTTTTGCGGGAGAGGGATAATACTGTATCGTGCCAAGGAAGCAACATGCAGTAAAACGTTTGTTTAGAAACAATTTGCTGTATGGCTCTCGAGATGAGATTTGGTTTTCTGAAATTAACAAAGCATAAGCACTTTTAGAAAGCCTATATCGAACTCAACATTAATTTCCTTGCATATCCTAGGGTTAAATCAAGTTTGGGAATATCTTATCTTCTTTATTTAAACTGTATGCTTTGCTCGCTTGGTTGGCATGTCATGTTCCTTCTCCATGAAGGTAATAAACCTTCACGGATAGCTTTCATCTTGAGAACACCATTTTGTGGTGGTTTTTATGGCTACCTTGATTCCTTGAAAACCTGTAACGATATAATCTCTATTTCTAAAGAACATCTATTCATAAGAAAATACATCTATGTTTTATCGCCTTGTACCATACACAATAAATAGTTCAGCACTTTACACTGAAACGGAAATAAGGGAGTTCTATTGCTGTGGTAGAGCTTAGTACAGGGGTTGGATGCATGTCATTCATGGTTACTGTCGATGTTCTCTCTTCTAGCTTCTCTAAAAGTGAGGACCGTTATAAGATCTCACTCTTGCAGTGTTACAAATACTTATTTTCTTTGTCAGTATCACCTATTTTTAGTGCTGGTGGTTTTGTCAATTATTTGCTAAGTGTAAATCTGGAAACAGAAAAGGCATGCCTTACATATGTGGTTGTAACACATGGAGCTCTTTATTTAGATTCTACTGTAATGTTTACGCAGATAACTATGGTGGTAACATTGATGATCCAGTTGAAGATGGTGATACTGTGCTTCACCTGGCATGCTTATATGGCCATCTACCTTGCGTGCAGGTTTACATTGCTATCTTGCATAATTTTCTCCGCCTTCTTGGAATTTTTTCTCCGCTTAATGGTTGTACCTAACCATGTTCATCTTGTCAGCTACTGCTGGAACGTGGAGCAAGCTTAGAGTGCAAAGATGAAGAAGGGGCAATTCCTCTCCATGATGCTTGTGCTGGAGGTATGCATTCTTTTACTTGCAGTGAGCTTATTTTTTTTCCCTTTTGCACTCAATGTGTTTAGTTTATTTACTGACGCTCTTTGTACAGGCTTCACTGAGATAGTTCAGTACATTCTCAGTTTTGCTGCAAATGCTGAGGGTTGTGCAACGCGAATGCTCAACACAGTTGATGCTGAAGGCGATACTGTAAGCTCTCTTATCTTAAACACTCGATCATATGCCAACTGTGTTGATTTACAGCTATGTGCTACCGGCGTGGTCGGTAACTTTATGTGTTTGTTCCGTGTAGCCACTCCACCATGCTGCCAGAGGGGAACACATGGACACCGTCAAACTTCTGCTTGAGGCTGGCGCATGTCCCAAGAAGGAGAATGCCTATGGGCAGGCAGCAGCCGAGATGGCCGATCAAGATACCGAAGTCCGGGCCCTGTTAACTGCCAAGCAAGTGGAGGCCAGCATTCATATGACGAACTGATGGAGAGGGAACCCTTGGTTGAAAACGGTCAAATGATGAGTGGGCGGTAAAATGAGTGGTAGTATTAGACTATTAGTATCTTCCTACACAGCTTGCCTATCATGAGAATTGCGTTTCTGTTATCATGAGAACTATGGAGTTTATGTGCAGAGAGGAGGACATGGTGTTTCTCCATTTGCCCTTTGTATCTGTTTTTTTTGTGTTATATCAAAGGCACAATCAGTTGAGCTCTCATGCCTGCTTTTCCAGCATGATTACTCTTACCCTTGCCAGAGTTTTGAAGAAGGAAATATTTCATCCATGACAACCTGAGACTGAATTGCTCAAGTTACTTAGGGTGTGTTTGCTGGAGTGTATGAGAATCTTCAAGGAGGCTTGGATGTTCAACAGCTTCTAGACTTGTGTGTTTGGTGGGCATGCCAACATGTATGTACCTCCGTTTCAAAATAATTAGAGTTCTGTGTTTTCTGTCTTAAGTCAAACTTTATTAAGTTTGACCAAGTCTTCTATACAAAATCTACAACGCCAAATTGGCTTCATTATGAAATTATTTTAAAACAGAGGGAGTATTCAACATTTCTAGCCCTCTTTGATTTGCAGGATTTTTCAGAATGCAATAATAGGGAAAATACAGGATTTGAGTGGCATGTCCAGTTGAATCCTATGCCCTCTTTGATTCAAAGGATTTCTATTTTTTTTTTGGAGGATTATACTTCTTAGGATTCTTTTTTCCTATGTGGGTTTTTTTATTCCATAATTTCATAGAAAAAAAACCCATATATGATCCAATCATGTGAATCAAACGACCAACATAGGGAAAAAAATCCTAGGGATTCTATCCTTCGAAAAATCCTATAGAATTCCTTTGAATCAAAAGAGCAAGGGCGAGAAGGCTGTCAAACACACCCTCAGGTTCATTTGGCATGAAGTCTCTTTTTATTGCATAGTAATACATGTCACATTAATAAAATAAAGATTCACTTACAAGCCACGTAAAATCGACATTACAGGACCGAAAAGATAGGATAATCCTATGTAAAAAAAAACCAGCGCATGTCCCTCTCCTCTAAGGAAAAGGAGACAAATCACCTCTTCACCCGATCTCGACGCGGCTCCGTTGCTGATCAGCAGCTTTATGGACCTCGAAAGTGGTTTAACTGAAGCAAAATCATTGTCGTTGAAAGATTCAGACCGGGGCAACGTGTCTTAGACACGCCATCGAACTTTAGAACTGACACCCCCCCCCACTACGATGTTGGAGAAGGAAACCAAAACTGTCAGCCTCCAACCGCAGACCCAACACAAAATGCACTATCTTCCAACCGTCACTTGCGTAGACAACCGTCTGCGTGTACTCCTGGATGAAAAAACCTCCCTGCTCCACCATGACGTCGGAGACAACGCCGCAGCAACGGGACATAGCAGAAGAAGAGACACACCTGATGGAGTCGCCGCCGCTGCCTTGCCGACACCATCCATGACCCCTAACGCCGCCGTTCTAAAGGATCGACAAACACATGATGCCATCAACTCCGAGACGCCGCCATGAAGGGCACCGTCGGTATGGGAGTGAAGTAGAGGCAAATTTATTCGTCCAGACGCCTCCCACCACCCCAACGATGCACCACGACCTACAAATCCAAACGCTAACTACAGAGCGGAGAAACGAAGTCCCCCTCCCTCCTACCGCCCGCCGGAGCAGCAGCTACAGGGAGAGGGGGCCAGCGCCCTCGCAGTGGAGATCGGTGGAAAAGGAGATCACCTCCTCACAGCGGCTAGGGTAGGAAAACGTTTCCGCTGGGGATACGATACAATCCTTTTTGGCATGGAGTCTATTGCTATGCTTTTATCATAGCAGGATAAGTAGCGTGGAGTAATACAGTTATGTTTTGGTATTTTTTTTTTCTGTCAGAGAATGTGCATTAGGTTCATACATTTGGCGTGGGGTTCATTGTGAGTACATAATCTTTCTCAAAATTAAGTACTACCAGGAAACCTAACGCACATTAATTGTAAAATAAAAGAAAAATCATGGTGTAATCTTAGGATTATTTTTTCGTTAAAAAAATCGCTGCCGTGCGCACTTAGCATACTGGAGTCGGTAAGTAGTACTACTGGCACGGACCCGAGCCGGGCTCGGACCGGTTGCCGATCGATCTTATATAAGGTGAACGCGGTGTTCCCCCCACCCATTCGATCGGGACCTCCCTCCATGGCGGCCGTGCAGCGCCGCCAACCCCTCCCGCCCGCCTCGCATCAGCCGCGCCGCGGCGACCCTGCGTGTTCCGGCGCCGCGCCGCCGCCGGTATGTCGATACTGGAAGTCCGGCCACTGCGGCCGGAACCCCTGCCGGTTCCTCCACGCCGATCCGGCGCCGCCGCCGCAGCCGCCGGTCGTCGTCGCCAAGAAGCGCAGCAACACCTGGGTCAACACTTCCTCCAAAATCGCCAAGCCCAGCGCGACAGCCGATGAAGGAGAGGCTGCGGTTCCTTCGGTGCCGCCGCCGACGACGACGACGACCCTACCCAACGCCACAACCAATGCCCGCGAGGCCGCGGTCCCTCCGGCGCCTTCCGAGCGCGTCCAAAAGCCACCCGTCGGCGGCGCGTGGTGCGTCGGCGACGGCATCTGCGGCGTCGCGCGGCTCGAGGGACACGCCAGGGCCGTCACCGGCGTCGCGGTGCCGGAAGGGTCCGGCAAGCTCTTCTCCGGCAGCCTGGACGGCACGGTGCGCGCCTGGGACTGCGGCACCGGGCAGTGCGTCCGCATCGCGCCGGTGCAGGAAGGGGAGGTGAGCCGCCTGATCGCCATGGGCCCGTGGGTGCTCGTCGGCGTCCGCGGCGCCGTCAGGGCGCTCCACGCGGGGAGCGGCGATGAGCTGCGGCTGCGGCTGCCCGCCGCCGCCGCGCAGGTCACCGCCCTCCTGGCAGAGGACGACGAGCGCCTCTTCGCCGGCGCGGAGGACGGCGCCATCTACATGTGGAGGCTGGACCCAGGGCGCCAGCGCTTCGACGAGGTCGCCGCGCTCGCGGGCCACGACGGGCACGCCGTCGCGTCGCTCGCCCAGGGGAAGGGCGCGCTCTACTCCGGCGCGGCGGACGGCGGCATCAGGGTCTGGGACCTCGAGACGCGCCGGTGCGTCTGCAGCTTCGCCGGCCACGCGTCCATGGTCACCGCGCTGCTGTGCTGGGACCGGTTCCTGCTCTCCTCGTCTGTCGACGGCACAGTCAAGGCCTGGAGGTCCAAGCCGGACCGTGGCGACGTCGAGCCCGAGCTGGAGGTGCACTACACCCACAGAGAAGAAGAAGGCGAGCGGGTGGTCGCCATGGACGGCACGCACGACGCCGACAAGAAGCCCGTCCTGCTCGTCTCGCGCGGCGACGGCGTCATCCGAGTCTACGACCTCCCTTCGTTCAAGCCCAGAGGGCAGATTCACTGCAACGGCGAGGCCACGGCGATGTCGCTCAGGACCCCTGGCGTGATCTTCACCGGAGACGAGTCCGGTGAGGTCAGAGTGGTGAAGTGGACGCCGGCAGCTGCAGCCTGAATTTCTCATTAGGTGCACCACCGGCCTCTGCAAATCATCCTCGTCGACCACTGGCGGCTTTGATTGTAGGCCAGTGAGTTTGTCCTAGAGAGCAGTCAGCAGGATACTTGCTAGTGCAATGTAAAGATACTAGTGGCAATGCTTAGTACGTACATTATACAGTATGGATCAGAGATATTCAGAATCTGAAGAACCGCCATCACTTCGTTCTTACTTGCCACAAAACCACAAAATCATATCTCACATGTTGACAGGAGCACAAAATGCGAAGGCCGCGTGCCAGAAATTTCAGGATTTTTATCAAAGGAGTACATGCCGCAGAACACATAAGAAAAAGACTGGCAAGGAAGCAAATTCTTGACGAGTCCAGAAACGAATCTACATTCGGAAAGGAAGTCTCGCGCTAAGGTTTTTACTGATCATCTCTCTTTCTCTCCCTATGATGTTTGTCTAGTGCTTGGGCTTCACTAAGGTCTGGCAGCACGAAGCTAGAGCATCTGATGCGTCGAGAATTGGCGGAAGCGTGAAAGGGGGGAGAACGCCACCTTTCTCGTGCGCAAAGGTCAGAGCATTCCCAGTGAGTGTGCGGGCCATTGCAGCCTGCTGCTTGTTCAGCCCCTCCATTATGCAAGAGAATGCCGCGAATGTGACGCAGCTCTGAAGCAATGCTTGAGGTGTTCCTGGATTAACAGAACCAACCACATCAGAAAATGATGTAACTAAAGCTACAATAGTAAGAGATAAACTGTTGTTGGTATTAATAATGAATTCTAACGAGCAGCTTGGCGCACATGCACAAATGATCTCCAGAAACATAAACCAAACATCGTTCCAATGTGCCAGCTATAGACTCATACCTCCTTGGACACTTGAATATTACAGGAAAATGCAATGCAGGTACAACACATGTGCCGGTAAACGGGTAAAGGAAAAGAGTGGTGCAGTTTTACCTAACAAGAAATGTATGCATAACAATGTGTCCAGCTAGCCATTAATATCACTGACCTTTTCAGGTAATGTATTAGCATGAGTACTACTGAAACTGAACATTGCAGTGAAATGTTCTGAATAAAATGCGCAAATCAGCACCACAGAGGCATGAGTGATTCAGTTTCTACATAATGTGTTATGACTATTGCTCGATTCTTTTTTCATCTGTCATCTATCACTTAACTGGACCCTGACCAGTCTTATACAGTGGGCGCAAGACTCCAATAACAAGCAAAACACACACTCAACTGTCTCCTGACTAAGAACAAGGTATCTTGATTTTGCTAATTTATTAGAAATGATGCTGAAACTCTTTGAAACCAGCTTTGATAAAAGACAACAATTACAGGAAGCAATTCAGTCATGCATTTATAGACAAAGTTCAGTTCACATTCACACCCAACATATAACTTACGCTCAATAGACTACCTACATACAACGCAGTTTACCAAATGCAAATTATTCTCCTAATCATAAAAGTTTTAGGAAGCAAGTATCTTTCACACATTGCCAACCAAGAATTTATGCATAGCAATTCAGGGCAGTTAGATTTTCAGAAAAATAAGGCTGGTCGTAACGGAAGTATCATAGCTAGTATCATGCATGCCAACTAGGCAATTTTGATGAGATGGCATAGAATTAAATGAAGAAAGAGAGGGTTGAGTATCATATCATGATACTGTATCATAATAAATGCTATGCTACTATGTGTCATGCATGGCAATAAATATAGTATTACATGATACTAATGTATGATACTATGCATTAGGGAGGTAGTATCATACACTAGTATCATATGCATGATACTAGTATATGATACTCCCCATTACGACCAGCCTAACCGTTAACGATCAAGTAGCCAGAGCAGTGAGAGCACATGATATTTTGTACACTATAAACCAAAACAAGTTTGCCACTAGTAAGTACTAACAAAAGATGATAATGATATTTCCCATATCATACACCATCCTTTTCATATTGGGTACAGTAACCAGACAATACCATTGTCAAACACACTAGTAAGCTGCGGAAATAACATTAGTTCAACATAAATGTACCTGGAAAGCTCAAGGCAAGGCCAGTGCAACAGCCAGCAATGCCAGAATTGACAACTGTCAAAGGAAAATGTCAGTTGAGTTCATACTATATATTCAACCATCGAGATTCCAACACAAAAATAGAAAGATAAAAAACACTCACGATCATCTTTCTTGCGTAGCTTTCTCAACAAGCACACAATGAAACTCTGGACGCCGGAGAGAACTGCAAAAGTCTAATTCAAGAAATTTCTATATGAGCATTCAGTCTGAAAAAGAAAGGATATAGCACATTTTTCAATGTGAGAGAACATATCCCCACAAGCATCATGAACAACAAACCTTGGCAGCAGAGCCTGCATTGCTGAGTGAGCCCTTGAAGCCCTTCTTAGTGATCAAACCTTGCCCTGAAAACAGAACCGAGTGAGCCGCAGAAGGATTTTATGCAAGGGAGATAACTAGGGTTCACAGGTTCGTTCTGTAAGCTAGTGAAACCACATAAACGCAGTATAAGAACATTCAGACTAGCAGAAACTATGAAAATATTCGGGCTACCAAATTAAAGGGATTGCGTGCAATGTGCAATTATCTGCAAAGCAATGTACTCCTATCAACCTTATCTAGGAATTTACGTAAGCTTGGATTCGGGTGAGAATTGCACAAATCATTAGGGCAAGGAAAATTCTATCACTATCTGCCCTAATAAGAGCTGGCTCCGAAAACAGATAATTTGGGGACAGCAACATCAGAGGGATAAGGAATGCAGCGACGCGAAGTAGAGTTATCTGGGAGAAGAAAAGGGCGGGGTTGGGGATAAGGATAATACCGTATCCAACGACGCCTCCAACGAAGGCGCCAGCGCCGAAGTCCCCGGCGGACCGGAGGAGGCAGACGACTGGGGCGGCATATAGAGGCGACGGGGGCACGCCTCCCTCGGCTCCGAGCCCGTCGCCGTCCGACCCGTTCTCGCGCTTCGAAAACATCTCCTCGAACGAACTCGTAGGGGGGGGCGTGGACGGGAGGGTCACCGGCGAGGCGGTGGGCGATGGCTGAGGATGAAGGGGCAGCGGCG
The DNA here is from genome assembly GCA_902687465.1 of Secale cereale. Classification (NCBI taxonomy): domain Eukaryota; kingdom Viridiplantae; phylum Streptophyta; class Magnoliopsida; order Poales; family Poaceae; genus Secale; species Secale cereale. The sequence goes on along the minus strand of LR738715.1, from coordinate 75,666,600 downwards.
GGGGACGAAGGTAAGGGAGGAGGCGACGGGAGGCCGTGGCGGGCTTTGGAGGACGATGCGATGGCCGTGGGCCGAGGGCGTGGGCGTGGGCTGTGGGCCGTCGTCGGTAATATCGACTTCTGTTAGACGCAGGGCGGGCCGCGGGCAGTCGGGAATAACATTTTTATAGCTCTGTGGCGATATTGAAAATGCAACATTTTTCAGCTGCGATTCGTAGCTGTTTGCAGAGATGATGATCCATTGGGAGTACATTCTTAAGTAGCTCAGCTCTTGTCATTGGAGGTGTTGATGATCCATCAACCTTGGAGGCGATGGCTTGCAGGGAGACCCTAGCCCTTGCACAAGACCTCAACTTACATCATTTTGTGGTAGCTTCGGATGCAAATGAGGTAGTCGGAGCCATCCTCAAAGACGGATGTGGCAATAATAGAGCAATTATCAGCGAAATAAAACTTCAAGCTTGTTCTTTTAGTTGTAAATTTATTTTTGAAGACCGTGCAGTTAATTATGGGGCTTATAGTTTAGCCAAGTGTGATGATAATGTCAACAAAGGTCGGGATAAACGAAATTGACATGTGAGGAGTACGTAAAGAGAAATTTGATGGACTGGAGTATCACCGAAGAACTAGCCACGGACAGAGATGCGTGGAAACTTGTCATCCATGTGACGGAACCATGAGTTGGTCGTGAGATATTACAGGTTTCAGCTCTAGCCTACCCTAACTTATTTGGGACAAAAGTCTTTGTTGTTGAATTATACTATAAATAAACAAGTGAAATTTGGTGCCAAAATATGATTATATACCTCCCGCAGATGAAAAGAAATCAAGACGGCTTTATTGTCATTCTTAGAGCATCTCCAGCCGTTTGCCCCCCCCCAGGACGCCGAAGAAACGCGTCCTGGGGGCTAGCCGGCGTTTTTCCCGGCATGGGGGCGAGCACGTTCCCAGCCGCCGCCCCCAGACGGCCCCACAGTTCGGCCAAATTTCAACAAATACGGCATATTTCGGCGAAATTTAGGCGTTTTTTACACGAATACAAATGACGAAAAAAACCCTAAACTACGGGCCGAAGTAGGCGCTGAGCAGGGCGTAGTCGTCGCCGGCGTCGTCCTCCTGCTTCTCCTCCTTGACACGGCCGGTGATACGTCTCCAACGTATCTATATTTTTTGATTGTTTCATGCTATTATTTATGATGTTTTGGATGTTTAATGGGCTTTGTTATACACTTTTATATTATTTTTGGGACTAACCTATTAACCCAAAGGCCCAGTCCAGATTGCTGTTTTTTGCCTATTTCAGGGTGATACGTCTCCAACGTATATACTTTTCCAAACCCTTTTGCCCTTGTTTTGGACTCTAACTTGCATGATTTGAATGGAACTAACCTGGACTGGCGTTGTTTTTAGCAGAATTGTCATGGTGTTGTTTTTGTGCAGAATAAAAAGTTCTCGGAATCGCCTAAAAATCAACGGAGAATTATTTCAGAAAATATAAAAAATATCTGCAAGAAGATACTCACCGAGGGGGCCACACCCTGTCCTCGAGGGTGGGGGGCGCGCCCCCCTTCCCAGGGTGCGCCCCCCTGCCTCGAGGGCCCCCCGATGCTCCACCGACGTACCCCCAGGCCCTATATCTTTCGTTTCGGGGAGAAAAAAAATAAGGGAGAAGGAATTATCGCGTTTCACGAGACGAAGCCGCCGCCAAGCCCTAATCTCTCTCTGAAGGGTTGATCCGGAGTCCGTTCGGGGCTCTGAAGAGTGGAGATCGTCGCCATCGTCATCATCAACCTTCCTCCATCATCAATTCCATGATGCTCACCGTCGTGTGTGAGTAATTCCATCGTAGGCTTGTTGGACGGTGATGGGTTGGATGGGATCTATCATGTAATCGAATTAGTTTTGTTAGGGTTTGATCTCTAGTATCCACTATGTTCTGAAATTGATGTTGCTATGACTTTGCTATGCTTAATGCTTGTCGCTAGGGCATGAGTGCCATGATTTCAGATCTGAACCTATTATGTTTTCATGAATATATGTGTGTTCTTGATCCTATCTTGCAAGTCTATAGTCACCTACTATGTGTTATGATCCGGCAACCCCGAAGTGACAATAATCGGGACCACTCCCGGTGATGACCATAGTTTGAGGAGTTCATGTATTCACTATGTGTTAATGCTTTGGTCCGGTACTCTATTAAAAGGAGGCCTTAATATCCCTTAGTTTCCAATAGGACCCCGTCGCCACGGGAGGGTAGGACAAAAGATGCCATGCAAGTTCTTTTCCATAAGCACGTATGACTATATTCGGAATACATGCCTACATTGCATTGATGAACTGGAGCTAGTTCTGTGTCACCCTAGGTTATAAATTCTACATGATGAATTACATCCGACATAATTTCCCATTAACGATCCAATGCCTACAAGCTTTAACTATATTGCTAGTTGCTTATTTACTTTTCCGTTGCTATTATAACAAAAACTACAAAAACACTATCATTACTTTTATTGCTGCTACCGCCACTATCATATTACTTTGCTACTAAACTATCTTGCTGCAGATACTAAGTTTCCAGGTGTGGTTGAATTGAAAACTCAGCCGCTAATACTTAAGAGTATTCTTTGGCTCCCCTTGTGTCGAATCAACAAAATTGGGTTTAATACTTTACCCTCGAAAACTGTTGCGATCCCCTACACTTGTGGGTTATCAAGACTATTTTCTGGCGCCGTTGCCGGGGAGCATAGCTCTATTCTTTAAGTCACTTGGGATTTATATCTGCTTATCACTATGAAGAATTTGAAGGACTCAAAAACCAAGATCTTACCCTCAACTACGAGGGGAGGTAAGGAACTACCATCTAGCTCTGCACTTGATTCTCCTTCTGTTATGAGTAAACTTGCGACACCTACTCCTGCTATTGAATCTGATATGTCGTATGTTCTTGATGATGCTACTTCTGCTATGTATGCTGAAACTACCTCTATGCATGATACTGTGCCACTAGGTGAATTTCTAGATGAACAAATTGCTAAGGTTAGGGAGAGTGCAAATGTTGATGATATTTATGAAAGTGATGATGAAACTACTCCCAATAGATATGAATTGCCTGTTGTGCCTGAGGGTTATGTTATGGATGAAGAAACTGCTAGAGACTTTCTTGCTTGCAATGATAGATATGATCTTGAGAAATTATTAGCTAAGCTGGAAGAAAAGTCCTTGAATGCTAGAATGAAACATGACCCTGCTTTTGCTACTTCACCTATCTGTGTCACTGATAAGGATTATGAATTCTCTGTTGATCATGAGTTAATTACTTTGGTTGAATCTGATCCTTCCATGGCTATGAGTCTGAAACTGCTGTGGCACATCTTACCAAGTTGAATGATATAGCCACCCTGTTTACCAATGATGAAAAGATTCGCTATTACTATATCCTTAAGCTATTTCCTTTCTCGTGAAAGGGTGATGCTAAGACTTGGTTTAATTCTCTTGATCCTGGTTCTGTGCGTAGTCCCCAGGATATGATGTATTACTTTTCTGCTAAATATTTTCCTGCTCATAAGAAACAAGCTGCCTTACGAGAAATATATAACTTCGCTCAAACTGAAGAAGAGAGTCTCCCACAAGCTTGGGGAAGGCTTCTCCAGTTACTTAATGCTTTGCTTGATCATCCTCTTAAGATGCATGATATACTTGATGTCTTTTATAATGGACTAACCGATGCTTCCAGGGACCACCTGGATAGTTGTGCTGGTTGTGTTTCCAGGGAAAGAACAGTGGAACAAGCTGAATTACTATTGAATAATATGCTAGCCAATGAAAATAATTGGACACTACCTGAACCAGCCCCTAAGACAACTCCGAAGAAAAGAGGTGTTCTATTTCTCAGTCCTGAAGATATGCAAGAGGCAAAGAAATCTATGAAAGAAAAAGGTATTAAAGCTGAAGATGTTACGAATTTAACGCCTATTGAAGAAATACATGGTCTTGATAACCCGACACAAGTAGTAAATGTACTCTTTATAGATTTGATGAAGGTGGTATTCCTCGTTATAAGTCTGCTAGCCAATGCTTAGATGAGTTTGACAATTTCATTGTGAAACAAGAAAACTTCAATGCTTATGTTGGTAGACAATTACAACACAATGCCTATATGATTGAACGCTTGAGTGATTATCTGTCTAGTGCTAAAAGTGAACTGAAACTTATTAGTAAACATGCTTCTATAGTTACCACTCAAGTAGAACAAGTACTTAAGGCTCAAAATGATTTGCTCAATGAATTAAATAGTAAGAATAATGACTATGCTGTTAGAGTTGCAACTAGAGGTGGTAAAATGACTCAGGAACCTCTGTATCCTGAAGGCCACCCTAAGATAATTGAGCAAGATTCTCAGAGAGCTAATTTAGATGCACCTAGTTCTTCTAAGACGAAGAAAAAGAAAAATGATAGAACCTTGCATGCTTCTAAACCTGTAGCTCACCCACCTGAGAATCCCAATGATATATCTGTTTCTGATGCTGAGACACAATCTGGTAATGAACATGAGCCTAGTGATAATGTTAATGATGATGTTCATGATGATGCTCAACCGATAATGATGTAGAGATTGAACCTGCTGTTGATCTTGGTAACCCACAATCAAAGAATCAACGTTATGATAAGAGAGACTTTGTTGCTAGGAAGCACAGTAGGGAAAGAGAACCATGGGTTCAGAAACCCAGGCCTTTTCCTCCAAAACCATCCAAGAAAAAGGATGATGAAGATTTTGAGCGCTTTGCTGAAATGATTAGACCTATCTTTTTGCGTATGCGTTTGACTGATGTGCTTAAAACGAATCCTTATGCTAAGTATATGAAAGACATTATTACCAACAAAAGAAATAGACCTGAAGTAGAAATCTCCACCATGCTTGCCAATTACACTTTTGAGGGTGGAATGCCTAAGAAATTAGGAGATCCAGGAGTACCTACTATACCTTGCTCCATTAAGAGAAACTACGTTAAAACTGCTTTGTGTGATCTTGGAGCCGGTGTCAGTGTTATGCCTCTCTCTTTATATCGTAGACTTGACTTGAGTAAGTTGACACCTACTGAAATATCCTTGCAAATGGCCGATAAATCAACTGCTATACCTGTCGGTATTTGTGAGGATGTGCCTGTTGTAGTTGCAAATGTTACTATTCTAATGGACATTGTTATACTTGATATTCCCGAGGATGATAGTATGTCTATTATTCTTGGAAGAACTTTTTTGAATACTACATGGGCTGTTATTGATTGCAACAAAGGCAATGTCACTTTTCATGTCAATGGTAATGAGCATACGGTACACTTTCTGAGGAAACAACCTCAGGTTTATAGTATCAATTATATTGGAAAAACTTCGACTATTACTATTGGAGGTTTTGAGTTTCCTATTCCTACTATCAAGAAGGCATATGGCATACTTATTGTTGGGGACATACATATCCCCATTGAGGTAACATAGTGTTATTCGAAAATTCTCTGGTCTCATGTTACTCGGAAAGAGTTTATTAACAAGAGCTGATCAACCTTGTTAATGGATTCCTTTTGATGAACATGGGATAGGTGAATCTAGATGGCACAAACCTTCTCTACCCCCCCCCCCTTTTACTTTCTGTTAATTAGATTAAATAAAAGAAAAATAGCATTATCTGTCTGTTCTCAGACTTATCCTTGCAATAAAAAAATATCCCGAAAATAAAAGTTCTCCAAATGCCATGAAAATGAAATATGATTTTTTCTAGAATATTTAAGAAAATATGGCACTGAACACACAGCGAGGGGAGCCAGCACGTGGCCATGAGGGCATAGGGCGCGCCCCCTGCCTCGAGGGCCCCATGTGGCCCCCTCCACTTATCCTTTCACCCATGCTCTTCTTCTCCCTCCCAAAAAAAAATCCTCAACCAGCTCAAACCCGAGTTCTAGCTCATATTGCTGCCATTTTTGATCTCCTTGCTCAAAGCACCATTCACCAAACTGTTTGGGGAGATTGTTCCTTGGTATGTGACTCCTCCATTGGTCAAATTAGTTTTTGCTCTAGTGCTCTATTTGTTGCAAATTTATGCTACTGTGGTGACCTTGTTCTTGAGCTTGCATGTCAAATTTTCTTGGTCCCATGTAGTTCTAATGCATGATATAGCCTCTAGGCACTTATAGGAGTCATTGCTATCAATCTTGTTGAGTTTGGTTAACTTTTATTGTGAGTTACTAAATATTTAAGAAAAATGTCTAGGAGGAACTTCCAAGGTGGTCCTTCAAGGAAGCAAGAACCGAGGCTCACGTTCCATGAGCCGGACGATGAACCACCGAGGGATGCTGATGCGCGGCCTTGTGAATGGCCGTCTGATGTCTACACACGCTTCTACTCTTGTAGACTATGTTGGGCCTCCAAGCGCAGAGGTTTGTAGGACAGCAGCAATTTCCCTCAAGTGGATGACCTAAGGTTTATCGAACTCAGGGAAGTAGAGGTTGAAGATGGTCTCTCTCAAGCAACCCTGCAACTAAAATACAAGAAGTCTCTTGTGTCCCCAACACACCTAATACACTGGTTAGATGTATAGGTGCACTAGTTCGGCGAAGAGATGTTAAATGGCAAGTGATATGGATGGCAAAACAAAGTAATATAAATCTGTAATAAAAAGTGCAGCAAGCAAACAAGTGGTAAACGTGAGCACAAATGGTATTGCAATGGTGGAAACAAGGCCTAGGGTTCATACTTTCACTAGTGGCAACTCCCAACAACATTAACATAATCGAATCACATGATATTTCCCATAAAACATGCAATGGAGACGCACCCGGAGGTCATTCCTTCGTGGTCAAGAGAGGACGAGAATTATGTAGGGCTACAAAAGCACACCTCAAAGTTCGTAGTTCTCAATCTAAGGATTTCCCAATGTCACCGCGGCCATCCAAAGAGAGTCCCATAATCACCACAACATATCTAAAGGATAGTCAAAGACAAGCACCAAGAGACTCTCAATCTTCAATCAACACACAAGAGAGGAAATCACTCATGAAAATATTTTTCTAATCCATGTCCAATAGACCGCTGTCACCTTGGTCTCGGGGGTTATACTAGATAAAGACAAGTGAGTACATCAATCCAATACATAGAGGAAGGGGAAATATCATGGGATCACCCTAGATTAACATAGCCTATGATCACAACGAAGATCACATCATGGGAGAGAGAATTGACCACATAGCTACTGGTAGAAACCTCAGCCCCGAGGAGGAACTACTCCCGCATCATGGAGGGAGGAAGCAACGTCGATGGAGATGAATCCGGGGGCACTTCCCCGTCCCGACAGGGTGCCGGCACAGGAATTCTGGTCCCCCGAAGCTTGATGGCGATGGCGGCGGAGATCGGGATTGCGTCTGGAGAAAAGGGGTCTGGAATCAGGGTTTCCTCGACGGGTGTTAAATATATGCCAAAGGGGGGCATCAGCGGAGGCCTGGGGGGCCCAGGCGCCCCCCGCGCGGCCAGGAGGGGGGCCGCGTGGGCAGGCCGCCTGGAGCCCTGGTGGCCCCCCTCCGGCCCTACTTTGGCCGCATGGAAGCTTCCGGAACGCTGATTTTTTATATATTTTTCCCGGAATTTTTCTGGCAATTTACGTAATGGGAAAACCTGAAATACAAAAACAGCAGAAAACAGAAACTGGCACTGGGGTGCACTGAGTTAATAGGTTAGTCCAAATATGATCAAAAGTGTATGGAAGTGTATAAATATCATAGCAATATCACACAAAAGAGGCATGGAGCAAGCAGAAATTATAGATACGTTTTGGACGTATCATCGTCAGATCAATTTATGGGTCAAGCGGGCATCAAAGATGAATTTTACGCATATGTGCGCAACGCTGACCTCGAGGACTTCATGCAAGATAAGTGTCTCCAATACCGTGGCTTAACTGATAGCTTTGTGAGAAGGTTTAAATTTTCATCTTCACGTAATTCTCACACTGTCCTGTTTGACCTTTATGATAAATCTTATACCATGGATTTAGAGGATTTTAATGTTGCCTGCAAGCTCGCACAGTGGGGCAGTATGAGTGATCGTTGCAAATCTGAATTTAGAGAATTCCTAGCTAGTATCACAGTAGGGGAATCCAGGGACGTCACACAAGCCACCACGGGGAGCATACATTTTCCTGCTACTCATTACTTTGCTCTCATTATCGGTAGATGTATAAATGGTAAAGATGAGGCTTGTCACATGTGTGTTCCTGATCTTAGTGTCCTCAGGAGTGCTGTACTAGGTGATAGGCAATATAATCTGAGAGCTATTGTTGCACGTAGACTACACCATAATGGTTTGCATGGAGATTTATTTGGTGGGATCTATGCTACTCGCATAGCCCGCTATCTTGGCGTGTCTGTGCACACGTATGATGAACCTTTACCTCCTGCTTATTTAGATTGCCATGCTATGGCTAGTCGCCGGTTTATAGAATGGGATAATCAAACTCTCAAATATCGACTAATCTTTAACAGGCAGCATGCCATCCCTATTGTTCTTCCTGCCCCTACTTTGTTTAACTTTCAAGAAAAAGGAAGATACACTATAACTATGGAGGAGGAGAGTGCTTATTATGACATGACGGAGGCAACCCGCCTTCGAGCTGCAGCTTTGCATGCAACATCTGCTGCATCTCAGTACAACCCCAACTACAACTTTGGATATCCGTCAGGTCAATACTGGCCATAGACCAACTTAGGCCAAAAGCCTAAGCTTGGGGGAGTACGTGTTTCTCACCGACTTACATTCATGTTCACACACTTATTCTAGCTGTCGGTGCTCACACTCTTTCACTGTACCATCCATGTTTAGTTTCAATTTCTTTTTATTAGTCTTTTTCTTGTGTGTTAGAAAAACCCAGAAAAACAGAAAAAATATTAGTTGTAGCTTCTAGCTAGTTTGCTTTCTTTGCTTGTAGTAGTAACTAAAAATGAAAAAACCCAAAAAGATTTCTGTTCTTCTTTTGCTTGTTGGGAGCTTTCCCGTGTAAATAGTTTCTTTTCTTCTCTTCAGGGGTTAAGAGTAGAAGACCATGATTGAAAATGCTTAGTGGCTCTCATATGATTTGTTGTTGATTTAACCTTGAGCCATATTACCTTGTCTTCTCTCTTGTATTAAATGTCTGCAGATTCCAGCTTAGTCCAATGCACGTGCACTATTATTATTTTCCACACCGTTTGGTCGTGCGAGTGAAAGGCAATAAGGATGATATATGATGAACTAATTGAGATGAGAAAAGCTGGTATGAACTCTACCTCTCTTGTTTTTGTAAATATGATTGCTCATCGTTCTTGATTCAGCTTGTTATGAATGAAACATGTTTGCAATGACAACTAGAGATCATAGCTGCTTATGCCATGCTTAATTAGCTGAGAGTTTATAATGGTCTATCTTGCGTGCCAACATGATATTAAAATGGTTGTGATGTGGTATGATGGGTGGTATCCTCCTTTGAACGATTTAAGTGACTTGACTTGGCACATGTTCACGCATGTAGTTGAAACAAATCAACATAGCCTTCATGATATTTATGTTCATGGTGATTTATATCCTACTCATGCTTGCATTCATTGTTGATTAATTTTAATGCATGTCCATGAACGTTGTTGCTCTCTAGTTGGTCGCTTCCCAGTCTCATTCTAGCCTTCACCTGTACTAAGCGGGAATACTGCTTGTGCATCCACTTCCATAAACCCCAAAGTTGTTCCATATGAGTCCACCATACCTTCCTATATGCGGTATTTACCTGCCGTTCCAAGTAAATTTGTATGTGCCAAACTCTAAATTTTCAAATGAAATTCTGTTTTGTATGCTTGAACAGCTCATGTATCAACTAGGGTTGTCTATATCTTCCATGCTAGGTGGGTTATTCTCACGATGAGTGGACTCCGCTCATCATTCATGAGAAAATGGCTAGTAATCGGGATGCCAAGTCCCATGCTCAAAATCATAATAATTAAACAAAACTCCCCCATGGCTGTTGCTGGTTTGGACGGTACCCGTTGTTTCGGGCTAGCCGTGGAGTGTGCTTGTTGGTGGTTGGGGGAGTATAAACTTTACCATTCTGTTTGGGAACCGCCTATAATGTGCGTAGAATGGGAGATATCGAGATTCTTGGTTGTTATGTTGACAATGAAAGTATATCGCTCAAAATGTTATTCAATTTCTATTTAAAAATCGAGCTCTGACACCTCTACAAATCCCTGCTTCCCTCTGCGATGGGCCTATCTATTTACTTTTATGCAGAGTCATCACCCTCTTATCAAAAAGCATCAGTAGGAGAGCACCTCTATCATTGCATGTATTACTATTAATTTGCATTGAGTATGATCATGACCGATCTGTTTTACCATGAATTACAATGTCTAGTCAATCCTTGATCTTTAAAGGTGCTCTGCATTTATGTTTTGCGATCTCAGAAAGGGCTAGCAAGATACCATCCTGTTATATCATATCATGATTGTTTTGAGAAGTGTTGTCATCCGAGGTTTATTATTATTGCTCGCCAGTTGATTATGCTATTGATGTGAGTAGTCTTGAGACCTAAAAGTTATTATGAATGTGGTTAGTTCATGATCTTGTTGAAAACCTGAATGCTAGCTTACATATTTACAACAACAAGAGCAAACAGAGTTTGTCAAAGTTTTTCTTTATCACTTTCAGTTTATCAACTGAATTGCTTGAGGACAAGCAAATGTTTAAGATTGGGGGAGTTGATACGTCTCCAACGTATCTACTTTTCCAAACCCTTTTGCCCTTGTTTTGGACTCTAACTTGCATGATTTGAATGGAACTAACCCGGACTGACGATGTTTTTAGCAGAATTGCCATGGTGTTGTTTTTGTGCAGAATAAAAAGTTCTCGAATCACCTGAAAATCAACGGAGAATTATTTCAGAAAATATAAAAAATATCTGCAAGAAGATACTCACCGGGGGGCCCATACCCTGTCCTCGAGGGTGGGGGGCGCGCCCCCCCTTCCTAGGGCGCGCCTCCTGCCTCGAGGGCCCCCCGATGCTCCACCGACGTACCCCCAGGTCCTATATCTTCCGTTTCGGGGAGAAAAAAAATAAGGGAGAAGGAATTATCGCGTTTCACGAGACGGAGCCGCCGCCAAGCCCTAATCTCTCTCGGGAGGGCTGATCTGGAGTCCGTTCGGGGCTCCGGAGAGTGGAGATCGTCGCCATCGTCATCATCAACCTTCGTCCATCACCAATTCCATGATGCTCACCGCCGTGTGTGAGTAATTCCATCGTAGGCTTGCTGGACGGTGATGGGTTGGATGGGATCTATCATGTAATCGAGTAAGTTTTGTTAGGGTTTGATCCCTAGTATCCACTATGTTCTGAGATTTATGTTGCTATGACTTTGCTATGCTTAATGCTTGTCACTAGGGCCCGAGTGCCATGATTTCAGATCTGAACCTATTATGTTTTCATGAATATATGTGTGTTCTTGATCCTATCTGCAAGTATATAGTCACCTACTATGTGTTATGATCCGGCAACCCCGAAGTGACAATAATCGGGACCACTCCCGGTGATGACCATAGTTTGAGGAGTTCATGTATTCACTATGTGTTAATGCTTTGGTCCGGTACTCGATTAAAAGGAGGCCTTAATATCCCTTAGTTTCCAATAGGACCCCGCTGAAGGAAATATGCCCTAGAGGCAATAATAAAGTTGTTATTTTATATTTCCTTATATCATGATAAATGTTTATTATTCATGCTAGAATTGTATTAACCGGAAACTTAATACATGTGTGAATACATAGACAAAACAGAGTTTCCCTAGTATGCCTCTACTAGACTAGCTCATTGATCAAAGATGGTTATGTTTCCTAACCATAGACATGAGTTGTCATTTGATCAACGGGATCACATCATTAGGAGAATGATGTGATGGACAAGACCCATCCGTTAGCTTAGCACTATGATCGTTTAGTTTTACTGCTATTGCTTTCTTCATGACTTATACATGTTCCTATGACTATGAGATTATGCAACTCTCGAATACCGGAGGAACACCTTGTGTGCTATCAAACGTCACAACGTAACTGGGTGATTATAAAGATGCTCTACAGGTGTTTCCGAAGGTGTTTGTGGTGTTGGCATAGATCAAGATTAGGATTTGTCACTCCGAGTGTCGGAGAGGTATCTCTGGGCCCTCTCGGTAATGCACATCGTAATAAGCCTTGCAAGCAAACGACTAATGAGTTAGTCAGGAGATGATGTATTACGAAACGAGTAAAGAGACTTGCCGGTAACGAGATTGAACTAGGTATGATGATACCGACGATCGAATCTCGGGCAAGTAACATACCGATGACAAAGGGAACAACGTATGTTGTTATGCGGTTCGACCGATAAAGATCTTCGTAGAATATGTAGGAGCCAATATGGGCATCCAGGTTCCGCTATTGGTTATTGACCGGAGAGATGTCTCGGTCATGTCTACATAGTTCTCGAACCCGTAGGGTCCGCACGCTTAAACATTCGTTGACGATATAGTATTTAATGAGTTATGGATGTTGGTGACCGAATGTTATTCGGAGTCCCGGATATGATCACGGACATGACGAGGAACTCCGGAATGGTCCGGAGATAAAGATTAATATATGGGATAATAGTGTTTGACCTCCGGAAGGGTTCCGGATGTTTCCCGAAGTGTTTGGGTACGAGAACACTTTATTTGGGCCAAAAGGGAAAGCACACAAGGTTTTTGGAAGGCGCAAAAGGAAGTTTTGCGGAGTCTAGGGGCCAGACGCCAGGGTCCCTGGCGTCTGGATCCAGACGCCGGGAACCCTGGCGTCTGGCCCTGGAGTCCGAGAAGGACTCTTGCCTTTCGGGTGAAACCGACTTTGTGAAGGCTTTTACTCCAATTTCGACCCCAAGGCTCAACATATAAATAGAGGGGTAGGGCTAGCACCCAAGACACATCAAGATACACCAAGCCGTGTGTCGGCTACCCCGACCCTCTAGTTTATCCTCCGTCTAGTTTCTGTAGTGCTTGGCGAAGCCCTGCAGAGATTGTTCTTCATCAACAACCGTCACCACGCCGTCGTGCTGCCGGAACTCATCTACTACTTCGCCCGTCTTGCTGGATCAAGAAGGCGAGGACGTCATCGAGCTGAACGTGTGCTGAACGCGGAGGTGCCGTACGTTCGGTACTAGATCGGGACGGATCGTGAAGGTGCACGATACATCAACCGCGTTGATAAACGCTTCCGCTTTCGGTCTACGGGGGTACGTAGACACACTCTCCCCTCTCGTTGCTATGCATCTAGTAGATAGATCTTGCGTGATCGTAGGAAAATTTTGAAAATACTACGTTCCCCAACAGTGGCATCATGAGCCAGGTCTATGCGTAGATGATATGCACGAGTAGAACACAATGAGTTGCGGGCGATACTAGTCATACTGCTTACCAGCATGTCATACTTTGCTTCAGCGGTATTGTGAGATGAAGCGGCCCGGGCCGACATTACGCGTACGCTTACGCGAGACTGGTTTCACCATTACGAGCACTCGTTGCTTAAAAGTGACTGGCGGGTGTCTGTCTCTCTCACTTTAGCTGAATCAAGTGTGGCTACGCCCGGTCCTTGTGACGGTTAAAACAGCACATACTTGACAAAACATCGTTGTGGTTTTTGTATGTGTAGGTAAGAACGGTTCTTGCTAAGCCCGTAGCAGCCACGTAAAACTTGCAAAAACAAAGTAGAGGACGTCTAACTTGTTTTTGCAGGGCATGTTGTGATGTGATATGGTCAAGACATGATGAGTTATACGGTTTTGTATGAGATGATCATGTTTTGTAATGTTATCGGCAACTGGCAGGAGCCATATGGTTGTCGCTTTATTGTATGAAATGCAATCGCCATGTAATTGCTTTACTTTATCACTAAGCGGTAGCGATAGTCGTAGAAGCAATAGTTGGCGAGACGACAACGATGCTACGATGGAGATCAAGGTGTCGCGTCGGTGACGAAGGTGATCATGACGGTGCTTTAGAGATGGAGATCAAAAGCACAAGATGATGATGGCCATATCATGTCACATATTTTGATTGCATGTGATGTTTATCTTATTATGCTTCTTATTTTGCTTAGAACGACGGTAGCATTATAAGATGATCCCTTACTAAATTTCAAGGTATAAGTGTTCTCCCTGAGTATGCACCGTTGCGAAAGTTCGTCGTGCTGAGACACCACGTGATGATCGGGTGTGATAGGCTCTACGTTCAAATACAACGGGTGTAAGACAGTTTTGCACACGCAGAATACTCCGGTTAAACTTGACGAGCCTAGCATATGAAGATATGGCCTCGGAACACTGGAGACCGAAAGGTCGAGCGTGAATCATATAGTAGATATGATCAACATAAGATGTTCACCATTGAAAACTACTCCATCTCACGTGATGATCGGATATGGTTTAGTTGATTTGGATCACGTGATCATTTAGATGACTAGAGGGATGTCTATCTAAGTGGGAATTCTTAAGTAATATGATTAAATTGAACTTTAATTTATCATGAACTTAGTCCTGATAGTATTAGCATATCTATGTTGTAGATCAATAGCTCGCGATGTTGCTCCACGTTTATTTTTTATATGTTCCTAGAGAAAACTAAGTTGAAAGATGTTAGTAGCAATGATGCGGAATTGTTCCGTGATCTGAGGATTATCCTCATTGCTGCACAGAAGAATTATGTCCTTGATGCACCGCTAGGTGACAGACCTATTGCAGGAGCAGATACAGACGTTATGAACGTTTTGACAAAAGCTCGGTATGATGACTACTTGATAGATTAAGTGCACCATGCTTTACGGCTTAGAATCGGGACTTCAAAAACGTTTTGAACGCCGCAGAGCATATAAGATGTTCCATGAGTTGAAATTAGTATTTCATACTCATGCCCGTGTCGAGAGGTATAAGACTTCTGACAGTACTTTGCCTACAAGATGAAGGAGAATAGCTCAACCAGTGAGCACGTGCTCAGATTGTCTGGGTACTACAATTACTTGAATCAAGTGGGAGTTAATCTTCCAGATAAGATAGTAATTGACAAAGTTCTCTAGTCACTATCACCAAGTTAGTAGAACTTCGTGATGAACTATAATATGCAAGGGATGACGAAAGGAATTCCTGAGCTCTTCGCGATGCTGAAGTCGGCGAAGGTAGAAATCATGAAAAAGCATCAAGTGTTGATGGTTAACAAGACCACTTGTTTCAAGTAAAGGGCAAAGGGATAGAAGGGGAACTTCAAGAAGAATGACAAGCAAGTTGTCACTCCCGTGAAGAAAGCCAAAGCTAAAACTCAAGCCAGAAACTAAGTGCTTCTACTGCAAAGGAAATGGTCACTGGAAGTGGAACTGCCCTAGATACTTGGCGGATAAGAAGGATGGCAAAGTGAACAAAGGTATATTTTGATATACAGATTATTGATGTGTATTTTACTAGTGTTCATAGCAACCCCTAAGTATTTGATACTGGTTCAGTTGCTAAAGAGTAGTAACTCGAAATGGGAGTTGCATAATGAACAGAAACTAGTTAAAGGTGAAGTGATGATGTGTGTTGGAAGTGGTTCCAAGATTGATATGATCATCATCGCACACTCCCTATACTTTCGGGATTAGTGTTGAACCTAAATAAGTGTTATTTGCTGTTTCTGTTGAGCATGAATATGATTTGATCATGTTTATTGCAATACGGTTATTCATGTAAGTTAGAGAATAATTGTTGTTCTGTTTACATGAATAAAACCTTCTATGGTCATACACCCAATGAAAATGGTTTGTTGGATCTCGATCGTGTGATACACATATTCATAATATTGAAGCCAAAAGATGCAAGGTTAATAATGATAGTGCAACTTATTTGTGGCACTGCCGTTTAGGTCATATTGGTGTAAAGCGCATAAAGAAACTCCATAATGATGGACTTTTGGAATCAGTTGATTATGAATCACTTGGTGCTTGCGAACCATGCCTCATGGGCAAGATGACTAAAACTCCGTTCTCCGGAACAATGGAGCGAGCAACAGATTTTTGGAAATCATACATACTGATGTATGCGGACCAATGAGTGTTGAAGCTCGCGGCAGGTATCATTATTTTCTGACCTTCACTGATGATTTGAGCAGATATGGGTATATCTACTTAATGAAGCACAAGTCTGAAACATTTGAAAAGTTCAAAGAATTTCAGAGTGAAGTGGAGAATCATCGTAACAAGAAAATAAGAGTTTCTACGATATGATCGTAGAGGTAAAATATTTGAGTTAGCGAGTTTGGCCTTCAGTAAAAACAATGTGAAATAGTTTCACTACTCACGCCACCTGGAACACCAC
Organism: Secale cereale; assembly: GCA_902687465.1. Classification (NCBI taxonomy): domain Eukaryota; kingdom Viridiplantae; phylum Streptophyta; class Magnoliopsida; order Poales; family Poaceae; genus Secale; species Secale cereale. The sequence goes on along the minus strand of LR738715.1, from coordinate 75,650,200 downwards.
AGTGGTGTGTCCGAACGTCATAACCGTACTTTATTAGATATGGTGCGATCGATGATGTCTCTTACCGATCTATCACTATCGCTTTTGGGGTTATGCATTAGAGACAGCTACATTCACATTAAATAGGGCACCATCTAAATCCGTGGAGATGACACCGTAAGAACTGTGGTTTGACGAGAAACCTAAGCTGTCATTTCTTTAAGTTTGGGACTGCGATGCTTATGTGAAAAAGTTTCAACATGATAAGCTCGAACCCAAATTGGAGAAGTAAATCTTCATAGGATACCCAAAAGAAACTGTTGGGTACACCTTCTATCACAGATCCGAAGGCAAGGTCTTTGTCGCTAAGAGTGGATCCTTTCTAGAGAAGGAGTTTCTCTCGAAAGAAGTGAGTGGGAGGAAAGTAGAACTTGATGAGGTAATTGTACCTTCTCGCGAATTGGAAAGTGGAACATCACAGAAACTAGTTCGAGTGATTCCTACACCAATTAGTGAGGAAGCTAATGATGATGATCATTAAACTTCAGATCAAGTTTCTGCTGAACTTCGTAGATCAACCAGAGTTTGTTCCGCACCAGAGTGGTACGGCAACCCGGTTCTGGAAGTCATGTTACTGGAACATGATGAACCTACGAACTATGAGGAAGCGATGATGAGCCCAGATTCCGCAAAATGGCTTGAGGCCATGCAATCTGAGATGGGATCCATGTATGAGAACAAAGTATGGACTTTGGTTGACTTGCCCGATGGTCGGCAAGCCATTGAAAATAAATGGATCTTTAAGAGGAAGACTGACGCCGATGGTAATGTTACTGTCTACAAAGCTCGACTTGTTGCGAAAGGTTTTCGACAAGTTCAAGGTGTTGACTACGATGAGATTTTCTCACCCGTAGCGATGCTTAAGTCTGTCCGAATCATGTTAGCAATTGCCACATTTTATGAAATCTGGCAAATGGATAACGAAACTGCGTTCTTTAATGGATTTATTAAAGAAGAATTGTATATGATGCAACCAGAAGGTTTTGTCAATCCTAAAGGTGCTAACAAAATGTGCAAGCTCCAGCGATCCATCTATGGACTGGTGCAAGCATCTCGGAGTTGGAATATACGCTTTGATAAGTTGATCAAAGCATATAGATTAATACAGACTTGCGGTGAAGCCTGTATTTACAAGAAAGTGAGTGGGAGCACTACAACCTTTTTGATAAGTACATGTGAATGACATATTGTCGATCGGAAAAGATGTAGAATTTTCTGGAAAGCATAAAGGAGTGTTTGAAAGGAGTTTTTCAAAGAAAGACCTTGGTGAAGCTGCTTACATATTGGGCATCAAGATCTATAGAGATAGATTAAGACGCTTGATAAGACTTTCGATGAGTACATACCTTGATAAGATTTTGAAGTAGTTCAAAATGGATCAGTCAAAGAAGGAGTTCTTGCCTGACTTGTAAGGTGTGAAGTTGAGTAAGACTCAAAGCCAGACCACGGCAGAAAAATATAGAGAGAATGAAAGTCATTCCCTATGCCTCAGCCATAGGTTCTATAAAGTATGCCATGCTGTGTACCAAACCTGTTGTGTACCTTGCCATGAGTTTGGCAAGGAGGTACAATAGTGATCTAGGAGTAGATCACTGGACAGCGGTCAAAATTATCCTTAGTAACGGGATGACTAAGGAAATGTTTCTCGATTATGGAGGTGATAAAGAGTTCGTCGTAAAGGGTTACGCCGATGCAAGCTTTGACACTAAATCCAGATGACTCTAAGTATCAATCTGGATGCGTATTGAAAGTGGGAGCAATTAGCTAGAGTAGCTCTATGCAGAGCATTGTAGACATAGAAATTTGCGAAATACATACGGATCTGAATGTGACAGACCCGTTGACTAAACTTCTCTCACAAGAAAAACATGATCACACCTTATTACTCTTGGGTATTAATCACATAGCGATGTGAACTAGATTATTGACTCTAGTAAACCTTTTGGGTGTTGGTCACATGGCGATGTAAACTATGGGTGTTATTCACATAACGATGTGAACTATCGGTGTTAAATCACATGGCGATGTGAACTAGATTATTGACTCTAGTGCAAGTGGGATACTGAAGGAAATATGCCCTAGAGGCAATAATAAATTTGTTATTTTATATTTCCTTATATCATGATAAATGTTTATTATTCATGCTAGAATTGTATTAACCGGAAACTTAATACATGTGTGAATACATAGACAAAACAGAGTGTCCCTAGTATGCCTCTACTAGACTAGCTCATTGATCAAAGATGGTTATGTTTCCTAACCATAGACATGAGTTGTCATTTGATCAACGGGATCACATCATTAGGAGAATGATGTGATGGACAAGACCCATCCGTTAGCTTAGCACTATGATCGTTTAGTTTTACTGCTATTGCTTTCTTCATGACTTATACATGTTCCTATGACTATGAGATTATGCAACTCTCGAATACCGGAGGAACACCTTGTGTGCTATCAAACGTCACAACGTAACTGGGTGATTATAAAGATGCTCTACAGGTGTTTCCGAAGGTGTTTGTGGTGTTGGCATAGATCAAGATTAGGATTTGTCACTCCGAGTGTCGGAGAGGTATCTCTGGGCCCTCTCGGTAATGCACATCGTAATAAGCCTTGCAAGCAAACGACTAATGAGTTACTCAGGAGATGATGTATTACGAAACGAGTAAAGAGACTTGCCGGTAACGAGATTGAACTAGGTATGATGATATCGACGATCGAATCTCGGGCAAGTAACATACCGATGACAAAGGGAACAACGTATGTTGTTATGCGGTTCGACCGATAAAGATCTTCGTAGAATATGTAGGAGCCAATATGGGCATCCAGGTTCCGCTATTGGTTATTGACCGAAGAGATGTCTCGGTCATGTCTACATAGTTCTCGAACCCGTAGGGTCCGCACGCTTAAACGTTCGTTGACGATATAGTATTTAATGAGTTATGGATGTTGGTGACCGAATGTTATTCGGAGTCCCGGATATGATCACGGACATGACGAGGAACTCCGGAATGGTCTGGAGATAAAGATTAATATATGGGATAATAGTGTTTGACCTCCGGAAGGGTTCCGGAATTCACCGGATGGGGTTCCGGATGTTTCCCGAAGTGTTTGGGTACGAGAACACTTTATTTGGGCCAAAAGGGAAAGCACACAAGGTTTTTGGAAGGCGCAAAAGGAAGTTTTGCGGAGTCCAGGGGCCAGACGCCAGGGTCCCTGGCGTCTGGATCCAGACGCCGGGAACCCTGGCGTCTGGCCCTGGAGTCCGAGAAGGACTCTTGCCTTTCGGGTGAAACCGACTTTGTGAAGGCTTTTACTCCAAGTTTCGACACCAAGGCTCAACATATAAATAGAGGGGTAGGGCTAGCACCCAAGACACATCAAGATACACCAAGCCGTGTGCCGGCTACCCCGACCCTCTAGTTTATCCTCCGTCTAGTTTCTGTAGTGCTTGGCGAAGCCCTGCAGAGATTGTTCTTCATCAACAACCGTCACCACGCCGTCGTGCTGCCGGAACTCATCTACTACTTCGCCCGTCTTGCTGGATCAAGAAGGCGAGGACGTCATCGAGCTGAACGTGTGCTGAACGCGGAGGTGCCGTACGTTCGGTACTAGATCGGGACGGATCGTGAAGGTGCACGACTACATCAACCGCGTTGATAAACGCTTCCGCTTTCGGTCTACGAGGGTACGTAGACACACTCTCCCCTCTCGTTGCTATGCATCTAGTAGATAGATCTTGCGTGATCGTAGGAAAATTTTGAAAATACTACGTTCCCCAACACCCGCTGCCACGGGAGGGTAGGACAAAAGATGTCATGCAAGTTCTTTTCCATAAGCACGTATGACTATATTCGGAATACATGCCTACATTGCATTGATGAACTGGAGCTAGTTCCGTGTCACCCTAGGTTATAACTTCTACATGATGAATTACATCCGACATAATTTCCAATCACCGATCCAATGCCTACGAGCTTTACCTATATTGCTAGTTGCTTATTTACTTTTCCGTTGCTATTATCACAAAAACTACAAAAACAACATCGTTACTTCTATTGCTGCTACCGCCACTATCATATTACTTTGCTACTAAACTATCTTGCTGCAGATACTAAGTTTCCAGGTGTGGTTGAATTGACAACTCAGCTGCTAATACTTAAGAGTATTCTTTGGCTCCCCTTGTGTCGAAACAACAAATTTTGGTTTAATACTTTACCCTCGAAAACTGTTGCGATCCCCTACACTTGTGGGTTATCACAGGGTTTTACAGAAAAGGAATATGAAACGGAGTCCAAACGGAATGAAACCTTCGGGAGAGATATTTTTGGAGCAAAATACGCACGGTAGACATGAGAACCACGGAATAGGGCTGAGGTGGCGTCCACGAGGGTGGGGGCGCCCCCCCCCACAGAGCGCACCCCTGCCTCGTGGGCACCCCTTCTGGCCCCCGGTGCCCTCCTTCCTCCTATATATACCTACGTACCCCAAAACCAACAGAACAATAGAGAAGATCGGGAGTTCCGCCGCCGAAAGCCTCTGTTGCCACCGAAAACCAATCTAGACCCGTTCTGGCACCCTACCGGAGGGGGGATTTTCAAGTTATGAGTATTGCTTTGATGGACTATGGAACAAAGAGTGGCAAGAGCCTAAGCTTGGGGATGCCCAAGGCACCCCAAGGTAAAATTCAAGGACAACCAAAAGCCTAAGCTTGGGGATGCCCCGGGAAGGCATCCCCTCTTTCGTCTTCATCTATCGATAACTATACTCGGAGCTATATTTTTATTCACCACATGATATGTGTTTTGCGTGGAGCGTCAATTTAGTTTATTTTGATTTGCTTGCTGTTTGAATAATATCCCAAGATCTGAAGTTCTTAAAGGTTAGAGAGTCTTCACATAGTTACATAATTATTCAACTACTCATTGATCTTCACTTATATCTTTCGGAGTAGTTTGTTATTGCTCTACTGCTTCACGTATATCTTTTAGAGCACGGCGGTGGTTTTATTTTGAAGAAATAGATGAACTCTCATGCTTCACTTATATCCTTTTGAGAGTCTTTCAGAACAGCATGGTAATTGGCTTTGGTTATAAAACCAGTCCTAATATGATGGGCATCCAAGATGAATGTAGTAAAAACTTTCATACTAAGTGCATTGAATATGATGAGAAGTTGGATGCTTGATAATTGTTTTGAGATATGAGGATAGTGATATTAGAGTCATGATAGTAGAGTTATTATGAAATTGAGAAATACTAGTGTTAAGGTTAGTGATTCCCGTAGCATGCACGTATGGTGAACCGCTATGTGACGAAGTTAGAGCATGCAGTATTTGTAGAGTGTCATCCTTTGTGTGGGGGTCAGGGGCGCGCGATGGTTAACTCCTACCAACCCCCCCCCCCCCTAGGAGCATGCGTTGATTGCTTTGTTTTGATAAATCGTAAATTTTTGCAATAAGTATATGAGTTCTTATGACTAATGTTGAGTCCATGGATTATACGCACTCTCACCCTTCCACCATTGCTAGCCTCTCTCATACCGCGCAACTTTCGCGGGTACAATAAACCCACTATATATCCTTCCTCAAAACAGCCACCATATATATCTTCCTCAAAACAGCCACGATACCTACCTATCATGGCATTTCCATAGCCATTCCGAGATATATTTCCATGCAACTTTCCACCGTTTTGTTCATATGACACGCTTTATATTGTCATATTGCCATGCATGATCATGTAGTTGACATCATATTTGTGGCAAATCCACCATGCATAATTTTTCATACATGTCACTCTTGTTTCATTGCATATCCCGATACACCGCCGGAGGCATTCATATAGAGTCATAATTTGTTCTTGTATCGAGTTATAAATCAATAAAAGTGTGATGATCATCATTATTAGAGCATTGTCCCATGTGAGGAAAGGCCAATAAAAAAAAGAGATGGCCCAAAAAATAGAGAGGGGCTAAAAAAAGAGAAAGCCCCTCCAAAAAAATGAGAGAAAAGAGAGAAGGGACAATTGCTACTATCCCTTTCCACACTTGTGCTTCAAAGTAGCACCATGTTCTTCATGATAGAGAGTCTCATGTTTAGTCACTTTCATATACTAGTAGGAATTTTCATTGTACAATTTGGCTTGTATATTCCAACTATGGGCTTCCTCAAATGCCCTAGGTCTTCGTGAGCAAGCAAGTTGGATGTACACCCACTTAGTTTCTTTTGTTGAGCTTTCATACATTTTTAGCTCTAGTGCATCCATTGCATGGCAATCCCTACTCACTCACATTGATATCTATTGGTGGGCATATCCATAGCCCGTTGATACGCCTAGTCGATGTGAGACTATCTCCCTCCTTTTTGTCTTCTCCACAACCACCTCTCTATTCCACATAGTGCTATGTCCATGGCTCACGCTCATGTATTGCGTGAAAGATGAAAAGTTTGAAAAAATAGAGTATGAAAACAAGTGCTTGGCTGAAACCGGGGTTGTGCATGATATGAATATTTTGTGTGATGAAGAGGGAGCTTAGCCAGACTATATGATTTTGTAGGGATAACTTTCTTTAGCCATAGTATTTCGAGAAGACATGATTGCTTTGTTAGTATGCTTGAAGTATTATTATTTCTTACGTCAATATAGACTTTTGTCTTGAATCTTTCAGATCTGAACATTCATGCCACAATTAAGAGGATTACATTGAAAACTATGTTGGTCAGCATTCCACATCAAAAATTCTGTTTTTATCATTTACCTACTCGAGGACGAGCAGGAATTAAGCTTGGGGATGCTGATACGTCTCCAACGTATCTATAATTTTTGATTGCTCCATGCTATTATTTATGATGTTTTGGATGTTTAATGGGCTTTGTTATACACTTTTATATTATTTTTGGGACTAACCTATTAACCCAAAGGCCCAGTCTAGATTGCTGTTTTTTTTGCCTATTTCAGGGTTTTACAGAAAAGGAATATCAAACGGAGTCCAAACGGAATGAAACCTTTGGGAGAGATATTTTTGGAGCAAAATACGCACGGGAGACTTGAGAACCACGGAATAGGGCTGAGGTGGCATCCACGAGGGTGGGGGGTGCCCTCCCTACAGGGCGCACCCCCTGCCTCGTGGGCACCCCTTCTGGCCCCCGGTGCCCTCCTTCCTCCTATATATACCTACGTACCCCAAAACCACCAGAACAACAGAGAAGATCGAGAGTTCCGCCGCCGAAAGCCTCTGTTGCCATAGAAAACCAATCTAGACCCATTCTGGAACCCTGTCGGAGGGGGGGGGGGATCCCTCTCCGGTGGCTATCTTCATCATCCCCGGGCTCTCCTTAACGAGGAGGGAGTAGTCCACCCTCAGGGCTGAGAGTATGTACCAGTAGCTATGTGTTTGATCTCTCTCTCTCTCTCTCTCTCTCTCTCTCTCTCTCTCTCTCTCTCTCTCGTGTTCTTGAGATGGCATGATCTTGATGTATCGCGAGCTTTGCTATTATAGTTGGATCTTATGATGTTTCTCCCCCTCTACTCTCTTGTAATGGATTGAGTTTTCCCTTTGAAGTTATCTTATCGGATTGAGTCTTTAAGGATTTCAGAACACTTGATGTATGTCTTGCGTGGGATACCTGTGGTGACAATGGGGTATTCTATTGATCCCCTTGGTGTATGTTTTGGTGATCAACTTGCGGGTTCCGTGACCTTGGGAATCTATGCATAGAGGTTGGCACACGTTTTCGGCTTGGCTCTCCGATAGAAACTTTGGGGCACTCTTTGAAGTTCGTTGTGTTGGTTGATAAGATGAATATGAGATTGTGTGATGCATATAGTATAATCATACCCACGGATACTTGATGTGACACTGGAGTATCTAGGTGACATTAGGGTTTTGGTTGATTTATATCTTAAGGTGTTATTCTAGTACGAACTCTATGATAGATCGAACGGAAAGAATAGCTTCGTGTTATTTTACTACGGACTCTTGAATAGATCGATCAGAAAGAATAACTTTGAGGTGGTTTCGTACCCTACCATAATCTCTTCGTTTGTTTTCCGCTATTAGTTACTTTGGAGTGACTCTTTGTTGCATGTTGAGGGATAGTTATATGATCCAGTTATGTTATTATTGTTGAGAGAACTTGCACTAGTGAAAGTACGAACCCTAGGCCTTGTTCCCTATCATTGCAACACCGTTTATGCTCACTTTTATCTTTAGTTACCTTGCTGTTTTTATATTTTCTTATTACAAAAACCTATATCTACCATCCATATTGCACTTGTATCACCATCTCTTCGCCGAACTAGTGCACCTATACAATTTACGATTGTATTGGGTGTGTTGGGGACACAAGAGACTCTTTGTTATTTGGTTGCAGGGTTGTTTGAGAGAGACCATCTTCATCCTACGCCTCCCACGGATTGATAAACCTTAGGTCATCCACTTGAGGGAAATTTGCTACTGTCCTACAAACCTCTGCACTTGGAGGCCCAACAACGTCTACAAGAAGAAGGTTGCGTAGTAGACATCAAGCTCTTTTCTGGCGCCGTTGCCGGGGAGGTGAGTGCTTGAAGGTATATCTTTAGATCTTGCAATCAAATCTTTTAGTTTCTTGTTTTATCACTAGTTTAGTTTATAAAAGTAAACTACAAAAAATGAATTAAGGTTACCTCATATGCTTCATCTTTTTAATCTCTTTCGTGAAAATTATGGGAAGGAAAATTGTGCTCAAGTGCTAGAAGAAGAATTACATAAAATGCTTGGCATAAATTACTTGAATTATGAGCATGCGTGCAATATTGTTAGTATGAATCCTTTGAATATCCATGATGCTAATGATATGCAAAGCCACAAGCTTGGGGAAGCTATGTTTGATGAAGATGATATTTTTAGTCCCCCAAGTTTTGATGAGCAAATTTATTATGATGAAAGAATGCCTCCTATTTATGATGATTATATTGATGAAAGTGGATTTGGAGAGGTGATGACTTTATTTAGTGATGAATCCACTATTTCGGAAGAGGTTCCAATTGATTATGAGAACAAAGTTGCTATCTATGATGATTATTGTGATGACTTGTATGCTATTAAGAATAATGATAACCATGAAACTTGTAATCATGATTTTAGTTTTCAATTGGATTATGCTTCACATGATAGTTATTTTGTTGAATTTGCTCCTCCCACTACTATGAATGAGAAGAATTTTGCTTATGATGGGAGTAGTAAAATTTCTATGCAAGTAGATCATGAAAAGAATGCTTTATGTGCTGGTTATATTGTTGAATTTATTCATGATGCTACTGAAAATTATTATGAGAGAGGATCATATGCTTGTAGGAATTGCAATAATATCAAGTTTCCTCTCTATGTGCTTGAAATTTTGAAGCTATGCTTGTTTTCCCTTCCTATGCTAGTTGATTATTGCTCCCATAAGTTGTTTGATTACAAAATTCCTATGCATAGGAAGTGGGTTAGACTTAAATGTGCTATTCATATTCTTCATGATGCTCTCTTTATGTTTCAATTCTTATCTTTTATGTGAGCATCATTATGCCTAGCTAGGGGCGTTAAACAATAGCGCTTGTTGGGAGGCAACCCAATTTTTATTTATTTTTCTTTGTGTTTACTTCTATTTAGGAATAAATATTGCATCTAGCTTCTGTTTAGATGTGGTTTTGTGTTTTAATTAGTGTTTGTGCCAAGTAGAACCTTTGGGAAGACTTGTGTGAAGTTTATGCGATCATGCTGTAAAAAACAGAAACGTTAGCGCTCACTAGAATGGTCACCAGATTTTACTGGAGTGTGCTATTTAGTTGATTCTTTTTGCAGATGATTAATAGACAAATTCCTCACGTTACCAATTTATTTCAATTTTTTGGAGTTACAGAAGTATGCGAAAGTTACATATTACTACAGACTGTTCTGTTTTTGACAGATTCTGTTTTTCGTGTGTTGTTTGCTTATTTCAATGCATCTATGAGTAGTATTGTGAAGTATGAATCATAGAGAAGTTGGAATACAGTAGGTTTAACACCAATATAAACAAAGAATGAATTCACTGCAGTACCTTTGAGTAGTGGTTCGTTTTCTTATACTAACGGAGCTCACGAGATTTTTGTCTAAGTTTTGTGTTGTGAAGTTTTCAAGTTTTGAGTATTGCTTTCATGGACTATGGAACAAAGAGTGTCAAGAGCCTAAGCTTGGGGATGCCCAAGGCACCCCAAGGTAAAATTAAAGGACAACCAAAATCCTAAGCTTGGGGATGCCCCGGGAAGGCATCCCCTCTTTCGTCTTCATCTATCGGTAACTATACTCGGAGCTATATTTTTATTCACCACATGATATGTGTTTTGCTTGGAGCATCAATTTAGTTTATTTTGTTTTGATTGCTGTTTGAATAATATCCCAAGATCTGAAGTTCTTAAATGTTAGAGAGTCTTCACATAGTTACATAATTATTTAACTACTCATTGATCTTCACTTATATCTTTCAGAGTAGTTTGTTATTGCTCTAGTGCTTCACTTATATCTTTTAGAGCACGGCGGTGGTTTTATTTTGAAGAAATAGATGAACTCTCATGCTTCACTTATATCCTTTTGAGAGTCTTTCAGAACAGCATGGTAATTGGCTTTGGTTATAAAACTAGTCCTAATATGATGGGCATCCAAGATGAATGTAGTAAAAACTTTCATACTAAGTGCATTGAATATGATGAGAAGTTGGATGCTTGATAATTGTTTTGAGATATGAGGATAGTGATATTAGAGTCATGCTAGTAGAGTTATTATGAAATTGAGAAATACTTGTGTTAAGGTTAGTGATTCTAGTAGCATGCACGTATGGTGAACCGCTATGTAACGAAGTTAGAGCATGAGGTATTTGTAGAGTGTCATCCTTTGTGTGGAGGTCAGGGGCGCGCGATGGTTAACTCCTACCAACCTCCCCCCTAGGAGCATGCGCTGATTGCTTTGTTTTGATGACTCGTAAATTTTTGCAATAAGTATATGAGTTCTTATGACTAATTGTTGAGTCCATAGATTATACGCACTCGCACCCTTCCACCATTGCTAGCCTCTCTCGTACCGCGCAACTTTCGCCGGTACCATACACCCACTATATATCGTTTCTCAAAACAGCCACCATATATCTTCCTCAAAACAGCCACGATACCTACCTATCATGGCATTTCCATAGCCATTCCGAGATATATTGCCATGCAACTTTCCACCGTTCCGTTCATATGACACGTTTTATATTGTCATATTGCCATGCATGATCATATAGTTGACATCGTATTTGTGGCAAATCCACCATGCATAATTTTTCATACATGTCACTCTTGTTTCATTGCATATCCCGGTACACCGCAGGAGGCATTCATATAGAGTCATAATTTGTTCTAGTATCGAGTTGTAAATCAATAAATGTGTGATGATCATCATTATTAGAGCATTGTCCCATGTGAGGAAATGCCAATAAAAAAAAGAGATGGCCCAAAAAAATATAGAGGGGCTAAAAAAAAGAGAAAGCCCCTCCAAAGAAATGAGAGAAAAGAGAGAAGGGACAATTGCTACTATCCTTTTCCACACTTGTGCTTCAAAGTAGCACCATGTTCTTCATGATAGAGAGTCTCATGTTTAGTCACTTTCATATACTAGTGGGAATTTTCATTATAGAATTTGGCTTGTATATTCCAACGATGGGCTTCCTCAAATGCCCTAGGTCTTCGTGAGCAAGCAAGTTGGATGTACACCCACTTAGTTTCTTTTGTTGAGCTTTCATACATTTTTAGCTCTAGTGCATCCGTTGCATGGCAATCCCTACTCACTCACATTGATATCTATTGATGGGCATCTCCATAGCCCGTTGATACGCCTAGTCGATGTGAGACTATCTCCCTCCTTTTTGTCTTCTCCACAACCACCTCTCTATTCCACATAGTGCTATGTCCATGGCTCACGCTCATGTATTGCGTGAAAGTTGAAAGGTTTGAAAGAATAAAGTATGAAAACAAGTGCTTGGCTGAAACCGGGGTTGTGCATGATATGAATATTTTGTGTGATGAAGAGGGAGCATAGCCAGACTATATGATTTTGTAGGGATAACTTTCTTTAGCCATAGTATTTCGAGAAGACATGATTGCTTTGTTAGTATGCTTGAAGTATTATTATTTCTTATGTCAATATAGACTTTTGTCTTGAATCTTTCAGATATGAACATTCATGCCACAATTAAGAGGATTACATTGAAAACTATGTTGGTTAGCATTCCACATCAAAAATTCTGTTTTTATCATTTACCTACTCGAGGACGAGCAGTAATTAAGCTTGGGGTTGCTGATACGTCTCCAACATATCTATAATTTTCGATTGTTCCATGCTATTATTTATGATATTTTGGATGTTTAATGGGCTTTGTTATACACTTTTATATTATTTTTGGGACTAACCTATTAACCCAAAGGCCCAGTCCAGATTGCTGTTTTTGCCTATTTCAGGGTTTTATAGAAAAGGAATATCAAACGGAGTCCAAACGGAATGAAACCTTTGGGAGAGATATTTTTGGAGCAAAATACGCACGGGAGACTTGAGAACCACGGAATAGGGCAGAGATGACGGCCATGAGCGTGGGGGGCGCCCTCCCTACAGGGCGCACCCCCTGCCTCGTGGGTACCCCTTCTGGTCCCCGGTGCCCTCCTTCCTCCTATATATACCTACGTACCCCGAAACCATCAGAACGACAGAGAAGATCGGGAGTTCCGCGCCAAAAGCCTCTGTTGGCACCGAAAACCAATCTAGACCCGTTCTGGCACCCTGCCGGAGGCGGGGAATCCCTCTCCGGTGTCTATCTTCATCATCCCGGCGCTCTCCACGACGAGGAGGGAGTAGTCCACCCTCAAGGCTGAGGGTATGTACCAGTAGCTATGTGTTTGATCTCTCTCTCTCTCTCTCTCTCTCGTGTTCTTGAGATGGCACGATCTTTTTGTATCGCGAGTTTTGCTATTATAGTAGGATCTTATGATGTTTCTCCCCCTCTACTCTCTTGTAATGGATTGAGTTTTCTCTTTGAAGTTATCTTATCGGATTTAGTCTTTAAGGATTTCAGAACACTTGATGTATGTCTTGCGTGGGATACCTGTGGTGACAATGGGGTATTCTATTGATCCACTTGATGTATGTTTTGTTGGAAATATGCCCTAGAGGCAATAATAAAAGGATTATTATTATATTTCCTTGTTCATGATAATTGTCTTTTATTCATGCTTGAATTGTATTGTACGGAAACAGCGATACATGTGTGAATACATAGACCACAAATGTGTCCCTGGTAAGCCTCTAGTTACTAGCTCGTTGATCAATAGATGGTCACGGTTTCCTGACCATGGACATTGGATGTCATTGATAACGGGATCACATCATTAGGAGAATGATGTGATGGACAAGACCCAAACCTAAGCCTAGCACGAGATCGTGTAGTTCGTAATGCTTAAGCTTTTCTAGTGTCAAGTATCTGTTCCTTAGACCATGAGGTTGTGCAACTCCCGGATACCGCAGGAATACTTTGGGTGTGCCAAACGTCACAACGTAACTGGGTGACTATAAAGGTACGCAACGGGTATCTCCGAAAGTGTTTGTTGGGTTGGTACGAACCGAGACTGGGATTTGTCACTCCGTATGACGGAGAGGTATCTCTGGGCCCACTCGGTAAGACATCATCATAATGAGCTCAATGTGATTAAGGAGTTAGTCACATGATGATGGATTACGGAACGAGTAAAGAGACTTGCCATGACGAGATTGAACAAGGTATCGGGCATACCGACGATCGAATCTCGGGCAAGTACCGTACCGATAGACAAAGGGAATTACATACGGGATTAAGTGAATCCTTGACACAGTGGTTCATCCGATGAGATCATCGAGGAACACGTGGGAACCAACATGGGTATCCAGATCCTGCTGTTGGTTATTGACCGGAGAGTCGTCTCGGTCATGTCTGCGTGTTTCCCGAACCCGCAGGGTCTACACACTTAAGGCTCGGTGACGCTAGGGTTGTAGAGATATATGCACACAGAAATCCGAATTTTGTTCGGAGTCCCGCATGAGATCCCGGACGTCACGAGGAGTTCCGGAATGGTCCGGAGGTAAAGAATTATATTTAGGAAGTCTAGTTTCGGCCACCGGGAGCGTTCCGGGGGTCACCGGTAGTGTACCGGGACCACCGGAAGGGTCCCGGGGGTCCATTGGGTGGGGCCACCCATCCCGGAGGGCCCCGTGGGCCGAAGGGGGAGGGGGACCAGCCCCTAGTGGGCCGGCGCACCCCTCATGGGCTCCCCCCATGCGCATAGGGTTAAAACCCTAGGGGTGGGGGCGCCCCCTTTGGCTTGGGGGGGGGGGGGTAAGAAACCCCCCTAGCCGCCGCCCCCTAGGAGATTGGATCTCCTAGAGCCGGCGCCCCCCTGGCCCCCTATATATAGTGGGGGGAGAGAGGGCAGCCGCACCTCAGCCCCTGGCGCCCCCCGTTACACCTCCAACTCCTCCCGCAGGGTCTCGGCGAAGCCCTGCAGCTTTTCCCGTTGCATCCACCACCACACCGTCGTGCTGCTGGATCTCCGTCAACCTCTCCTCCCACCTTGGTGGATCAAGAAGGAGGAGACGTCATTGTACCGTACGTGTGTTGAACGCGGAGGTGCCGTCCGTTCGACGCTGGGATCATCGGTGACGAGGATCACGACGAGTACGACTCCATCATCCACGTTCCTTCGAACGCTTCCGCACGCGATCTACAAAGGGTATGTAGATGCACTCCTTTATGCTCGTTGCTAGATGATCTCCTTAGATTGATCTTGGTGAAGCGTAGAATTTTTTTGAATTCTGCTACGTTCCCCAACGGTGGCATCTGAGCTAGGTCTTTGCGTAGCATCTTGCACGAGTAGAACACAAACAAGTTGTGGACGTTGATTTTGTTCAATTCTCTTGCCGCCACTAGTCCAATCTTGATTCGGCGGCATCATGGGATGAAGCGGCCCGGACCGACCTTACACGTACGCTTACGTGAGACTGGTTCCATCGACTAACATGCCCTAGTTGCATAAAGGTGGCTGGCGGGTGTCTGTCTCTCCTACTTTAGTCGGATCGGGTTCGATGAAAGGGGTCCTTATGAAGGGTAAATAGAAATTGACATATCACGTTGTGGTTTTGGCGTAGGTAAGAAACGTTCTTGCTAGAAACCTATAGAAGCCACGTAAAACATGCAACAACAATTAGAGGACATCTAACTTGTTTTTGCAGCACGTGCTATGTGATGTGATATGGCCAAGAAGATGTGATGAATGATATATGTGATGTATGAGATTGATCATGTTCTTGTAATAGGGAATCACGACTTGCATGTCGATGACAATGACAACCGGACGGAGCCATAGGAGTTGTCTTATTTATTGTATGACCGGCGTGTCACTGAATAACACCATGTAATTACTTTACTTTATTGCTAAACGCTAGCCATAGTGGTAGAAGTAATAGTTGGCGAGACGACTTCATGAAGACACAATGATGGAGATCATGATGATGGAGATCATGGTGTCATGCCAGTGACAAAGATGATCATGGTGCCCCGAAGATGAAGATCAAAGGAGAAAAATGATATTGGCCATATCATGTCACTTTATTTGATTGCATGTGATGTTTATCATGTTTATGCATCTTGTTTACTTAGAATGACGGTAGTAAATAAGATGATCTCTCACTAAAAATCTCAAGAATTGTGTTCCCCTAACTGTGCACCGTTGCTAAGGATCGTTGTTCCGAAGCACCACGTGATGATCGGGTGTGATAGGCTCTAACGTTCGCATACAACGGGTGTAAGCCAGATTTACACACGCAATACACTTAGGGTTCACTTGACGAGCCTAGCATGTACAGACATGGCCTCCGAACACGGAAGACCGAAAGGTCGAACATGAGTCGTATAGAAGATACGATTAACATGAAGATGTTCACCGTTGATGACTAGTCCGTCTCACGTGATGATCAGACACGGGCTAGTCGATTCGGATCATGTATCACTTAGATGACTAGAGAGATGTCAATCTGAGTGGGAGTTCATTAAATTTTTTTAGATGAACTTAATTGTCATGAACTGTAACACCCCAAAAATTTAGCAATGTTTTATTAATTAAAATTTTGCCAGTGAATTAAAATTTTGCTTTCTGCTGAATGTTCCTTTGGATTCCAGGGCAATTCTTGCTCTGATTTTTGTTGGAATGTTTGTCCCTAGTAAAAACTTCCCTTTTAATGTTAGATTCTCTTTTGTGCCTTTTAAAACTTTGCTTTTATCAGCAAGTTTAATTATATATTGGTCTCCATAATTTACTTCTCTATATAAATGATTAAACCTAGTTTTAAGGCTTCTTTTGAACTGCAACTACTTGATAAATTTATTTATAATTTCAACCAAATATTAGAGATGTCAAGTGATGCCATTAGATCACTTTTATGCAATAATATGATTATTACATTTAATATTTTGGGCTCCACAGCATGTTTGCCAATCTGGTTCAGTAGGCCATATTGCACTACAACCCCTTTAAATATTCCTGTTTTGCTTCCACCAAAATTATGGGAGGTTCATAGCAGTATGTCATCCACCTTTATGCAAAAACCCTTCTTGGTCCTTTGGAGTTTTGAGTGAAACAACCTCTTTCTCTTTCTGGTTCAGTTTGGTGATTTGCACTGCAACCCTAGTCTATTTTGCTCTAGAGCCTTTGAGCTTCCTCATGCTGACAGTCCCTCTTGCAAAACCCTTAAGTCCAGGAGAGTGGGCCAATTGGGATAGTTTTGGTTCATGGAACAGTGCTCTGCATTTTCTGTCCAGAACTGAAATCTTGCAAAACTTGCACTAAGAAGTTTTTGCTTTTGATAAACTAACCCCACCACCTTCTCACTCATCTAAGGAGACATCCATCTGGTAAGTTTGGCCACCCCAAGAGCTTGCTAGATGCCCCTGGAATTTTGTCAAACACCCTGAGTGCATGACCATTTTTGGCTTAGCTTCTGGTTCATATTATGAACTTGATCTCCTGCCTAAACCAGCATGTCCCCTAGCTTTGTCCCAACCTTTAGCCTAACCCTGCTGACCCACGTGCAGTTTGGAGCACATTTGCATGCCTTGGCATAGCACCGAGCACGTTGCGTGCGTGCTCTGGGCGCGCCCAGAGCGCCCGTTTTGCACGTGCGTGCGCCCGAGGCGCCGCGTCGCGCCTCTGGCCCCCAACTCACTCGCAGAGCCACGCCCAGCCTTATCCGCACTCGAGGACACGCCAAAACGCGCCAGGGACTCCACAGCGCGGCCGTCCGAGCGCTCCTGGCGGCACGCCGGCGCTCGCAGCGGCTTTCTACCACGGTCGGCGCCGCCCAAGCCACCCGCACTCGCCACCTGCCCCCTGGGACTGCTCCAGCGCGTCAGCAAACTTGTTCCCTAGTGTGCGTCGCCGCCACGTCGCCCTGAGCAACAGAACGACGGTCGCCGACGAGCTTATCTACTGCCGCCGCTGAACCGCCTTGACTCGTCTATTTAAAGGCGCCCGAGCCCCTCCGCAGCATCATACTCTCCCTAGGCACCTCGCAGAGCAGCCCCGTGGCAGCCAATCGCCCCCGGGAAGCTCCCTTCTCCATCTCCGGCAAACTCTGCCGCCGCCTCTGCCTCGAGCAATCCGACGCCACCAGGGCCTCCCACGTCCTTCCAGCACCACCATTGCCTTCCCCTCGACCCTGCGAAGCCACCCATCACCTCAAACAAGCTCGGGAGCCACCGTATAGCGATGCCCCAAACTCACCCGAAGCTCCCTCCGACGCGAAGCTCGCCGCCGGCGACTCCCTTCGCCCCCTCCGACCAAGCGACTACCGGAAGGACCGCACCAACCCCGTGGATCCATTCCCGCACTCAGTGGCCCTCGAGGAACCCTGGTTCGCCGGCGACGATCGCCGGAGCCCCGCTGCCGTTCGGGCAGAGGAAGAGAAATGGGGGAACGACTAGTCAAACCTGACTAGTGGACCCCCCTGGGCCCCACTGTCAGTGATCCAGCGCCACCACCGCGCGTTTTAAGTGGAGGCGCATTCTCCGAAGTACGTATTCCCTAGCTCGAAAGCGTATTCTTAACCGAAACATTTTCTTTTTTGTTTTGATTTAAAAATCAGATTTGACCAAAACTTTGACTGGCTTTAACTTTTTAACCACAACTCCAAATGATTTGATTCTTTTTCTGTTGTTCCCCAAATATTATCTAGTTTATTTTCATATTTATATGAAAATTTTCCAGACAACTTTTTGAGGGTGTTCTAAATCTATGCACTGATTTCCTTTTTATTCTTTTAGGATTTATGAAGAGGGAGAAAACTTCCAAAACTCTTGGAATACTTTTCTCCTCCCCTCTACTTGAAGGCAAGCATCTTGAACCATGTGATGATACCATTTGTGTGTTGTTTGCTTTAATCTCAAGAACTCCATTGATATGCCAAAGTTCGAGCATCATTATTTCATGTGGAAATCATACTCTTGCATATCATCATGAGGTGAATATTTCTTTTTAGTTTTGTATGTGATACTGGTGACAGCCACCACTCCTCATGCCACATCTGCCTGGTAATAGTTTGGATGGAGTCCGAAGGAGGGTTGTGTTTCGTTGAACCAACCACCAGACTGACATCTCGTTGTGACGAGGATGTGCAGTGAGGCAGCTTGTAGCGTGAGGAGGGTGCCCCTGTCAGGGAACTGTGAGATCATTAAGGCACTAACCGTACACGTATATATACAACCTCCTAAGTCGACCACAGATTGAGTCTTGCTCCGGTAAACCCCATACTTGTTTCGTACTACCGCGTGTCCCTGCTTCAGGTAGGGTACGGTTTAGTAAATTTGTCGACCCCTGTTCTATCACACACCGTACAGAGAGGCCACGGTGGAAGATATCGGCTGCATCCGGTAGGCAGGCCACCTGGTCCGGGGGCATGGGTGTTTCGGTTGTAGCCGAAGGGGATAGCGTCCCCAGTTTCTCGCGCGCGTTATAAATTGTTGTGATCCCATGCTAGTCGAGGTTGTAGCCTCCCCGCTTAAAGTTTGGCTTAACTAGTGTCGTGGGTGATTCCAGACACCGGTAAGTTAGGTTGGTGTGTGCAGTCAGGTGTGTCTTCAAATTAAAAGACCGTAGACGGAATTAGTCCAGAAGGGCTATAGAAAATCCGTTATCCGTGGGTGAAGAGTACACCCTCTACAGAGGTATAAAACCTATTCGAATAGCCGTGTCTGTGGTTAAGGACTACAGTCTGGGATGGGTCAGGCGTCGGTCTTAGTGTCGGTCTTCGGAGGAGAAACATTTAAGCCAGAACTTTATTTATGACCTGTGTGATGGGCCTCTAACCCCTCGTTGGTTACCCCAAGTGGAAGGTGTGAGATGCAGTGTTGTGGAAGTTTTTCCCTTAGCAAAGATGCCAAGGATCAAATCCCCAGAGACTCCTAGGTTCAACAAGTAGGTGTCAACTGCTAATGGCGCCAGATATTAGCAATCAACGTGGACCTGCACACAGATACAAATAACTTTGCTCCCAACGAGTACAGAGAGGTTGTCAATCCCTCCGGCCTTGTAGTTCACAAAGGATTAAACGCAAATGATAGTAGTGATAGATAATGTTTGCAATAGTAAATAAAAGCGAAAAGTAAATAGCGGATATGATCAATGATGGTAATATGGACCGGAGTCTCATGATGTTCACTAGTGATGTCTCTCTCCCAAAAGACGATAAAACAGCTATGTGAGGTAAACGAATTACAGCTGGGCAATTGACAGGACCACGAACGCAAACCAATGCTGACTACATTGCAAGAAAGGTTGAGGTTCAAAGCATGGGCGGTACGCCAAAGTAAGTAGACCAAAATCCATCAATATCTACTACTAATCATCCACCTTGAGATATCTATCCAGAACATCTCGCTGGTATTAAGTTGCGAGTCCCACCCATAGTGTAAACTCAATGCAACAGACAACTGCATTAAAAGAACTTTGCGTAAAGTAAACAATCCTTGCACCCGCGGGCACAAGCACCATTGTTTTCCCCCTTGTGGCAACAGCACATCCCCTAGACTCATGTTTCTGTCACTCAAGCTAGTCATCGAGGGGCATGAACCCACAATCGAGCATAACGTTCCCTCTTGGAGTCACTACATATTACTTGGCCAAAGCAATAAATAACAACGGAGAACATGCAAGAATTACTTATGAACATAAATATAAAAGAGGTAGATCAAATATATTACTCAATCACAATCTGAACATAATCTCATAATCCATCGGATCCCAGCAAACTCAACATAGCAACAGCATAAGGATTACATATGTGCCTCGATCATGTGGGGCAGCTCACGAGGACTAATTAGTGAAGCACAAGAACGGGACGAGAACATCACATAGCTACTGGTCATGGACTCATGGTCCAAGGGAGACTACTCACAACTCATCCGGGAGGCGTCCATGGTGGTGGAGAGGCTCCCGTTGGTGATCCTCCCCTCCGGCAGGGTGCCGGGAAGAGTTCTCCTAGTGCTCCCGATCTTGGAAGCGGCGGCGGCGGCGGAACAGAGATGAGATCGCGAAAAAGAGTTCCCGTCCCGAGGGTTTCGAAGGACGCTCTAAATATATGCCAAAGGGGGGCACCAGACGGGGCTCGGGGGGCCCAGGCGCCCCCCCGGCGCGGCCCAGGGGGGGGGGGGGGGCGCCGCCAGGGCGCCTGGGGCCCTGGTGGCCCCCCCGGCTGTCCTTCGGGCGCAAGGTAGGTTCTGGAATGCTGATTTTTTATATAATTTTTCTGGATTTTTCCTGGCAGTTCTCATAATGTGAAAACCTGAAATACAAAAACAGCCGAAAACAGAAACTGGCACTTGGGTGCACTGGATTAGTAGGTTAGTCCAAATATGATCAAAAGTGTATGGAAGTGTATAAATATCATAGCAATATCACCCAAAAGTGGCATGGAGCAAGCAGAAATTATAGATACGTTTTGGACGTATCAACATCCCCAAGCTTAATTCCTGCTCGTCCTCGAGTAGGTAAATGATAACAAGAATAATTTCTGTGGTGACATGCTATTAACCATATAAGACTTTTTATAGTCATATGACAAAAGCTTATTGAGACAATGATTCTATAGTAATTAAGTTGCCTCATGAGAAAATCACAAATGACTGAAAGTTTTACAATATGAAACTGAAACATCAAAAAGATTTGCAATGAACATGATGTGCAAATATGATAAAGTGATATCTAGCTTGCCCCCTTTAGTGAAGCAAAACATAAATGCAGGGGCACCTTCAAGGTTTAAGTGATGACTAGATACAATGTTTTCAAAATAAACGATATCACAATCATGCAAAAGACAATGCTACTTTGGGACAATGCACATTACACTCAGAATGACAATCATGCTCTCAGTAGTTGGTGCTTGAAGAAAGAAGGTGGAGACTCAACATAAAAGTAAAAGAATGGTTATGTGCTAGAGCTTTTTATCTTGAAAACATAGAAGCAATTTTGTCAACGGTAGTAGTACTTCATATGTGTCATGCATAAGACATCCTATAAGTTGCAAGCCTCATGCATCGAATACCAATAGTGCTCGCACCTTGTCCTAATTAGCTCGGATTTCCATGGGTTATCATTGCATTACATATGTTTCAACCAAGTGTCACAAAGGGGTACCTCTATGCCACCTGTACAAAGGTCCAAGGAGATAAATCGCATTTGATTTCTCGTTTTTGATAGATCTCAACTTGAGGACATCCATACCGGGACAACATAGAAAATAAATGATGGACTCCCCTTTAATGCATAAGCATATTCTCATAAGAGATTGAGGATTAATGTCCAAGCTAAAACTTCCACCATGATACATGGCTTTGGTTGGCGGCCCAATGTTCTTCTCTAACAATATGCATACTCATTCAACCCATGGCAAATCACCCTTACTTCAGACAAGACGAACATGCATAGCAACTCACATGATATTCAACAAAAGTGTAACAGTTGATGGCGTCCCCAGAAACATGATTACCGCTCAGCAAGAAACTTATAAGAAATAAGATACATAAGCAACATATTCTTTACCACAATAGTTTTAAAGCTACTTTCCCATGAGCTATGTATTGCAAAGTTAGTTCGCTTAGTACAGGTGGAGGTTAGCAAAAGACTGGGAGCGACCAACTAAAAGAGCAATGACGGTCATAATCATGCAGAGCGATAAAGCAACATTGAATCAGGCATGGTAGTTATATCGCTGCTCAGAAATAAAAGATCATCAAGGCTTGACAGACTTTCTTTACAGTCTTAAATATGCGTGAGCATACGCCAAGTCAATCAAAATAAATTCTCGAAGGAAGATATTACTAAACCATACCACATCATAGGCAAACAAATCATGTTGGTACTCCAATAACACATTGGGAACCCCCCAGCTATTTGAGACTTACCATAAGAAAACATGAACTACTAAGCACCATTATGCACGTAGTATCTTTATCATAGACATATTAACCAATGCAATGGAAGCAAACTCTCTTAATAAGGTGAGCATGGTAATTAAAGAGAGTTCAAGCAACCAACTAAACAAAAGCTCTTTGAAAAGATAAGCATGAATACTAAGAGCAGAGCATGATAGTAGCTA
This sequence comes from Secale cereale, assembly GCA_902687465.1. Classification (NCBI taxonomy): domain Eukaryota; kingdom Viridiplantae; phylum Streptophyta; class Magnoliopsida; order Poales; family Poaceae; genus Secale; species Secale cereale. The sequence continues at coordinate 75,627,460 of LR738715.1, read as the reverse complement.
TTAAAAGACAAAGAACACACACAGCAAAGATAGACATGAAAATTCTATGTTATGTTCTAGGTAGAAGTGGAGTGTGTTTCTCTCCCACATAAACAACGCTGAGTTCCGACTCGTTATGGAAAACTAAAAAGAAAACTAAAAGCAAGACGCTCCAAGCATAGCACATAACACATGAAGTGATAAAAATATAGCGGAACGAAAGACGAACTGATAACGTTGATGGAGAAGGGGATGCACGGGGGCATCCCCAAGCTTAGACGCTTGAGTCTCCTTGAATATTTCTTGGGGGTGCACGGGGGCATCCCCAAGCTTGAGCGCTTGACACTCCTGAATCTTTTTATCATCTTCCCTCGCACACTTGAAAACTCCCTTCATACATAACTCATCATAATCTGATTAGCGAGGTTAGTACCCTTAATAAAATAATTGCACCTTGCTGGAAATAAAGATATTCTTGAAGTTATACTGTTTCTCAAGATTGCCAAAAGGTTTTTGCAAAGAAAAAGCAAGCTCTTGGTTTGCAAGATGAAGGAAAGGTAAAACTGGACAGAATCTGTGAAAAACAGAACAGCAGGTAGTAATTGATTTGTTCGGGGTACTTCTGCAACTCAAATCAAAAAACTCAGAACAGACGCACGGAAGACAATTATATAGAGAACGCTGTCGAAAATATTCAGACCAAAAAGATGATCTGGTGATTTTATACGAATTTTTCTATCCAAGGACAGAATCTGTTTTCTGGACAGCACCTCACAACTTTTGAACTTTCTAGCAATCAGAGGCTATACTTGGCACAAATATGAAAAGCAAAGATACAATGATGATGCTACTGTAGTAAACAACATCATGACACAACAAAAGCAAAATAAAAATTTATTCATGTGGGCTGCCTCCCAAAAGCGCTTTCTTTTATGCCTTTAAGCTAGGCATAATGCATATAGATCAAGTTTTATCAAGAGTAAAAGAATAGCTAGCCCGTACAACGGACTCAAAAGGTAACTTGACCTTCTTTCGAGGGAAGTGTTCCATCCCTTTCTTGAGAGGAAACTGAAATTTTATGAGTAAATTACATGCACGGTCCTGGAACTCGTCGGCCTGCTCCAAAACAGTCCCGCGACTTGTGGATCGCTCCAAAACGATCCTCATACTTGCCACTACGCTACACGTACGGTCCTGCGTATGTTTTTGCATACGCTGGGCGCAGAGGCGGATGCCACGTCATCCTTGCGAGCAGGCCCAGCCTGATTGCATCGCTGCGTTATTCTGCAACTGCCCCGCTGATTGTGCGTTGTTTCCGGTTCGAGTCTTCACCCTTCGTCGCTCTCTGCTATTCCTCGACGACGATGAACATGGCTGGCGGCGGCGGGTGGTGATCGACGTGATCGCGGATACGAGAGGCGGTTGTTCCTGGGGGATTTTGCGAGCCGACGACTATATCATCGTCTCCCGCTGTGAATGGCGCCGATATCACCTATGGAACGACACAGTGGCGGCCCTGTGCCCATGTACGGTAAGATTCAACTACCCTCCATAATCTCTAGCGTTTGCTTCGTAAGTACCTATATTATGACCATGTCGATCGTTTTGGCCGGATATGTTATACAATTTAGGTACTTTAGGCACAGTTTTAGTTACAGTTTAGGCATATTCTTAGGGTTCTTTGACGGATACTAAAATTGGTGTTTTTTCTTTTTGTCTTACAGAAGAAGGCACTGATTTTTACACCATTGAGTTCATCCATGGAGGAGTTTTCACTGGCACTGGATACAATAGGTCTTATATAAATGGTCGCAAGGTCTGCTATGACTACTGTAATGCTAGTGTTGCCTGCATGGATAAGTTGTATGAATTAATAGAGGTATTGGGTTATGAGACTGCAGGCAGAATAGACATACTGTTGCTCCTACCTGGAATGCAAATAAATGAGGATGGACTGAAATTAATATCGACGAACAATGACACAAATTGCATTGGGAAGTTTGTTAGGGAGGGGCACAAATACCTTATGTTCTATCTAGATCATGATGGCTCTTATCGTGGAGGAGGATGGGATGATGATGTAGCAAATCCTTGTACACATGTTCCTCCTGTGATCGGTCCAACGAAGAGCAAAACAATTGACGGTACTTCAGAGCAAAGCATTGTTGTTCAAGACAACACTGCTGATATGATGTATGCATGTGAGAGGAATGTTCAAGGATCAAGCATGAGCACTAGAAGAGGAACAACAAAGGAGAAGGGAGAATCAAGTAGTGAATCAGATTCTGATGACTCAGATTATGACCCAGAGCTCGTTGATAGTGACTATGACCTGGAGGATGGTGATGTTGATTTGGTGAATGAAGATGCAGATGGTAATGATGAGAAGAAATGGAGAACGAAAGGGAAACAACTAGCAGAAGAGCCCAATTCTGAAGATGATAGTCTAGAGTTGCCAGATTCAGATGACGAAGAAATGAAGTTCAACTTCAAACATTTCACTGAAGAGGATTTGAATGAGCCCAAATTTCATGTGGGGCAGGTTTTCTCATCTGTTGCATTGGTAAGACACGCAATTAGGGAGTATAGTTGCAAGGAGAGACTACAAATCACATTTCCCAAAAATGACAAAACAAGAATTGGAGCAAAGTGCAATGATGGATGCCCATGATATTTATATGCTTCTTATGATAATAGAACAAAGGGTATAATGGTTAAAACATTTAAAGATGAGCACACATGTAGTAAGAAGTGGCATGTTAAAGCTTTCACTGCCAAATACATAGCTAGCAAATATGTTGATAAGATAAGGGCAGATGAGAAGATTTCTCTAAAGGGTTTAGGGTCGATGGTACAGCAAGACTGGAACATGAAGGTGCACATGCAAAAGCTTTGGAGGGCAAGGAAAATAGCATTCAACATTATCTATGGGGATGACATAAAGCAATACAACATGTTGTGGGATTATGCAGCAGAATTAAGGAGATCAAACCCTGGCAGTTCATTCTTCTTGGAAGTTGCTGATGATGGCCAATTCCAGAAGTGTTATTTTTCATTTGATGCATGCAAGAGGGGTTTTCTTTCAGCTTGCAGGCCTATTATTTTCTTAGATGGTTGTCACCTGAAAACTCAATTTGGAGGCATTATGTTGACTGCAATAGGAATGGATCCTAATGACTGTATCTATCCCATGGCCTTTGCTGTTGTAGAAATTGAAAACACAAAATCTTGGAGATGGTTCTTGAGTGCTCTAAAAGTAGACCTTGGCATTGTCAACACCTCACGTTGGACAGTCATGTCTGACAAGCAGAAGGTAAGCAACTATAAATAATGCTTATGAATGGTTTTTTATATATGACATTGATTATGAACATTTGTTCTTTTCTATGACAATGCCTATGGACAATTGTTCTTTTACATGACAATGTTTAGGAATTTCAGTTTTGTTTTACTACAGTGCTTGCCAATAGTTGTTCTCATTTCTAAAATGGTTATTAATATTTGTTCACATAACAGGGTTTAATTAAGGCAGTCAGAGAACATTTTAGTGATTCTGAGCATAGATATTGTGTGAGACATATCTGGCAGAATTTCACTAAAACTTTTAAAGGAGAAATATTGAAGAACCAATTATGGAGATGTGCTAGAAGTACAACTCATAGTCAGTGGAGAGAGAACATGGACAAAATGCTAGTTCTTAATAAAGATGCTCATGATTGGTTAGAGGAATTAGACCCTAAAACATGGGTGAGGGGATTTCAAAGTGATTTCCCCAACTGTGATGTGCTATTGAACAATAATTGTGAAGTGTTCAATAAGTATATTTTAGAAGCAAGAGAACTCCCCCTTTTGAGCATGATTCAGAGGGTAAAAGGGCAGCTGATGGGCAGAATCTATAGTAAGAAGATGGAGTCAGAGACTTGGCATGGAGCCATATGTCCCAAAATCAGAAAAAGATTGCAAAGGCATATTGATGCTGCAAACACTTGTCATGCAGATCCTGCTAGTTTGGGTGTGTTTGAAGTGCAAGACAGAAATAGGCAGTTTAGTGTGGACATCAGCTTGAGGAAATGTAGTTGTAGAAGGTGGGATTTAACTAGAATTCCTTGCTGTCATGGAGTGGCAGCTCTGAGACATGAAAAAATTCAACCAGAATCAATGGTCCACCAATGTTACTCTATTGTGACTTACCGCAAGGCCTATGAGCGCATTATATTGCCATGCAAAGATGCAAGTGAGTGGCAGAAAATGTATGGAATGAAGGAAATATGCCCTAGAGGCAATAATAAAGTTATTATTTATTTCCTTATATCATGATAAATGTTTATTATTCATGCTAGAATTGTATTAACCGGAAACTTAATACATGTGTGAATACATAGACAAAACAGAGTGTCCCCAGTATGCCTCTACTAGACTAGCTCATTGATCAAAGATGGTTATGTTTCCTAGCCATAGACATGAGTTGTCATTTGATCAACGGGATCACATCATTAGGAGAATGATGTGATGGACAAGACCCATCCGTTAGCTTAGCACTATGATCGTTTAAGTTTTACTGCTATTGCTTTCTTCATGACTTATACATGTTCCTATGACTATGAGATTATGCAACTCCCGAATACCGGAGGAACACTTTGTGTGCTACCAAACGTCACAACGTAACTGGGTGATTATAAAGGTACTCTACAGGTGTCTCCGAAGGTACTTGTTGGGTTGGCGTATTTCGAGATTAGGATTTGTCACTCCGATTATCGGAGAGGTATCTTTGGGCCCACTCGGTAATGCACATCACTATAAGCCTTGCAAGCATTGCAGCTAATGATTTAGTTGCGGGATGATGTATTACGGAACGAGTAAAGAGACTTCCCGGTAACGAGATTGAACTAGGTATTGAGATACCGACGGTCGAATCTCGGGCAAGTAACATACCGATGACAAAGGGAACAACGTATGTTGTTATGCGGTTTGACCGATAAAGATCTTCATAGAATATGTGGGAGCCAATATGAGCATCCAGGTTCCGCTATTGGTTATTGACCGGAGACGTGTCTCGGTCATGTCTACATAGTTCTCGAACCCGTAGGGTCCGCACGCTTAAGGTTTCGATGACAGTTTTATTATGATTTTATGAGTTTTGATGTACCGAAGGAGTTCGGAGTCCCTAATGAGATCGGGGACATGAAGAGGAGTCTCGAAATGGTCAAGACGTAAAAATCAATATATTGGACGACTATATTCAGACATCGGAAAGGTTCCGAGTGATTCGGGTATTTTCGGAGTACTAGGGAGTTACGAGAATAGAGGAGAGAGGCCAAAAGGAAGGAGGCGCGCGCCCCCTTCTAGTCCGAATTGGACAAGGGGTGCACCCCCCTTTTCCTTCTCCCTCTCCCCCTCTTTCCTTCTCTCCTACTCCGGAAAGGAAAGGGGAATCCTACTAGGACTTGGGAGTCCTAGTAGGACTCCCCACACTTGGCGCGCCCCCTCTAGGGCCGGCCTCTCCCTCCCTCCTTTATATACGGGGGTAGGGGGCACCTCTAGACACAACAATTGATCTCTTGATCTCTTAGCCGTGTGCGGTGCCCCCTTCCACCATAGTTCTCCTTGATAATATTGTAGCGGTGCTTAGGCAAAGCCCTGCGACGGTAGAACATCAAGATCGTCACCACGCCGTCGTGCTGACGGAACTCTCCCTCGACACTCGGCTGGATCGGAGTTCGAGGGACGTCATCGAGCTGAACGTGTGCTAGAACTCGGAGGTGCCGTAGTTTCGGTGCTTGATCGGTCGGGCCGTGAAGACGTACGACTACATCAACCGCGTTGTTCTAACGCTTCCGCTTTCGGTCTACGAGGGTACGTAGACTCACTCTCCCCTCTCGTTGCTATGCATCTGGTAGATAGATCTTGCGTGATCGTAGGAAATTTTTAAAATACTACGTTCCCCAACAGTGGCATCATGAGCCAGGTCTATGCGTAGATGATATGCACGAGTAGAACACAAGTGAGTTGTGGACGATACTAGTCATACTGCTTACCAGCATGTCATACTTTGCTTCGACGGTATTGTGAGATGAAGCGGCCCGGACCGACATTACGCGTATGCTTACGCGAGACTGGTTTCACCGTTCTGAGCACTCGTTGCTTAAAGGTGACTGGCGGGTGTCTGTCTCTCTCACTTTAGCTGAATCAAGTTTGACTACGCCCGGTCCTTGTGAAGGTTAAAACAGCACATACTTGACGAAACATCATTGTGGTTTTTGTATGCGTAGGTAAGAAAGGTTCCCGTAATAGCCACGTAAAACTTGCAACAACAAAGTAGAGGACGTCTAACTTGTTTTTGCAGGGCATGTTGTGGTGTGATATGGTCAAGACATGATGAGTTATACGGTTTTGTATGAGATGATCATGTTTTGTAAAGTTATCGGCAACTGGCAGGAGCCATATGGTTGTCGCTTTATTGTATGAAATGCAATCACCATGTAATTGCTTTACTTTATCACTAAGCGGTAGCGATAGTCGTAGAAGCAATAGTTGGCGAGACGACAACGATGCTACGATGAAGATCAAGGTGTCGCGCCGGTGACGAAGGTGATCATGACGGTGCTTTGGAGATGGAGATCAAAAGCACAAGATGATGATGGCCATATCGTGTCACATATTTTGATTGCATGTGATGTTTATCTTATTATGCTTCTTATTTTTCTTAGTACGACGGTAGCATTATAAGATGTTCCCTTACAAAATTTCAAGGTATAAGTGTTCTCCCTGAGTATGCACCGTTGCGAAAGTTCGTCGTGCCGAGACACCACGTGATGATCGGGTGTGATAAGCTCTACGTTCAAATACAACGGGTGTAAGCCAGTTTTGCACACGCAGAATACTCAGGTTAAACTTGACGAGCCTAGCATATGCAGATATGGCCTCGGAACACTGGAGACCGAAAGGTCGAGCGTGAATCATATAGTAGATATGATCAACATAAGATGTTCACCATTGAAAACTACTCCATCTCACGTGATGATCGGACATGGTTTAGTTGATTTGGATCACGTGATCATTTTGATGGCCAGAGGGATGTCTATCTAAGTGGGAGTTCTTCAAGTAATATGATTAATTGAACTTTAATTTATCATGAACTTAGTCCTGGTAGTATTAGCATATCTGTGTTGTAGATCAATAGCTCGCGATATAGCTCCCCGTTTATTTTATATGTTCCTAGAGAAATATAAGTTGAAAGATGTTAGTAGCAATGATGCGGACTAGGTCCGTGATCTGAGGATTATCCTCATTGCTGCACAGAAGTATTATGTCCTTGATGCACCGCTAGGTGACGAACCTATTGCAGGAGCAGATACAGACGTTCTGAATGTTTGACAAGCTCGGTATGAAGACTACTTGATAGTTTAGTGCACCATGCTTTACGGCTTATAACCGGGACTTAAAAAATGTTTTGAACGCCACGGAGCATATGAATGTTCCACGAGTTGAAATTAGTATTTCATACTCATGCCCGTGTCGAGAGGTATAAGACCTCTAACAGTACTTTGCCTACAAGATGGAGGAGAATAGCTCAACCAGTGAGCATGTGCTCAGATTGTTTGGGTACTACAATTACTTGAATCAAGTGGGAGTTATTCTTCCAGATAAGATAGTAATTGGCAAAAGTTCTCTAGTCACTATCACCAAGTTAGTAGAACTTTGTGATGAACTATAATATGCAAGGGATGACGAAGGTAATTCCCGAGCTCTTCGCGATCCTGTAATCGGCGAAGGTAGAAATCAAGAAAGAGCATCAACTGTTGATGGTTAATAAGACCACTTGTTTCAAGTAAAGGGCAAAGGGATAGAAGGGGAACTTCAAAAAAAAAAGGAATAACAAGCAAGTTGTCACTCCCGTGAAGAAACCCAAAGCTAAACTCAAGCCTGAAACTAAGTGCTTCTACTGCAAAGGAAAAGGTCACTGGAAGTGGAACTACCCTAGATATTTGGTGGATAAGAAGGATGGCAAAGTGAACAAAGGTATATTTGATATACAGATTATTGATGTGTATTTTACTAGTGTTCATAGCAACCCCTCGGTATTTGATACTGGTTCAGTTGCTAAAGAGTAGTAACTCGAAATGGAAGTTGCATAATGAACAGAAACTAGTTAAAGGTGAAAGTGTGTTGGAAGTGGTTCCAAGATTGATATGATCATCATCGCACACTCCCTATACTTTTGGGATTAGCGTTGAACCTAAATAAGTGTTATTTGGTGTTTGTGTTGAGCATGAATATGATTTGATCATGTTTATTGCAATACGGTTATTCATGTAAGTTAGAGAATAATTGTTGTTCTGTTTACATGAATAAAACCTTCTATGGTCATACACCGAATGAAAATGGTTTGTTGGATCTCGATCGTGTGATACACATATTCATAATATTGAAGCCAAAAGATGCAAGGTTAATAATGATAGTGCAACTTATTTGTGGCACTGCCGTTTAGGTCATATTGGTGTAAAGCGCATGAAGAAACTCCATAGTGATGGACTTTTGGAATCACTTGATTATGAATCACTTGGTGCTTGCGAACCATGCCTCATGGGCAAGATGACTAAAACTCCGTTCTTCGGAACTGTGGAGCGAGCAACAGAGTTGTTGGAAATCATACATACTGATGTATGCGGACCAATGAGTGTTGAAGCTCGCGGCAGGTATCGTTATTTTCTGACCTTCGCTGATGATTTGAGCAGATATGGGTATATCTACTTAATGAAGCACAAGTCTGGAACATTTGAAAAGTTCAAAGAATTTCAGAGTGAAGTGGAGAATCATCGTAACAAGAAAATAAGAGTTTCTACGATATGATCGTAGAGGTAAAATATTTGAGTTAGCGAGTTTGGCCTTCAGTAAAAACAATGTGAAATAGTTTCACTACTCGCGCCACCTGAAACACCACAGTGTAATGGTGTGTCCGAATGTCATAACCGTACTTTATTAGATATGGTGCGATCGATGATGTCTCTTACCGATCTACCACTATCACTTTTGGGGTTATGCATTAGAGACAGCTACATTCACGTTAAATAGGGCACCATCTAAATCCGTGGAGATGACACCGTATGAACTGTGGTTTGACGAGAAACCTAAGCCGTCATTTCTTTAAGTCTGGGACTACGATGCTTATGTGAAAAAGTTTCAACATGATAAGCTCGAACCCAAATCGGAGAAGTAAATCTTCATAGGATACCCAAAAAGAAACTGTTGGGTACACCTTCTATCACAGATCCGAAGGCAAGGTCTTTGTTGCTAAGAGTGGATCCTTTCTAGAGAAGGAGTTTCTCTCAAAAGAAGTGAGTGGGAGGAAAGTGGAACTTGATGAGGTAATTGTACCTTCTCCCGAATTGAATAGTAGTACATCACAGAAACTGGTTCCAGTGATTCCTACACCAATTAGTGAGGAAGCTAATGATGATGATCATGAAACTTCGGATCAAGTTACTGCTGAACTTCGTAGATCAACCAGAGTATGTTCCGCACCAGAGTGGTACGGCAACCCGGTTCTGGAAGTCATGTTACTGGACCATGATGAACCTACGAACTATGAGGAAGCGATGATGAGCCCAGATTCCGCAAAATGGCTTGAGTCCATGAAATCTGAGATGGGATCCATGTATGAGAACAATGTGTGGACTTTGGTTGACTTGCCCGATGGTCGGCAAGCCATCAAAAATAAATGGATCTTCAAGAGGAAGATTGACGCTGACAGTAATGTTACTGTTTACAAAGCTCGACTTATTGCGAAAGGTTTTCGACAAGTTCAAGGAGTTGACTACGATGAGACTTTCTCACCCGTAGCGATGCTTAAGTCTGTCCGAATCATGTTAGCAATTGCCGCATTTTATGAAATCTGGCAAATGGACAATAAAACTGCATTCTCTAATGGATTTATTAAAGAAGAATTGTATATGATGCAACCAGAATGTTTTGTCAATCCTAAAGGTGCTAACAAAATGTGCAAGCTCCAGCGATCCATTTATGGACTGGTGCAAGGATCTCAGAGTTGGAATATACGCTTTGATAAGTTGATCAAAGCATATAGATTTATACAGACTTGCGGTGAAGCCTATATTTACAAGAAAGTGAGTGGGAGCACTACAACATTTCTGATAAGTATATGTGATTGACATATTGTTGATCAGAAATAATGTAGAATATTCTGGAAAGCATAAAGGAGTGTTTGAAAGGAGTTTTTCAAAGAAAGACCTCGGTGAAGCTGCTTACATATTGGGCATCAAGATCTATAGAGATAAATCAAGACTCTTGATAAGACTTTCGATGAGTACATACCTTGATAAGATTTTGAAGTAGTTCAAAATGGATCAGTCAAAGAAGGAGTTCTTGCCTGACTTGTAAGGTGTGAAGTTGAGTAAGACTCATAGCCAGACCACGGCAGAAAAATATAGAGAGAATGAAAGTTATTCCCTATGCCTCAGCCATAGGTTCTATAAAGTATGCCATGCTGTGTACCAAACATGTTGTGTACTTTGCCATGAGTTTGACAAGGAGGTACAATAGTGATCCAGGAGTAGATCACTGTACAACGGTCAAAATTATCCTTAGTAACTGGATGACTAAGGAAATGTTTCTCGATTATGGAGGTGATGAAGAGTTCGTCGTAAAGGGTTACGCCGATGCAAGCTTTGACACTAAATCCAGCTGACTCTAAGTATCAATCTGGATGCGTATTGAAAGTGGGAGCAATTAGCTAGAGTAGCTCCATGCAGAGCATTGTAGACACATAGACATTTGCGAAATACATACGGATCTGAATATGACAGACCCGTTGACTAAACTTCTCTCACGAAGCAAAACATGATCACACCTTAGTACTCTTTGGGTGTTAATCACATAGCAATGTGAACTAGATTATTGACTCTAGTAAACCCTTTGGGTGTTAATCACATGACGATGTGAAGTATCGGTGTTAAATCACATGGCGATGTGAACTAGATTATTGACTCTAGTGCAAGTGGGAGACTGAAGGAAATATGCCCTAGAGGCAATAATAAAGTTATTATTTATTTCCTTATATCATGATAAATGTTTATTATTCATGCTAGAATTGTATTAACCGGAAACTTAATACATGTGTGAATACATAGACAAAACAGAGTGTCCCCAGTATGCCTCTACTAGACTAGCTCATTGATCAAAGATGGTTATGTTTCCTAGCAATAGACATGAGTTGTCATTTGATCAACGGGATCACATCATTAGGAGAATGATGTGATGGACAAGACCCATCCGTTAGCTTAGCACTATGATCGTTTAAGTTTTACTGCTATTGCTTTCTTCATGACTTATACATGTTCCTATGACTATGAGATTATGCAACTCCCGAATACCGGAGGAACACTTTGTGTGCTACCAAACGTCACAACGTAACTGGGTGATTATAAAGGTACTCTACAGGTGTCTCCGAAGGTACTTGTTGGGTTGGCGTATTTTGAGATTAGGATTTGTCACTCCGATTGTCGGAGAGGCATCTTTGGGCCCACTCGGTAATGCACATCACTATAAGCCTTGCAAGCATTGCAGCTAATGATTTAGTTGCGGGATGATGTATTACGGAACGAGTAAAGAGACTTGTCGGTAACGAGATTGAACTAGGTATTGAGATACCGACGGTCGAATCTCGGGCAAGTAACATACCGATGACAAAGGGAACAACGTATGTTGTTATGCGGTTTGACCGATAAAGATCTTCATAGAATATGTGGGAGCCAATACGAGCATCTAGGTTCCGCTATTGGTTATTGACCGGAGACGTGTCTCGGTCATGTCTACATAGTTCTCGAACCCGTAGGGTCCGCACGCTCAAGGTTTCGATGACAGTTTTATTATGATTTTATGAGTTTTGATGTACCGAAGGAGTTCGGAGTCCCGAATGAGATCGGGGACATGACGAGGAGTCTCGAAATGGTCAAGACGTAAAAATCGATATATTGGACGACTATATTCGGACATCGGAAAGGTTCCAAGTGATTCGGGTATTTTCGGAGTACTAGGGAGTTACGAGAATAGAGGAGAGAGGCCAAAAGGAAGGAGGCGCGCGCCCCCTTCTAGTCCGAATTGGACAAGGGGTGCAGCCCCTTTTCCTTCTCCCTGTCCCCCTCTTTCCTTCTCTCCTACTCCGGAAAGGAAAGGGGAATCCTACTAGGACTTGGGAGTCCTAGTAGGACTCCCCACACTTGGCGCGCCCCCTCTAGGGCCGGCCTCTCCCTCCCTCCTTTATATACGGGGGTAGGGGGGCACCTCTAGACACAACAATTGATCTCTTGATCTCTTAGCCGTGTGCGGTGCCCCCCTCCACCATAGTTCTCCTCGATAATATTGTAGCGGTGCTTAGGCGAAGCCCTGCGACGGTAGAACATCAAGATCGTCACCACGCCGTCGTGCTGACGGAACTCTCCCTCGACACTCGGCTGGATCGGAGTTCGAGGGACGTCATCGAGCTGAACGTGTGCTAGAACTCGGAGGTGCCGTAGTTTCGTTGCTTGATCGGTCGGGCCGTGAAGACGTACGACTACATCAACCGCGTTGTTCTAACGCTTCCGCTTTCGGTCTACGAGGGTACGTAGACTCACTCTCCCCTCTCGTTGCTATGCATCTGGTAGATAGATCTTGCGTGATCGTAGGAAATTTTTAAAATACTACGTTCCCCAACATGGAAGAGAAGTGCTTCCTCCAAAAATTAAAACAAAGAAAGGTAGGAGGAGAAAGAATAGAAGACAACAACCTGAAGAGAAAGAGGGAAGGGCAGGGAGGAAAGTTGGCAGAGGTGGAGCTATTATGCATTGCGGTTATTGTGGACTTGCAGGACATAACATAGGTGGATGCAAAGATTTTAAATTGGGCTTAAAGCCGAAGAGGAAATTGGCAAAGAAGAAAGTAAGAGCAGAGCCTGAAATTTCCTCCTCGGACGAAGAATATGTGGCCATGACACAGGTAATTGACATGAGCAAAACAGTTACATATTGAAAGCACATTTGCTCTCCGGGTGGTTTTGGTAATTAATGACAACATACTTTGTGGTTGGACTAATACTTTTATCAAGTATGTTTCAGGAAACCCAATCACATTGGTATGGCAAGATGATTGAAGAAGTGGACCCCTCAAGTGCTAAGACAAGCATTGGCAAAAGCTCAAGACTCCATTTTTGGTTTAGTGATCAAAGATCACATTGAGTCCATAGGAAAAGCCAATACTATTAAAAGGGGATGAGGTTGTGTTAATGTTCTTGTTGCTCAAGTGCTTGGTGATCTAACTCCCTCAACTATCAGCACTATTCACTACTTAACACACACCCATAAGTAATCTCGGTCAAACCAACTCAGTCCCACCGAGATGAAGTTATTTCTACAAACCCTAACATCTCGGTCTCACCGATTTCTCCAACTCAGTCCCACCGAGATGAACCACTTCAGCCATTTTCCAAACCCTAGAAAAATCGGTCTTACCGAGTTTGAGATCGGTCACACCGAAACTGAACTGCCAACCTTCTGTAACCATTTCACATCATATCGGAATTTCCGAGTTTGCATTATCGGTCTCACCGAAGTGGGCAAGGTTCTGCCTTGACTCAAATCGGTCGCACCGATAATTCATTTTCGGTCAAACCGATTCTGGCATGTTCCTACTCTTTCTCAAATCGGTCCAACCGAGTTTTCTTTCTCGGTCTCACCGAAATCTCCAACGTTCATATCAGATACACTTTCGGTCTCACCGAGATGGTATTTTCGGTCCCACCGAAAATCCCAACGTTCACTATATTTGAACTTTCGGTCTAACCGAGTTTTCACTTCGGTCTGACCGAGATTGGTCAAATGTGTGTGTAACGGTTGGATTTTGTGTGGAGGCTATATATACCCCTCCACCCCCTCCTCATTCGTTAGGAGAGCCATCAGAAAGTACCACCACTTCTACCATACACTTTCTGAGAAGTGAACCACCTACCCTTGTGTTGAGATCAAGCCATTCCATTCCTACCATATGAAACTTGATCTCTAGCCTTCCCAAGTTGCTTTCCACTCAAATCTTTCTTCCACCACAGCCATATCAGTGAGGAGAGTTGAGTGTTGGGGAGTTTATCATTTGAAGCACAAGAGCAAGGAGTTCATCACCATCAACACCGTCTATTACCTTTTGGGGGGTGGTGCCTCCTAGATTGGTTAGGTGTCGCTTGGGAGCCTCTGTCTTGATGATGTGGAGTTGAACCAAGAAGTTTGTAAGGGCAAGGAGATCGCCTACTTCGTGAAGATCTACCCCGAGTAAGGCTAGTCCTCCGTGGGCGTAGGCCGTGATGGAATAGACAAGGTTGCTTCTTCGTGGACCCTTCGTGGGTGGAGCCCTCCGTGGACTCGCGCAGCCGTTACCCTCCGTGGGTTGAAGTCTCCATCAACGTGGATGTACGATAGCACCACCTATCGGAACCACGACAAAAATCTCCGTGTCACCAAACTGCGTTTGATCTTCTCCACTTCCATTTACTATATATGCAATTTACTTTCCGCTGCCCATACTCTAGAATTGCATGTGTAGTATGTTACTTGACTTGATCTTAATTGCAAAACTGCCTAAAATTGTGCACAACCAAAAGGCAGATTTTTTATATTGTCAAGTTGTCTAATCACCCCCCCCCTCTAGACCCACTTCTTCGATCCTACAATTGGTATCAGAGCTTTGGTCTCCATTGCTTTGGTTTACACACCATTGAAGGAAGATGGACGTGTCTACGGATGGGAGTGTTAGCCATAGAGTGTCTGTTCTTGATGGAAGGTTTTATAACTCTTGGAGGTCTGAAATGCTTAGTATCTTTAAAATGTACAATTTGTGCAAATATGTTAAGACCCCCTATGTGCCTCATGTTGATCCTTTGCACCCTACCATGGATGAAGAGCTTGATTTGCTTCGTAACCTTAGAACTGTGAATCTTATCATTAGAGGGTTACCTGATGACTTGCTTAATCTTGTTACAAATTTTGAGTGTGCCTATGCTATGTGGAAATTCTTGGAAGAACTTTATCCGGACTACTCTATGAGAGGTCTTGATGAAATTCTACACAAGACTATTGAATTTGATAGGTTGCATCCCAATGATCCCAATTTTGATAAATGCTTCTTTGAGCTTTGTGATCTTATGAAAGAGAAGGGTGATCCCGGTCTTATCAATATTAGAATTAGAAATGCTCTTGCATTGCATTCCGAAGATTATTATTCCATTGATCAAACTAATGCAAGTACGTATCAAATTGACCTAGGTGTTGATGATGAACAATCTATGGGTCAATATGATGATGAGCATGAGCAAGACGATGATTATTCCGATTCGGACACCGAGCTAGACAAAGTCATGAAGAGTCTCAATCTCATGGCAAATATGAGAGACTACATGTCCGGTGGAAAAGAGTGGATTCTTGATAGTGGATGCACCGATCACATGACCGGAGACAAAGACATGTTTCGAGAGCTTGCAAAGAATGATGGTCCACACAAGTATGTGACTTTTGGAGACAACTCCAAGGGTAAGGTACTTGGCCTTGGTAAGGTGGCCATATCTCATGATAGCTCTATTCAAAATGTCATGCTTGTAGAATCTCTTGGATACAATTTACTTTCCGTGTCTAGATTAGCTGACTTTGGATTCAATGTGCTATTCACCAAAGTAGATTGCCAAGTCTTTCGTCGTGATAATCAAAACATGGCCTTTACTGGTATCCGTAGAGGTGATCTATATATTGTTGACTTCACTAAGAAAGCCCAACCTAGAGCTTGTTTCATTGCTAAATCCTCTAAAGGTTGGTTATGTCATAGAAGGCTAGGACATGTTGGTATGCGTAACCTTGACAAGCTGATCAAAGGTGATCATATTCTTGGTGTTAAAGATGTTTTCTTTGACAAAGATAGACTTTGTAGTGCTTGTCAAGCAGGAAAACAAGTTGGTGGAAGTCATCCCGTGAAAAACATCATGACCACAAGGAGACCGCTTGAGCTTCTTCATATGGATCTCTTCGGTCCCAATGCTTACAAAAGCCTTGGTGGTAACTCCTTTGGTCTAGTTATAGTTGATGATTATTCCAGATTTACGTGGGTATTTTTCCTTGATGATAAATCGCAGGTTCAGAGGATCTTCAAGACCTTTGCCAAAAAGGCCCAAAATCAATTTGAGGTGAAGATCAAGAAAGTTCGGAGTGACAATGGAACGGAGTTCAAGAACGCCAATGTAGACTCTTTTCTCGATGAGGAAGGAATTCTACATGAGTTCTCGGCTACGTATACTCCTCAACAAAATGGAGTTGTTGAGAGGAAGAACCGAACGCTCATAGAGATGGCAAGAACGATGCTTGATGAATACAAGACACCGAAACATTTTTGGGGAGAAGCGGTCGAGACAGCTTGTCATGCTATCAACAGACTTTATCTTCATAAGCTTCTCGGCAAGACATCATACGAGCTTCTCACCGGTAACAAACCCCAAGTGGGATACTTTCGTGTCTTTGGTTCAAAATGCTATATCCTTGATAAGCATCGTCGGTCTAAATTTGCTCCTAAATCTCATGAAGGCTTTCTTCTTGGTTATGGATCAAACTCCCACACCTACCGTGTCTACAATAATTTCACCCGAAAGGTTGAAGAGACGGTAGATGTGAAGTTTGATGAATCTAACGGCTCGCAAGTAGAGCAAATGCCTATTGATGTAGGAGACAAGGACCCATCGGAAGCAATCCAAGATTTATCTATTGGAAAGATCCGTCCCATGGAGGTGAAGGAGAGTACCTCATCTACATATGTGGAGCCACCTACCTCACAGAGAGATGAACCTCAAGGCAACATGGAGGCCTCCACAAGTGGAACTCACCAAGATGAGGAAATACAACAAGAAGATCCACCACAACCTCCTTCTCCACCGCCTCAAGACAACACCAACAACAATGAAGAAGAAGAAGAAGAAGATGTAGATGATGAGGAAGCTGAGCCACAACATCAACAAAAGCTATCCCGAGTTCGAGCAAGAGTCAAGAAGAATCATCCCGTGGAACAAATGATGAACGACATCAACTCCGGGAGAATTACTCGCTCTAAAACTCGCTTAGCTAACTTTTGTGAGCATTACTCATTTATCTCTAGTATTGAACCTATGAAGGTAGAAGAAGCACTTGATGACCCGGATTGGGTGAACGCTATGCACGAAGAACTACACAACTTCGAGAGGAACAAGGTGTGGACTTTGGTAGAGAAGCCCAACGATGATCAAAACATCATTGGAACCAAATGGGTGTTTCGGAACAAGCAAGATGAAGATGGACAAGTCATCCGCAACAAGGCTCGTCTCGTAGCTCAAGGTTACACACAAGTCGAAGGTATGGACTATGGTGAGACCTATGCCCCCGTTGCTAGACTTGAGTCCATTCGCATTCTTCTTGCTTATGGCAATCACCATGATATTACTCTCTATCAAATGGATATCAAAAGTGATTTCCTAAATGGTGAAATTGAGGAGGAAGTATTTGTAAAACAACCTCCCGGATTTGTGAATCCCAAAAAGCCTAATCATGTTTATAAGTTGCATAAAGCTCTTTATGGTCTTAAACAAGCCCCTAGAGCTTGGTACAAATGCTTAACTAGCTTTCTTCTTGAAAAAGGTTTTGAAATTGGAAAGATAGACTCAACGCTGTTCACGAAAAGGGTTAATGGTGAACTATTTGTGTGCCAAATATATGTTGATGATATTATCTTTGGTTCAACTAACCCCCATTTTAGCAAGAAGTTTGGACAGCTCATGTCGGAGAAGTATGAGATGTCCATGATGTGTGAACTCAAATTCTTCCTTGGGTTGCAAATCAAGCAATCTAAGGAGGGTACTTTTGTCTCACAAACAAAGTACACCAAGGATCTCTTCAAGAAGTTCAACATGCAAGAAAGCAAAGGTATGAGTACCCCCATGCCTACAAGTGGACATAATGACTTGACAAAAGATGGAGAACCCGTTGATCAAAAGGTTTACCGTTCTATGATTGGTTCTCTACTATATCTTTGTGCTTCTCGTCCTGACATAATGTTGAGTGTATGCATGTGTGCGCGATATCAAGCAGCCCCTAAAGAATGTCATCTTAAAGCTGTTAAAAGGATAGTGAGATACCTGATACACACACCAAACTTTGGCATTTGGTATCCTAAGAGAGCTTCTTTCGATCTTGTTGGCTATTCCGACTCGGACTATGCCGGTGACAAGGTTGATAGAAAGTCAACTTCGGGTACATGTCAATTCCTTGGTCGATCCCTTGTATCTTGGTCCTCCAAGAAACAAAATTCGGTATCATTATCCACTGCCGAAGCAGAATATATTGCTGCTGGTTCGTGTTGTGCTCAATTGCTATGGATGACACAAACGCTTAAGGATTATGGGATACATGTGAGACGTGTTCCCTTGCTTTGTGACAATGAGAGTGCAATCAAGATTGGACACAATCCAGTGCAACACTCTCGAACAAAGCATATTGAAGTTCGTCACCATTTTATTCGTGATCATATTGCCAAGGGTGATATTAATCTTAAGCATGTTCGTACTGACAAACAACTTGCTGATATCTTTACAAAACCTCTTGATGAGAAAGTGTTTTGTCGCTTAAGGAGTGAGTTGAACATCATTGATGCTTCAAACTTGGAGTGATAACTCCATTGATGCATGCAAGGCTTGAGCCCTCTTGACTAATCCTTGATATTTCTCTTATGATGATGATCATATGTCTTGGACACATTTGCCTCCTTGTATTGCATCTAACTCTTTGCAGGTACTTGGATGATCTACATTCCACAAGATTACCACACACTCAAATCATGAGTAATCTTGTCATTGACCAAGTATCTAGCCCTTTGGGATGTTGAGTTCAAGGAACAAAATTCCACATATCCTTTTTGACACATTATACATCTAGTATTTCACTCTTGTCATCTTGGATACTCTCGAGTATTTCCTTGCTTGCCTAACCCTTGTAGGAAGATGAACTACACAAATAGAAACGGCGCTCCAACTTCAAATTCAATGAGCACCTACATCAAGCTTACCTACATGAGCAAAGCATCAACAAGCCCAAGGTATGTTCTTCACATCTTCGAGGAGCTTTACTCAAAGTCATGAGTACAAGCAGCTTCATAAGATGTGATCACATCAAATGCTTAATCGAAAAATGGCAACCCCATTTTGAGCTTAAATGATGAGTATGACCCATGATCAAATGTCCTCATTTGACTCCTAAGTCAATATACTCAAACATAGGTGACTTTGTCGCCGACCTTTATCTAGATGAAGTACATATGCTTTTGGAGTTTTTATGTTTTCTCTTATGTTCTCTCATTGAGTTTTCTTTTAAACAAAAAAAAAACTTCATCTAGAATTTCTTTTTATCTCTTTTCTTATATTTCTTTGTGTATATCCTTCTGGAAATCTTTTTCTGGCTCTGATCAATTCCTTGAAAATCTTTTACAAATTCATTGCAAATCCTTTGAAAACATCCCTCGCAGAGTGAGCTGGATTATTTCTGTGTTTCCTTGGATTTATCTTCCAGGACATCTACTTCTGCAGCTCCACTCAAATTTTTAAATCTTAAAGAGGGAGAGGACTCAAATTTGGACTCAAATTGTTTCTCTATAAATTGTTTTTATTTGCCCTGTTGTGATTCTTCAGGATCCCACTTCTTTCTTTCTTTCTTTCCATCCTTCCTGCCCTACCTAGTTTGCTGCCCTTTTCGGCACTTGATGTCAAAGGGGGAGAGAACTTAGGGGGAGAGGACTTAGGGGGAGTAGGGGGAGTAGAGGGAGAAGAGAAGACTTAAAGGAAAAAGAAAAGCAATCCTATCTTAAGGGGGAGAGAATCACATCATCAAAGCTTTGTCGTATTTTACATTGGACATTACAATTGGCATCTTTCTTTTGATTTTGCTTTTTCCATCACACCCCTCGTTATCACAATTGGTATCTTATTCACAATTGGTATCTCATGAAATCTTTTAGCTTAAGGGGAGAAGACTTAGAGGAATCTTAACATTTGATATCCTATGAAAAGCAAAATCTCTCAGAGTTCATTGAAAATCTTTTAGCTTCGGAGACATGTTTGCTGATTCAAGCCTGTGCTCAACATGAGACACTCTTTATACATGTCCTCCCTGGCTTGGTCCTCTTGATGTTCTTGCAGTTGGTTGAAGGAATACTCTTGTGTTATCTAACCTTGTTTTCTCAAGTTTATCCCTTCAGGTACAAATGCCAAGGAACCTCAAGGTAAGTATATGCATCTTGCAGAATGTGCATGATGGTGACTTGCTTGTAAATACTTGTTTGCAAGAAATCACCATGCACATATGCATTATCACTCAATTCCTTTTCTTCTGCTCTGATGCATATAGCCAAGCTGCATGTAGCACATCTTGCTTATCTCTCTTGTGTGCTTGTGGTAGTCCAAAACCATAATCTATGAAAATCTTGCACACTTGTAGGGGGAGCCTGTGTACTACATGCTTGTCAAAGCTTTCATGATAATCCTATCTTTCTTTCAATAAGCTTTGATGTCTTGTTCAATATAATTTCAGTGTGTTGCCATCAATTACCAAAAAGGGGGAGATTGAAAGCACATTTGCTCTCCGGGTGGTTTTGGTAATTAATGACAACATACTTTGTGGTTGGACTAATACTTTTATCAAGTATGTTTCAGGAAACCCAATCACATTGGTATGGCAAGATGATTGAAGAAGTGGACCCCTCAAGTGCTAAGACAAGCATTGGCAAAAGCTCAAGACTCCATTTTTGGTTTAGTGATCAAAGATCACATTGAGTCCATAGGAAAAGCCAATACTATTAAAAGGGGATGAGGTTGTGTTAATGTTCTTGTTGCTCAAGTGCTTGGTGATCTAACTCCCTCAACTATCAGCACTATTCACTACTTAACACACACCCATAAGTAATCTCGGTCAAACCAACTCAGTCCCACCGAGATGAAGTTATTTCTACAAACCCTAACATCTCGGTCTCACCGATTTCTCCAACTCAGTCCCACCGAGATGAACCACTTCAGCCATTTTCCAAACCCTAGAAAAATCGGTCTTACCGAGTTTGAGATCGGTCACACCGAAACTGAACTGCCAACCTTCTGTAACCATTTCACATCATATCGGAATTTCCGAGTTTGCATTATCGGTCTCACCGAAGTGGGCAAGGTTCTGCCTTGACTCAAATCGGTCGCACCGATAATTCATTTTCGGTCAAACCGATTCTGGCATGTTCCTACTCTTTCTCAAATCGGTCCAACCGAGTTTTCTTTCTCGGTCTCACCGAAATCTCCAACGTTCATATCAGATACACTTTCGGTCTCACCGAGATGGTATTTTCGGTCCCACCGAAAATCCCAACGTTCACTATATTTGAACTTTCGGTCTAACCGAGTTTTCACTTCGGTCTGACCGAGATTGGTCAAATGTGTGTGTAACGGTTGGATTTTGTGTGGAGGCTATATATACCCCTCCACCCCCTCCTCATTCGTAAGGAGAGCCATCAGAAAGTACCACCACTTCTACCATACACTTTCTGAGAAGTGAACCACCTACCCTTGTGTTGAGATCAAGCCATTCCATTCCTACCATATGAAACTTGATCTCTAGCCTTCCCAAGTTGCTTTCCACTCAAATCTTTCTTCCACCACAGCCATATCAGTGAGGAGAGTTGAGTGTTGGGGAGTTTATCACTTGAAGCACAAGAGCAAGGAGTTCATCATCATCAACACCGTCTATTACCTTTTGGGGGGTGGTGCCTCCTAGATTGGTTAGGTGTCGCTTGGGAGCCTCCGTCTTGATGATGTGGAGTTGAACCAAGAAGTTTGTAAGGGCAAGGAGATCGCCTACTTCGTGAAGATCTACCCCGAGTAAGGCTAGTCCTCCGTGGGCGTAGGCCGTGATGGAATAGACAAGGTTGCTTCTTCGTGGACCCTTCGTGGGTGGAGCCCTCCGTGGACTCGCGCAGCCGTTACCCTCCGTGGGTCGAAGTCTCCATCAACGTGGATGTACGATAGCACCACCTATCGGAACCACGACAAAAATCTCCGTGTCACCAAACTGCGTTTGATCTTCTCCACTTCCATTTACTATATATGCAATTTACTTTCCGCTGCCCATACTCTAGAATTGCATGTGTAGTATGTTACTTGACTTGATCTTAATTGCAAAACTGCCTAAAACTGTGCACAACCAAAAGGCAGATTTTTTATATTGTCAAGTTGTCTAATCACCCCCCCCTCTAGACCCACTTCTTCGATCCTACACATATTTATGCAAATTACTGTACATGAGCAAGATTTACCTATTTGTGCAAATGTGCATGAGCAGGAGGAGAACATGCAAACTATGGGTTTTTCTCAGCAAGAAGTACCTAATTATGAGGCAGAGATCTCTACTACCTTACTGGAAGAGGTATAGTTACTTTCACACTGTCATGCACTTACTATTTCATTATTTTCTTACTGCCATGCAAATGCACTCGTTATTTCATTTGTTTTCACTGCCATGGAATGATCATTTCATTTGGTTTTAATTCTGTCAGAGTGTTGCAAGCCAGACCATGGATCCACCTGATGCTGGACCTTCACCATCTTCTTCATTTATTGAAGAAAATGTCCCGAGCCAGCCTCCTCAGCAGCCAACGACTGTAACAAAAGAGGGTAATGTTCATAGAAAAAGAGAGGTTCTAGCTCTCGCAAAACTAAGAGCAGCAGCTGAAAAAAGAGAGGTTGCAGATAAAGCTAAGTTTGAAGCAGCTATGGCCAAGATAAGAGAAGAAGAGCAAAAGATTTTGCAAGCTGCGGAGAAAAAGAGAGAAGAGGCTGTTGCAAAAAAGCTAGAGCTAGAGGAGAAGAAGAAAGCTGTGTTAAGAGAGAAACAGTTGGCAGCTGAAGAAAAAAGAAAACAAATTGAAGAAAGGAAACTAAAAAAGATTGCCGCACAACAGGAGAAAAAAGCACTTGCAGATGCCAAAAGGAATGCCATACAAACTAGAAAGAAGGAAGCAGAGGAAGCAAAAACTAAGAGGGCTGCAGAAAAGAAGAGAATTGCTGATGAGAAGAGACAACAAGTTGAAGCTGCACTAAGAGAAGAAGAAATGGAATTTTTAATATTACAGGCAGAGGAGCAAGAAAGGATCAAAGGTTTTCATGAGAGAGAGGAGCACTCAAGGGAGCAGTCCTGGGAGGGTCAAGTTCAAATGCAAGGCACATACATGGTAAAAGATTGGGAAGAGAGAAGTCAACAAGCAGAAGAACAAAACAAGAGACAAGCTGAGGAGGCAAATAAACAAGCCATGCATGACACATCAGCATTCCAGGGAAAGGAAAGCACTTCGGATCAAACACATCAGCCAAAAAGACCATCTTTCAGTCTGCCAAGAACTGGTTTTAAGAAACCGAGGAGTACAAGCATGTTTGATATATTTAGGGATGAGAGATGAACATGTGAAATGATGTGTGGTGCCTTAACTAGCAGCACTATCTTTTACTTTGCTTCCATGCATTTATGATATGATCATGTCATGAACCTTAAGTTTACAAACTGTTGTCATTGGTGTGCGAACTGCTGTCTTTTCTATCATGTATGCAAAACATTTATGATATGTTGAAGAACATGTAGTGTTCTGTTTTTTCCTGTGTATTTTGTGTCATTTCTGCTAGGTGAGTGGTAACAAAATACAGATAATGTACTGAACTGATGTTAAATTGGTGCAGAGCTTGTATTTAACTACTCAACTGGAGTTAAATTGGTACAATATTGGTACAGATCATGTACTAAAATGGTATGTGTTGTCCTTGTCAGGCATGCCATTTTCCTGTAGTAGTCAATAAAATAAATCTGAATTATATATGGTCCAAATTGAAAGGATTGCTCAAATAAATTGTTTTCTATGTGTAAACTTGGCCACACTGATGTTTATGTTCTTCTGATTTATCAGCTAACTGATCAGCTGCGAATTGCCATTAAAACGAGTGCTACACTGTAGTCATCAAGTGCAACTCACACTTTTACTTTACTATTGAACTACCATCATCCAGAAGCTACAAAAGATCGTTCATAAGCTATAAAGGTTCATCCAGAACATGCCAAGTAGAATAAAAATGCATACCATTCATAACCATTCAGAACATCTTACATTGTATAGCATTCTGGCACAAGCTAACATCACTTTGTATGATATCTCAGTTCATCAACAGAACATAGCAAATAAAGTGACAATTTGCACTATCAAAGGATCAACTACTGAACTCCAATGCAACAGCAAACCATCTTCTTCAGTACACATCAGAGCCGCCGGCGTCGCCGACTAGCCGAGAGCACAAAAGCCAGCCGTGGAGAGCCTCCACCATGTCCATCCCTGGAGTGCACGTGGATCACACGCCTGGTCTCCGGGCTCCGGCGCCGTGCTTGCGTCTGTGCCTGACGCGCACAACCTCGAGCCGCCGGCGTCGTGTGTGCGTGCGGCGCACAACATCCATCCTCTGCTCCGAGCCGCCGGCGCCGTGCGCGCGTGTAGCGCACAACGTCCAGCCACTCCTCCGAGCCGCCGGCGTCGTGCGCGCGTGCGGCGCACAACGTCCAGCCCCTGCTCCGACCACCGGCGTCGCTGCTCCCAGCCACCGGCGTTGTGCGTTCGTGCGGCGCGTAGCCTCGCCCTGCTTGACCGACCGGCTCGGTGCGTACGTGCGGCGCGCAGCCTCGCCCTGCTCGGCCGACGGGCACGGTGCGTACGGCGCACAACCACGCCGCGACCGTGGAGAGAGCCCAGGCTGCCACCGGCGATCGAGAGGATTTGGGATTAAGGGTTAGGGATTTTCGGGTTGGAGGGGAAATTTGGCTATCCCGAGCGGCCGCGATCTGATTTAAGTGGTCCGGCTGGTCCCGCTCGCGAGGATGATGTGGCACCCGCCTCTCCCCCAGCGTATGCGAAAACGTACACAGGACCGTACGTGTAGCGTAATGGCAAGTATGAGGACCGTTTTGGAGCGATCTACAAGTCGCGGGACTGTTTTGGAGCAGGTCGACGAGTTCCAGGACTGTGCCTGTAATTTACTCGAAATTTTATATTACCCTCTTTCATGTCAATGATAGCACCAACGGTGCGTAAAAAGGGACGTCCCAAAATAATTGGACAAGAAGGATCACATTCAATATCCATAATAGTAAAATCAACGGGAACATAATTATCATTAACAACGATAAGAACATCGTCGATCCTCCCCAAAGGTTTCTTTATGGAAGAATCAACGAGACGAACACCAAAAGAACAAGAATCATAAGGTTTCAATTTAAGCATATCATATAGTCTTTTGGACATAATAGAAGCACTAGCTACAATATCACATAAAGCATAGAATGAGAAGTCATTCAACTTAATTTTTATCATAGGATCCCAACCATCTTCTAGATTTCTAGGTATGGAGGCTTCTACTCTAAGTTTCTCCTCCCTAGCTTTGATGAGAGCATTAGTGATATGCTCTGTGAAGGCAAGGTTAAGCGTGCTAGTGCGGGGATCTCTAGACATCTTGTGAAGGAAATCAATAACTCCGGTAAGAGTGTAATTATCAAAATCAAGGTCACGAGCATCAAGTAAAGTGGTAGTGGTGTCCTTAAGGTTCACTTGTTTGGTAGTTTCTATAGTCATAGCATCACCATTAATAGGTCCAATGGGATCAGGAGTACATTGGGTGCTAAGAGTTTGGATATCCTCAACAACTTGGATAGTAGCAACAGTGTGGTGGGTAGGAAGGCTCTTAATTCTATCTTCTTCCTCCCTTTCTCTAGCCCATCTCTCTTTAAGTTTAGCCATCATCCTAATGTTCTCATTAATTTGCACTTGAATAGCATTTATAGGAGTGACTTCCCTCTCCTCAAGAGGAGAAGTTTTAATTTTAAGCAATTTTACCTCATTGGCTAAATGGTCTACCTTAAAAGAAAGATCATCTAGTTTATGTAGTTTTTCTTCTACACTCTTATTAAAGGCTTTTTGGGTAGTGATGAAATCTTTAAGCATAGTCTCTAGTTCAGTAGTGGAGTTCTTGGTACTAGGATAAGCATTGTTGTTCCCATAAGAATTAGAGGGGAACGGTCTAGGATTGTTACCAAAGTTACTCCTATAAGCATTGTTATTAAAATTGTTTCTAGAGATAAAGTTCACATCTACTTGTTCTTGAGCAATCAAAGAATTTAAAGGAACATCACGAGGATCAACAGAGGATTGCTTCGAAAGTAGAGACATGATCAAGTCAACTTTTTCATTAAGGGAGGAAATCTCCTCGACAGAGTTTACCTTCCTACCTGTTGGAGCGCGTTCGGTGTGCCATTGGGAATAGTTGGTCATCATCTCATCGAGAAGCTTCGTGGCAGCACCAAGTGTAGTTGACATAAAAGTTCCTCCCGCGGCCGAATCTAACAAGTTCCGCGAGGTAAAGTTCAAGCCTGCATAAAAAGTTTGGATAACCATCCAAGTAGTCAAACCATGAGTAGGGCAGTTCTTGATAAGAGATTTCATACGTTCCCAAGCTTGGGCAACGTGTTCATTATCCAATTGTTTAAAATTCATTATGTTACTTCTAAGTTGGATAATTTTAGCAGGTGGATAGTATTTTCCGATAAAAGCATCTTTGCACTTGTCCCATGAATCTATACTATTTCTAGGCAAAGACTGAAACCAAATTTTAGCTCCTCCTCTCAAGGAGAAAGGAAGAAACTTAAGCTTAACAATATTACCATCTATTTCTTGGTACTTTTGCATATCACAAAGTTCAACAAAGTTGTTCAAGTGTAAAGCAGCATCATCTCCAGCACCGGAGAATTGATCTTTCATAACAAGTTTAGTAAAGCAGGTTTAATTTCATATGAAGGTGCTGAAGTGGCAGGTGTAGTGATAGGTGTGCTGATAAAGTCATCGTTGTTGTGACTAGTGAAGTCACACAACTTGGTGTTCTCGGTGGAACCCATAGTAGCAAGCAAGCAAGATAACTATTTTTGTGATTTTCGATAAAAAGGTACTAAAGCAAAACTGAAAGGTAAACTAACAAGACTAAAAAGCAAAGGTAAAAGATAGCATGCAACTCCCCTATCCTGAAGAGTGGAGTCCCCGGCAACGGCGCCAGAAAAACTCCTTGATGGGCCTCTAACCCCTCGTTGGTTACCCCAAGTGGAAGGTGTGAGATGCAGTGTTGTGGAAGTTTTTCCCTTGGCAAAGATGCCAAGGATCGAATCCCCAGAGACTCCTAGGTTCAACAAGTAGGTGTCAACTGCTAACGGCGCAAGATATTAGCAATCAACGTGGACCTGCACACAGATACAAATAACTTTGCTCCCAACGAGTACAGAGAGGTTGTCAATCCCTCCGGCCTTGTAGTTCACAAAGGATTAAACGCAAATGATAGTAGTGATAGATAATGTTTGCTATAGTAAATAAAAGCGAAAAGTAAATAGCGGATATGATCAATGATGGTAATATGGACCGGAGTCTCATGATGTTCACTAGTGATGTCTCTCTCCCAAAAGACGATAAAACAACTATGTGAGGTAAACGAATTACAGCTGGGCAATTGACAGGACCACGAACGCAAACCAATGCTGACTACATTGCAAGAAAGGTTGAGGTTCAAAGCATGGGTGGTACGCCAAAGTAAGTAGACCGAAATCCATCAATATCTACTACTAATCATCCACCTTGAGATATCTATCCAGAACATCTCGCTGGTATTAAGTTGCGAGTCCCACCGATAGTGTAAACTCAATGCAACAGACAACTGCATTAAAAGAACTTTGCGTAAAGTAAACAATCCTTGCACCCGCGGGCACAAGGACCGTTGTTTTTCCCCTTGTGGCAACAGCACATCCCCTAGACTCATGTTTCTGTCACTCAAGCTAGTCATCGAGGGGCATGAACCCACAATCGAGCATAACGTTCCCTCTTGGAGTCACTACCTATTACTTGGCCAAAGCAATAAATAACAATGGAGAACATGCAAGAATTACTTATGAACATAAATATAAAAGAGGTAGATCAAATATATTACTCAATCACAATCTGAACATAATCTCATAATCCATCGGATCCCAGCAAACTCAACATAGCAACAGCATAAGGATTACATATGTGCCTCGATCATGTAGGGCAGCTCACGAGGACTAATTAGTGAAGCACAAGAACGGGAGGAGAACATCACATAGCTACTGGTCATGGACTCATGGTCCAAGGGAGACTACTCACAACTCATCCGGGAGGCGTCCATGGTGGTGGAGAGGCTCCCGATGGTGATCCTCCCCTCCGGCAGGGTGCCTCGAAGAGTTCTCCTGGTGCTCCCGATCTTGGAAGCGGCGGCGGCGGCGGAACAGAGATGAGATCACGAAAAAGAGTTCCCGTCCCGAGGGTTTCGAAGGACGCTCTAAATATATGCCAAAGGGGGGCACCAGACGGGGCTCGGGGGGCCCAGGTGCCCCCCCGGCGCGGCCCAGGGGGGGCGCGCCGCCAGGGCGCCTGGGGCCCTGGTGCCCCCCCCCCCGGCTGTCCTTCGGGCGCAAGGTAGGTTCTGGAACGCTGATTTTTTATATAATTTTTCTGGATTTTTCCTGGCAGTTCTCGTAATGTGAAAACCTGAAATACAAAAACAGCCAAAAATAGAAACTGGCACTGGGGTGCACTGGATTAGTAGGTTAGTCCAAATATGATCAAAAGTGTATGGAAG
The DNA here is from genome assembly GCA_902687465.1 of Secale cereale. Classification (NCBI taxonomy): domain Eukaryota; kingdom Viridiplantae; phylum Streptophyta; class Magnoliopsida; order Poales; family Poaceae; genus Secale; species Secale cereale. The sequence goes on along the minus strand of LR738715.1, from coordinate 75,598,692 downwards.
TGTATAAATATCATAGCAATATCACTCAAAAGTGGCATGGAGCAAGCATAAATTATAGATACGTTTTGGACGTATCACTGTGTCAGGTAATGATTGTGATTTATCTCTATCGTGGACTAACCGTTCATATTACTTGAACCAGCGAGTATCCGCAGGACGGTTCTACCTCCCGGATATTCCCTATTAGTTCTCTTTATTTATAAGCCCTTTCTGTGATGTCGCTCAGACGTCCGACTGTGGCATCTCTCTTTATTTATAAGCCCTTTCTGAGATGTCGCTCAGACGTCCGACTGTGGCATTTCTCTTTATTTATAAGCCCTTTCTGAGATGTCGCTCAGACGTCCGACTGTGGCATTTCTCTTTTTTTATAAGCCCTTTCTGTGATGTCGCTCAGACGTCCGACTGTGGCATTTCTCTTTATTTATAAGCCCTTTCTGGGATGTCGCTCATACGTCCGACTGTGGCATTTCTCTTTATTTATAAGCCCTTTCTGTGATGTCGCTCAGACGTCCGACTGTGGCATTTCTCTTCATTTATAAGCCCTTTCTGTGGTGTCGCTCAGACGCCCGACTGTGGCAGGCCTGTTATTTATTTCATTACTACTTTCTGATTGCATATGCCCTTTTACTCGAACGTCATGCTTGAAGTTATATCCCGTCGCATCTTTATTCTCAAAGTAATCCTAAAGCATCCTTGAGCATGTTTATGTCTCACCTATATTCATAATGTTTGCGAGTACATTCAAAGTACTCACTGGCTTGTCCCTGGCTGTTGTCCTGGCCAGATTCCTTGCGTGGGAAGGAACGACGTGACGCTACCCCAGAGCCTACTCTATTGGGATAGCAGCCCCGCGAAGATAGGAGTTATCCCGGTCAGCTGTTCTCGTGGGAAATGGAGTCCCACAAGCGCCGACGTACCCCAACCGCTTCCGCCATCACCTACCAGAAAACCCGTGTTGTACTTATAGACCAGAATGGTCTTGTACTACATATTTGTACCCTTGGCTTGGAATTTTCTGTATCAAGAGGTGCCTCATCAGCTAACAGTAATCCTGGGGCTGGTGAGCACAAGGACCGCCTTTGGGAAAATTACATCCCGAAATGCCGGTCCTGACATGAACTTAGTCTAAAAATCTTTACAATATGTCTTGTAGATCAAATGGCCCACGCTCAAGTTGCCCTCAACTTCAACGCGTTCCTAGAGAAAACCAAGCTGAAAGACGATGGTAGCAACTATACGGATTGGGTCCGTAACCTGAGGATTATCCTCATAGCTGTCAAGAGATCATATGTCCTTGAAGCACCGCTAGGTGATGCACCCGTTCTCCCGGCGAGCCAAGACGTTGTGAACGCCTGGCAGTCGCGTTGTGATGATTACTCCCTGGTTCAGTGCGGCATGCTTTACAGCTTAGAGTCGGGGCTCCAAAAGCGTTTTGAGCACCACGGAGCATATGAGATGTTCCAAGAGCTGAAAATGGTTTTCCAAGCTCATGACCGAGTCGAGAGATATGACGTCTCCGACGCATTCTACAGTTGTAAGATGGAGGAAAATAGTTCTGTCAGCGAGCACATACTCAAGTTGTTTGGGTTGCACAACCGCTTGTCTCAGTTGGGAATGAATCTCCCAGGCGAAGCGGTCGTTGACAGAATCCTTCAGTCGCTCCCACCTAGCTACAAGAGCTTCGTGTTAAATTTCAATATGCAGGGGATGGAGAGGTCCATTCCCGAGGTGTATTCAATGCTGAAATCAGCGGAGGTGGATATCAAGAAAGAACATCAAGTGTTGATGGTCAATAAAACCACTAAGTTCAAGAAAGGCAAGGGTAAGAAGAACTTGAAGAAGGACGGCAAAGGAGTTGTCACGCCGGGTAAGCCAGTTGCCGGGAAGAAGCCAAAGAATGGAACCAAGCCTAAAACTGAGTGTTTTCATTGCAAGGGAACGGGTCACTGGAAGCGGAACTCCCCCAAATACTTAGCAGATAAGAAGGCCGGCAACGTCAAAGGTATATATGATATACATGTTATTGATGTGTACCTTACCAGCGCTCGTAGTAGCTCCTGGGTATTTGATACGGTGCAGTTTCTCACATTTGTAACTCAAAGCAGGAGCTGCGGAATAAGCGGGGACTGGCGAAGGACGAGGTGACGATGCGCATCGGGAATGGTTCTAAGGTCGATGTGATCGCTGTCGGCACGCTGCCTCTACATCTACCCCCGGGATTAGTTTTAAACCTTAATAATTGTTATTTAGTACCAGCTTTGAGCATGAACATTGTATCTGCATCTCGTTTGATGCGAGATGGCTACTCATTTAAATCCGAGAATAATGGTTGTTCTATTTATATGAGAGATATGTTTTATGGTCATGCCCCGCTGGTCAATGGTTTATTTTTGATGAATCTCGAATGTGATGATACACATATTCATAGTGTGGATGCCAAAAGATGTAAAGTTGATAATGATAGTCCCACATACTTGTGGCATTGCCGCCTTGGTCATATTGGTGTCAAGCGTATGAAGAAGCTCCATGCAGATGGGCTTCTAGAGTCTCTTGATTATGAATCATTTGACACGTGCGAACCATGCCTTTTGGGCAAGATGACCAATACTCCGTTCTCCGGAACAATGGAGCGAGCAACCAACTTATTGGAAATCATACATACCGATGTGTGCGGTCCAATGAGTGTTGAAGCTCGCGGAGGCTATCGTTATGTTCTCACCCTCACAGATGACTTGAGTAGATATGGGTATGTCTATTTAATGAAGCACAAGTCTGAGACCTTTGAAAAGTTCAAGGAATTTCAGAATGAGGTTGAGAATCAACGTGACAGAAAAATAAAGTTCTTACGATCAGATCGTGGAGGAGAATATTTGAGACATGAATTTGGCACGCACCTAAGGAACCGTGGAATTGTTTCACAATTGACACCGCCAGGAACACCTCAGCATAATGGTGTGTCCGAATGTCGAAATCGTACTTTGTTGGACATGGTGCGATCTATGATGTCTCTCACCGACTTACCGCTATCTTTTTGGGGATTTGCTTTAGAGACTGCCGCATACACTTTAAATAGGGCTGCGTCAAAATCCGTCGAGGCGACACCGTATGAACTTTGGTTTGGCAAGAAACCTAAGTTGTCGTTTCTGAAAGTTTGGGGTTGCGATGCTTATGTCAAGAAACTTCAACCTGAAAAGCTCGAACCCAAATCGGAAAAATGCGTCTTCATAGGATACCCAAAGGAAACAATTGGGTACACCTTCTACCTAAGATCTGAAGGCAAGATTTTTGTTGCCAAGAATGGATCCTTTCTAGAGAAAGAGTTCCTCTCGAAAGAAGTAAGTGGGAGGAAAGTAGAACTTGATGAGGTGACAGTCACCCTTCCCGAACCGGAAAGTAGCGCAGCGCGGGAAGTTGTTCCCGAGGTGCCTGCACCGACAAGGGAGGAAGTTAATGATGATGATCATGAAGATACAGATCAAGTTACTACTGAACTTCGAAGGTCCACAAGGACACGTTCCGCGCCAGAGTGGTATGGAAACCCTGTCCTGGGAATCATGTTGTTGGACAACGGTGAACCTTCGAACTATGAAGAAGCGATGGCGAGCCCGGATTCCAATAAATGGCTTGGAGCCATGAAATCCGAGATAGAATCCATGTATGAAAACAAAGTATGGACTTTGGTGGACTTGCCCGATGATAGGCATGCCATAGAAAATAAATGGATATTTAAGAAGAAGACAGACACGGATGGTAATGTGACCATCTATGAGGCTCGGCTTGTCGCTAAGGGTTATCGACAAGTTCAAGGGATTGACTACGATGAGACTTTCTCTCCCGTAGCGATGCTAAAGTCCGTCTGAATCATGTTAGCAATTGCCGCATTCTATGATTATGAGATATGGCAAATGAACATAAAAACAACATTCCTTAATGGCTTCCTCAAGGAAGAACTGTATATGATGCAGCCGGAAGGTTTTGTCGATCCAGAGAATGCTAACAAAGTATGCAAGCTCCAGCGCTCGATCTACGGGCTGGTGCAAGCATCTCGGAGTTGGAATATTCGCTTTAATGATGTGATCAAAGCGTTTGGCTTTATACAGACTTGGGGAGAAGCCTGTATTTACAAGAAAGTGAGTGGGAGCTCTGTAGCATTTCTCATATTATATGTGGATGACATACTGCTGATGGGAAATGATATAGAATTCTTGGAAAGCATAAAGGCCTACTTGAATAAGAGTTTTTCAATGAAGGACCTTGGAGAAGTTGCTTATATATTAGGCATCAAGATCTATAGAGATAGATCGAGACGCCTCATTGGTCTTTCACAAAACACATACCTTGATAAGATATTGAAGAAGTTCAATATGGATCAGTCCAAGAAAGGGTTCTTGCCTGTTTTACAAGGTATGAGATTGAGAACGGCTCAGTCCCCGACCACGGCAGAAGATAGAGAAAAGATGAGTGTCACCCCCTATGCCTCAGCCATAGGTTCTATTATGTATGCCATGCTGTGTACCAGACCTGATGTGAACCTTGCCATAAGTTTGGTAGGGAGGTACCAAAGTGATCCCGGTATGGAACACTGGACAGCGGTCAAGAAAATGCTGAAGTACCTGAAAAGGAATAAGGATATGTTTCTCGTTTATGGAGGTGACGAAGAGCTCGTCGTAAAGGGTTACGTCGATGCTAGCTTCGACACAGATCTGGATGACTCCAAGTCACAAACCGGATACGTGTATATTTTGAATGGAGGAGCAGTCAGCTGGTGCAGTTGCAAGCAGAGCGTCGTGGCGCATTCTACATGTGAAGCGGAGTACATAGCTGCTTGCGAAGCAGCCCAAGAAGGAGTCCGGATGAAGGAGTTCATCACCGACCTAGGAGTCATTCCAAGCGCGTCAAGCCCGATGACTCTCTTCTGTGACAACACTGGAGCTATTGCCATTGCCAAGGAGCCCAGGTTTCACAAGAAGACCAAGCACATCAAGCGCCGTTTCAACTCCATCCGGAATTATGTTCAAGATGGAGACATAGATATTTGTAAAGTGCATACGGATCTGAATGTTGCAGATCCGTTGACTAAACCTCTTCCACGGGAAAAACATGATCAACACCAGAACTCTATGGGTGTTCGATTCATCACAATGTAACTAGATTATTGACTCTAGTGCAAGTGGGAGACTGTTGGAAATATGCCCTAGAGGCAATAATAAAAGGATTATTATTATATTTCCTTGTTCATGATAATTTTCTGTTATTCATGCTTGAATTGTATTGTACGGAAACAACGATACATGTCTGAATACATAGACCACAAACGTGTCCCTGGTAAGCCTCTAGTTACTAGCTCGTTGATCAATAGATGGTCACGGTTTCCTGACCATGGACATTGGATGTCATTGATAACGGGATCACATCATTAGGAGAATGATGTGATGGACAAGACCCAAACCTAAGCCTAGCACGAGATCGTGTAGTTCGTAATGCTTAAGCTTTTCCAGTGTCAAGTATCTGTTCCTTAGACCATGAGGTTGTGCAACTCTCGGATACCGTAGGAATACTTTGGGTGTGCCAAACGTCACAACGTAACTGGGTGACTATAAAGGTACGCAACGGGTATCTTCGAAAGTGTTTGTTGGATTGGTACGAACCGAGACTGGGATTTGTCACTCCGTATGACGGAGAGGTATCTCTGGGCCCACTCGGTAAGACATCATCATAATGAGCTCAATGTGATTAAGGAGTTAGTCACAGGATGATGGATTACGGAACGAGTAAAGAGACTTGCCATGACGAGATTGAACAAGGTATCGGGCATACCGACGATCGAATCTCGGGCAAGTACCGTACCGATAGACAAAGGGAATTACATACGGGATTAAGTGAATCATCGACACAGTGGTTCATCTGATGAGATCATCGAGGAACATGTGGGAACCAACATTGGTATCCAGATCCCGCTGTTGGTTATTGACCGGAGAGTCGTCTCGGTCATGTCTGCGTGTTTCCCGAACCCGCAGGGTCTACACACTTAAGGTTCGGTGACGCTAGGGTTGTAGAGATATATGCATACGGAAATCCGAATGTTGTTCGGAGTCCCGGATGAGATCTCAGACGCCACGAGGAGTTCCGGAATGGTCCGGAGGTAAAGAATTATATATAGGAAGTCCAGTTTCGGCCACCGGGAGCGTTCCGGGGGTCATCGATAGTGTACCGGGACCACCAGAAGGGTCCTGGGGGTCCACCGGGTGGGGCCACCCATCCCGGAGGGCCCCGTGGGCCAAAGGGGGAGGGGGACCAGCCCCTAGTGGGCTGGCGCACCCCTCATGGGCTCCCCCCCATGCGCCTAGGGTTAAAACCCTAGGGGTGGGGGCGCCCCCTTTGGCTTGGGGGGTAAGAAACCCCCCTGGCCGGCGCCCCCCTAGGAGATTGGATCTCCTAGGGCCGGCGCCCCCCTGGCCCCCTATATATAGTGGGGGGGGGGATAGAGGTCAGCCGCACCTCAGCCCCTGGCGC
>LR738715.1:75561495-75592124 GCA_902687465.1 Secale cereale | reverse complement strand
GCGCCCCCCCCCCCCCCCCGTTACACCTCCAACTCCTCCCGCAGGGTCTCAGCGAAGCCCTGCAGCTTTTCCCGTTGCATCCACCACCACGCCGTTGTGCTGCTGGATCTCCGTCAACCTCTCCTCCCACCTTGCTGGATCAAGAAGGAGGAGACATCGCTGTACCGTACGTGTGTTGAACGCGGAGGTGCCGTCCGTTCGGCGCTGGGATCATCGGTGACGAGGATCACGACGAGTACGACTCCATCATCCACGTTCCTTCGAACGCTTCCGCACGCGATCTACAAAGGGTATGTAGATGCACTCCTTTATGCTCGTTGCTAGATGATCTTCTTAGATTGATCTTGGTGAAGCGTAGAATTTTTTTGAATTCTGCTACGTTCCCCGACATGTTTTGGTGATCAACTTGCGGGTTCCGTGACCTTGAGAATCTATGCATAGGGGTTGGCACACGTTTTCGTCTTGACTCTCCTATAGAAACTTTGGGGCACTCTTTGAAGTTCTTTGTGTTGGTTGAATAGATGAATCTGAGATTATGTGATGCATATCGTGTAATCATACCCACAGATACTTGAGGTGACAATGGAGTATCTAGGTGACATTAGGGTTTTGGTTGATTTGTATCTTAAGGTGTTATTCTACTACGAACTCTATGATAGATCGAACGGAAAGAATAGCTTCGTGTTATTTTACTACGGACTCTTGAATAGATCGATCAGAAAGAATAACTTTGAGGTGGTTGCGTACCCTACCATAACCTCTTCGTTTGTTCTCCGCTATTAGTTACTTTGGAGTGACTCTTTGTTGCATGTTGAGGGATAGTTATATGATCCAGTTATGTTATTATTGTTGAGAGAACTTGCACTAGTGAAAGTACGAACCCTAGGCCTTGTTTCCTATCATTGCAACACTGTTTATGCTCACTTTTATCTTTAGTTACCTTGCTGTTTTTATATTTTCTTATTACAGAAACCTATATCTACATCCATATTGCACTTGTATCACCATCTCTTCGCCGAACTAGTGCACCTATACAATTTACCATTGTATTGGGTGTGTTGGGGACACAAGAGACTCTTTGTTATTTAGTTGCAGGGTTGTTTGAGAGAGACCATCTTCATCCTACGCCTCCCACGTATTGATAAACCTTAGGTCATCCACTTGAGGGAAATTTGCTACTGTCCTACGAACCTGTGCACTTGGAGGCCCAACAACGTCTACAAGAAGAAGGTTGCATAGTAGACATCAAGCTCTTTTCTGGCGCCGTTGCCGGGGAGGTGAGTGCTTGAAGGTATATCTTTAGATCTTGCAATCAAATATTTTAGCTTCTTGTTTTATCACTAGTTTAGTTCATAAAAGTAAACTACAAAAAATGGAATTAAGGTTACCTCATATGCTTCATCTTTTTAATCTCTTTCATGAAAATGATGGGAAGGAAAATTGTGCTCAAGTGCTAGAAGAAGAATTACATAGAATGCTTGGCATAAATTACATGAATGATGAGCATGCTTGCAATATTGTTAGTATGAATCCTTTGAATATCCATGATGCTAATGATATGCAAAGCCACAAGCTTGGGGAAGTTATGTTTGATGAAGATGATATTTTTAGTCCCCCAAGTTTTGATGAGCAAATTTATTATGATGAAAGCATGCCTCCTATTTATGATGATTATATTGATGAAAGTGGATTTGGAGAGGTGATGACTTTATTTAGTGATGAATCCACTATTTCGGAAGAGGCTCCAATTGATTATGAGAACAAAGTTGGTATCTGTGATGATTATTGTGATGACTTGTATGCTATTAAGAATAATGATAACCATGAAACTTGTCATCATGATTTTGGTTTTCAATTGGATTATGCTTCACATGATAGTTATTTTGTTGAATTTGCTCCTCCCACTACTATGAATGAGAAGAATTTTGCTTATGATGGGAGTAGTAAAATTTCTATGCAAGTAGATAATGAAAAGAATGCTTTATGTGCTGGTTATATTGTTGAATTTATTCATGATGCTACTGAAAATTATTATGAGAGAGGATCATATGCTTGTATGAATTGCAATAATATCAAGTTTCCTCTTTGTGTGCTTGAAATTTTGAAGCTATGCTTGTTTTCCCTTCCAATGCTAGTTGATTATTGCTCGCATAAGTTGTTTGATTACAAAATCCCTATGCATAGGAAGTGAGTTAGACTTAAATGTGCTAGTCATATTCTTCATGATGCTCTCTTTATGTTTCAATTCTTATCTTTTATGTGAGCATCATTATGCCTAGCTAGGGGCGTTAAACAATAGCGCTTGTTGGGAGGCAACCCAATTTTTATTTTTTTTCTTTGTGTTTGCTTCTATTTAGGAATAAATATTGCATCTAGCTTCTGTTTAGATGTGGTTTTGGTTTTAATTAGTGTTTGTGCCAAGTAGAACCTTTGGGAAGACTTGTGTGAAGTTTATACGATCATGCTGTAAAAAACAAAAATGTTAGCGCTCACTAGAATGGTCACCAAATTTTACTAGAGTGTGCTATTTATTTGATTCTTTTTGCAGATGATTAATAGACAAATTCCTCACGTTTACCAATTTATTTCAAATTTTTGGAGTTACAGAAGTATGCGAAAGTTACATATTACTACAGACTGTTCTGTTTTTGACAGATTCTGTTTTTGTGTGTTGTTTGCTTATTTCAATGCATCTATGAGTAGTATTGTGAAGTATGAATCATAGAGAAATTGGAATACAGTAGGTTTAACACCAATATAAACAAATAATGAATTCACTGCAGTACCTTTGAGTAGTGGTTTGTTTTCTTATACTAACGGAGCTCACGAGATTTTTGTCTAAGTTTTGCGTTGTGAAGTTTTCAAGTTTTGAGTATTGCTTTGATGGACTATGGAACAAAGAGTGTCAAGAGCCTAAGCTTGGGGATGCCCAAGGCACCCCAAGGTAAAATTCAAGGACAACCAAAAGCCTAAGCTTGGGGATGCCCCGGGAAGGCATCCCCTCTTTCGTCTTCATCTATCGGTAACTATACTCGGAGCTATATTTTTATTCACCGCATGATATGTATTTTGCTTGGAGCGTCAATTTAGTTTATTTTGTTTTGCTTGCTGTTTGAATAATATCCCAAGATCTGAAGTTCTTAAATGTTAGAGAGTCTTCACATAGTTACATAATTATTCAACTACTCATTGATCTTCACTTATATCTTTCGGTGTAGTTTGTTATTGCTCTAGTGCTTCACTTATATCTTTTAGAGCACGGCGGTGGTTTTTTTTTTTTGAAGAAATAGATGAACTCTCATGCTTCACTTATATCCTTTTGAGAGTCTTTCAGAACAGCATGGTAATTGACTTTGGTTATAAAACTAGTCCTAATATGATGGGCATCCAAGATGAATGTAGTAAAAACTTTCATACTAAGTGCATTGAATATGATGAGAACTTGGATGCTTGATAATTATTGAGATACGAGGATAGTGATATTAGAGTCATGCTAGTAGAGTTATTATGAAATTGAGAAATACTTGTGTTAAGGTTAGTGATTCCCGTAGCATGCACGTATGGTGAACCGCTATGTGACGAAGTTAGAGCATGAGGTATTTGTAGAGTGTCATCCTTTGTGTGGATGTCAGGGGCGCGCGATGGTTAACTCCTACCAACCTCCCCCCTAGGAGCATGCGTTGATTGCTTTGTTTTGATGACTCGTAAATTTTTGCAATAAGTATATGAGTTCTTATGACTAATGTTGAGTCCATGGATTATACACACTCTCACCCTTCCACCATTGCTAGCCTCTCTCGTACCGCGCAACTTTCGCCGGTACCATACACCCACTATATATCCTTCCTCAAAACAGCCTCCATATATCTTCCTCAAAACAGCCACGATACCTACCTATCATGGCATTTCCATAGCCATTCCGAGATATATTGCCATGCAACTTTCCACCGTTCTGTTCATATGACACGCTTTATATTGTCATATTGCCATGCATGATCATGTAGTTGACATCGTATTTGTGGCAAAACCACCATGCATAATTTTTCATACATGTCACTCTTGTTTCATTGCATATCCCGGTACACTGCAGGAGGCATTCATATAGAGTCATAATTTGTTCTAGTATCGAGTTGTAAATCAATAAAAGTGTGATGATCATCATTATTAGAGCATTGTCCCATGTGAGGAAAGGCCAATAAAAAAAGAGATGGCCCAAAAAAATAGAGAGGGGCTAAAAAAAGAGAAAGCCCCTCCAAAAAAATGAGAGAAAAGAGAGAAGGGACAATTGCTACTATCCTTTTCCACACTTGTGCTTCAAAGTAGCACCATGTTCTTCATGATAGAGAGTCTCATGTTTAGTCACTTTCATATACTCGTGGGAATTTTCATTATAGAACTTGGCTTGTATATTCCAACGATGGGCTTCCTCAAATGCCCTAGGTCTTCGTGAGCAAGCAAGTTGGATGCACACCCACTTAGTTTCTTTTGTTGAGATTTCATACATTTTTAGCTCTGGTGCATCCGTTGCATGGCAATGCCTACTCACTCACATTGATATCTATTGATGGGCATCTCCATAGCCCGTTAATACGCCTAGTCGATGTGATACTATCTCCCTCCTTTTTGTCTTCTCCACAACCACCTCTCTATTCCACCCATAGTGCTATGTCCATGGCTCACACTCATGTATTGCGTGAAAGTTGAAAGGTTTGAAAGAATAGAGTATGAAAATAGGTGCTTGGCTGAAACCGGGGTTGTGCATGATATGAATATTTTGTGTGATGAAGAGGGAGCATAGCCAGACTATATGATTTTGTAGGGATAACTTTCTTTAGCCATAGTATTTCGAGAAGACATGATTGCTTTGTTAGTATGCTTGAAGTATTATTATTTCTTATGTCAATATAGACTTTTGTCTTGAATCTTTCAGATCTGAACATTCATGCCACAATTAAGAGGATTACATTGAAAACTATGTTGGTTAGCATTCCACATCAAAAATTCCGTTTTTATCATTTACCTACTCGAGGACGAGCAGGAATTAAGCTTGGGGATGCTGATACGTCTCCAATGTATCTATAATTTTTTATTGTTCCATGCTATTATTTATGATGTTTTGGATGTTTAATGGGCTTTGTTATACACTTTTATATTATTTTTGGGACTAACCTATTAACCCAAAGGCCCAGTCCAGATTGCTGTTTTTTGCCTATTTCAGGGTTTTACAGAAAAGGAATATCAAACAGAGTCCAAACGGAATGAAACCTTCGGGAGAGATATTTTTGGAGCAAAATACGCACGGGAGACTTGAGAATCACGGAATAGGGCTGAGGTGGCGTTGATGGCTTCTCGCCCCTCGTTGGTTACCCCAAGTGGAAGGTTTGAGATGTAGCGTAGCGGTAGTTTTCCCTTGGCAAAGATACCAAGGATCGAATCCCGTGAGACTCCGAGGGTCGACAAGAAGGTGTCAATAGCGCCAGAGACTTTTGCTTGACAGGACCTGCACACAGATACAAATAACTTTGCTCCCAACGAGTACAGAGAGGTTGTCAATCCCTCCGGCCTTGTCGTTTACAAAGGATCAAACGCAAGAGATAATAGTGATAGGTATGACTGCAACTAGTAAATAAGAACAGAAAGTAAATAACGGGTGTGATCAGTGATGGTAATATGGACCGGGGTCCCATGATGTTCACTAGTGACGTCTCTCTCCCAAAAGACGATAAAACAGCTAAGCAAGGTAAACAAATTACAGCTGGGCAATTGACAGGATTATGTGCGCAAACCAATGCTAACTATGCTGCAAGAAAGGTAGAGGCTCAAAAGCATGGGCGGTACGCCAAGGCAAGTAGACCGAAATCCATCTGCATCTACTACTAATCATCCACCTTGAGATATCTATCCAGAACATCTCGCTGGTATTAAGTTGCGAGTCCCACCCATAGTGTAAACTCAAAGCAACAGACAACTGCATTAAAAGAACTTTGCGTAAAGTAAACAATCCTTGCACCCGCAAGTACAAGCACCGTTGTTTTCCCCCTTGTGGCAACAGCATATCCCCTAGACTCATGTTTCTGTCACTCAAGCTAGTCATCGAGGGGCATGAACCCACAATCAAGCATAACGTTCCCTCTTGGAGTTACTACCTACTACTTGGCCAAAGCAATAAACAGCAACGGAGAACATGCAAGAATTACTCAAGAACATAAATATAAAAGAGGTGAATCAAATATATTACTCACACACAATCTGAACATAATCTCATAATCCATCGGATCCCAGCAAACTCATCATAGCAACAGCATAAGGATTACATATGTGCCTCGATCATGTAGGGCAGCTCACGAGGTCTAATCGATGAAGAACAAAGAGGGGAGGAGAACATCACATAGCTACTGGTCATGGACCCATGGTCCAAGGGAGACTACTCACAACTCATCCGGGAAGCGTCCATGGTGGTGGAGAAGCTCCCGGTGGTGGTTCTCCCCTCCGGCAGGGTGCCGGGAAGAGTTCTCCTGGTGCTCCCGATCTTGGAAGCGCGGCGGCGGCGGAACAGAGCTGAGATCGCGAAAAAGGGTTCCGTCCTCGAGGGTTTCGGGACGCGGTGTAAATATATGCCAAAGGGGGGCACCAGAGGCGGTAAGGGGGGCCCAGGCGCACCCCCCGGCGCGGCCAGGGGTGGGGCCGCCCCCCAGGGCGCCTGGAGCCCCTCTGGCCCCCCTCTGGCCCTACTTCGGCCGCATGGAAGCTTCTGGAGCGCTGATTTTTTATATATTTTTCCCGGAATTTTTCTGGCAATTTAAGTAATGGGAAAACCTAAAATACAAAAACAGCAGAAAACAGAAACTGGCACTGGGGTGCACTGAGTTAATAGGTTAGTCCAAATATGATCAAAAGTGTATGGAAGTGCATAAATATCATAGCAATATCACACAAAAGAGGCATGGAGCAAGCAGAAATTATAGATACGTTTTGGACGTATCAACATCCCCAAGCTTAATTCCTGCTCGTCCTCGAGTAGGTAAATGATAACAAGTATAATTTCTGTGGTGACATGCTACCAACCATATAAGAACTTTTCACAGTCACATGGCAAATGCTTATTGAAATAATGAATCTTTAGTAATTAAGTTGCCTCATGAGAATATCACAAAGAACTAAAAGTTTTATAATATGATACTGAAAACACCCAATAGATTTGTAGTGAGCATGGTGTGCAAACATGACAAAGTGATACCTCGCTTGCCCCCTTTAGTGAAGCAAAACATAAATGCAGGAGCACCTCCGAAGTTTAAGTGACGACTAGATACAATGATTTCAGAATAAACGATATCATAATCATGCAGAAGACAATGGTACTTTGGGACAATGCACATTACACTCAGAATGACAATCATGCTCTCAATAGTTGGTGCTTTGAAGAAAGAAGGTGGAGACTCTCGAACCGTGGCTTTTGATGGCAAGGTTGAAAACCCATGGTTGGAAGCAAAGACTAAAAATGTACCAGAGCTCTTGGTTTTTAAAAACAGAGGTAAAAATTATTTTTGGGAGATGCATATTTCGTCAACGAATGCTAGTAGATAACTCAATTACTTCTCGAGCTGGACAAGTTTCGAGGAACGGCTCCCGCACGGGGACGATCACATCCCCTTAATCTCCTTTGTTTATCACTGCCAAAAGTTTTCTGATTTCTCATGAACCAAGCGTGAAGGAGGGTTTGTTTGTTGTATTTTTTTATGAGCCGGGCGCACTCATGCCAGTTCCTTCTCGTATTAGGGGTTTGCAGATTAGACACGCAATCCCGGGGTGAAACTTGTCCAACTTAAAAAGATCATGAATTAACTACTACTTCCTCATGAGCTAAAACAGAGGCACAAAAGAGAAATGCTTTTGAATAATTTTGAGATGGTACACGAAAGTCTTCGTTTGGAATGGCAAGTAAATACCATGTATAGGAAGGTATGGTGGACTAATATGGCATAACTGGTTTAAAGGATTTTGGATGCACAAGCAGTCAGTCTGCTTAGTACAGGCGAAGGCTAGCAAAAGACTGGGAGCGACCAACTAAGAGAGCAATGACGGCCATAATCATGCAGAGCGACAAAGCAACATTGAATCGGGCATGGAAATTATATCGCTACTCAGAAATTAAAGATCATCAAGGCTTGATAGACTTTCTTTACAGTCTTAAATATGCGTGAGCATATGCCAAGTCAATCAAAATTAATTCTTGGAGGAAGATATCACTAAACCATACCACATCATAGGCAAACAAATCATGCTGGTACTTCAATAACACATTAAGAACCCCCAGCTATTTGAGACTAACCATAAGAAAACATGAACTACTAAGCACCATTATGCACATAGCATTTTTATCATAGACATATCAACCAATGCCACAGAAGCCAACTCTCTTAACAAGATAAGCATGATAACTCAAGAGAGTTCCAGAAGCAACCAACTAAACAAAAGCTCTTTAAAAATAAAAGCATGAAAACTAAGAGCTAAACATGACAGTAGCTATTGAAAGACAAAGAACATACACAGCAAAAATAAACATGAAAATCCTATGTTGTGTTCTAGGTTGAAGTGGAGCGTGTTTCTCTCCCACACAAAGAAAGCTGGGCTCTAACTCGTTATGAAAAGCAAGCAAAGCTAAAGAAAACTAAAAAGGAAACTAAAAGCAAGACGCTCCAAGCATAGCACATAACGCATGAAGTGATTAAAATATAGTGGAACGGAAGACGAACTGATAATTGTTGATGGAGAAGGGGATGCACGGGGGCATCCCCAAGCTTAGACGCTTGAGTCTTCTTGAATATTTCTTGGGGGTGCACGGGGGCATCCCCAAGCTTGAGCATTTGACCCTCCTGAATCTTTTTATCATCTTCCCTCGCACATTTGAAAACTCCCTTCATACATAACTCATCATAATCTGATTAGCGAGGTTAGTACCCATAATAAAATAATTTTTTCTTGCTGGAAATAAGGATATTCTTGAAGATCTAGTGTTTCTCAAGATTGCCAAAAGGTTTTTGCAAAGAAAAAGCAAGCTCAAGGTTTGCAAAACGAAGAAAAGGCAAAACAGGACAGAATCTGTGAAAAACAGACCAGCAGGTAGTAAATAATTTTTTCGGTGCACTTCTACAACTCAAATCAAAAAACTCAGAACAGACGCCCGAAAGCCAATTGTATAGGGCACGCTGTCGAAAGAATTCAGACCAAAAAGATGATCTGGTGATTTTATACGAATTTTTCTGTCCAAGGACAGAATCTGTTTCCTGGACAGCACGTCACAACTTTTGAAGTTTCTTGCAATCAGAGGCTAAACTTGGCACAAAGCTGAAAAGTAAAGATACAATGATGATGCTACTGTAGTAACAAACATCAAGACACAACAAAAGCAAAATAAAACTTTATTCATTGTGGGCTGCCTCCCAAAAGCGCTTTCTTTTATGCCTTTAAGCTAGGCATAATGCAAAGAGATCAAGTTTTATCAAGAGTAAAAGAATAGCTAGCCCGTATAACGGACTCAAAAGGTAACTTAATCTTCTTTCTAGGGAAGTGTTCCATCCCTTTCTTGAGAGGAAATTGGAATTTTATATTCCCCTCTTTCATGTCAATGATAGCACCAACGGTGCGAAGAAAAGGACGTCCCAAAATGATTGGACAAGAAGGTTCACATTCAATATCCATAATAGTAAAATCAACGGGAACATAATTGTCATTGACAATGATAAGAACATCGTCGATCCTCCCCAAAGGTTTCTTTATGGAAGAATCAACAAGACGAACACCAAAAGAACAAGGATCAAAAGGTTTCAATTTAAGCATATCATATATTCTTTTGGGCATAACGGAGGTACTAGCTCCAACATCACATAAGGCATAGCAAGAGAAGTTATTCAACTTAATTTTAATCATAGGATCCCAACCATCCTCTAGCTTTCTAGGTATGGAGGCTTCTACCCTAAGTTTCTCCTCCCTAGCTTTGATGAGAGCATTAGTGATATGCTCTGTGAAGGCAAGATTAAGCGTGCTAGTGTGGGGATCTCTAGACATTATGTGAAGGAAATCAATAACTTCGGAAAGGGTGCAATTATCAAAATCAAGGTCACTACTATCAAGTAAAGTGGTAGTGGTGTCCTTTAGGCTCACTTGTTTGGTAGCTTCTATGATCATAGGAGTTTCTACGGTTGAGGTCATAGCATCACCATTAATAGGTCTGTCGGTGTACTAAAGTAGGGGTACCTTAGTATCCCGACTTGTGCACGGGCAGTAGCAGCTTCCCGTGGCCTGGCTCACCACGCGCCCGCCAAAGCCCGCTCTGGACCCTTTTGAAGCCATTCAAGAACGAAGTATTCAAGTTAAGAGACAAGACCCTGGCAAGAGGAGCTTGCCGGGAAGGCCGCACCAGGCTCAAGGTTATCATTCCAGCACAAGACCCTGACAAGGGGAGCTTGCCAGGAAGACCAGAGAACAGCACCTTAGAAGACATCTTGTGGCGCATCGCGCGTCCCGGCAGGGCCCGGGGAGCGACAAGCTCCCGGGCCCGGCAAGACAGCGACCCCGGCAAGGTACTTGCCAGGGAGGTTTACACTGTGTGCTTACGCTCCAGCTCATCCGTCCATGCGTCGCCCTGGGGCCCTTCCAGGGGCACGTGGCGGATGGCTGTGCAGCCTGGGGGACACGGTGGCAAGCCGCGATGACGAGCCCATCGTCGTGGCGAACGGAGACGCCCGGGCGGACACTTTTTGGGGTGACGGCGACGGCCATTCAATGACTTTGTCCCCCACCGTCTGGGTTAGGTATAGATCATTGTACAACCACTGTGCATACACTGTTCATGCACTGTTCCATCTACCACCAAATTTACGCTTTTACCCTCCTCTACGTTGACACCTGTCGGTGACCCCTTTGAACTATAAAAGGAGGCCCATGCACAACGTAGAGGAGGTTCGATCCCAGAAACTCGATCACTCCTACGCTTGGTGTAGCTGGTACTGTAGATCTTCAAGCTCCCGAGTCCGAGAACTCAATACAACCAAAGGCAGGAGTAGGGTTTTACGCGTCCGCGCGGCCCGAACCTGGGTAAACTGCCCGCGTGTGCCCCTCGATCTGCTCTCCGTGCTCCCTCCGCTCCCTTACCGCAACGTAGAAGGGGCTCCGGTCCCATAGGTGTTCGCGGGCAGTCAGTTTCCCCAACATCTTTGGCGCGCCAGGTAGGGGGCGTCGAGGTTGTGCGAACCTGATCCGGCACTCACGCGGGCGCAATCTTTAGCAACTCTTCCAGCTTCATCAACCTCATCGACTATATCAACATGCCTCTGAAGAAGAAGGCTTCGGAGGTCGGAGGCCCGTCTGCGTCGATCCCACCACCACCAGAACCAACGGTTGGTGGGGTAGACGCTGGCGGAGGGGTGGACGCCGGCGAGGACACTCGCGGCGTCGCCAAGTCCAAGGACAAGACGGACGACCGGGCGAACTCCAAGACCTCGGCGTCCGTACACGCACCTCGTCCCTCTCAGGAGGTGCCGGACCAGCAGCGACGTGGTACCGGGGGTACCATACGCTTGCTGGGACGCAGACAAGCCGGTGGGTCGAGGGATGCTCAAGGCCAGCGCGCTGGTACGAGCAAGGCGCGGTCGCCGGGACGGGACCCTGCTAGCTCTTTCTAACCCTGTTAGGAGTCCGAGCATATCCCGCTCCTCGCACCGCTCGCCACCGCTTCCCTCCTCTCCAGCAGAAGCTCTTGCTAGAGCCCAACTGCTCCTCGACTTCCCTCCAGCGGCAGACAAGGCCGAAAACTGGAGGGCTATGATCCAGAGCCTCATCGCCTTCGCCAACAACGACACCCCGCAGCAGCCGGCGACGTCACGGCCGCGGCAAGTCGACCAAGCGAAGGCCGATGGAGATAAGACCGCCGGGGGTGCGACTACCGTGCACTCCCCGCCGCGGAAGCAGAAATCGCCAGTTCGCCGGATCAACGTCGACGACGACTCCACAGCGTCGTCGGATCCGCGAGCTCGCCGTGATCAGCGCCAAGTCCTTGACGACAGGCGGCAAGAGGACGCTCGAACTCGTATCGAGCGTCGAAGAGAAGCCTGAAGACAGTCCGACCAGCGCGCTGGGACTGCTGTTGACATGCACGCGCCCGGTGAACCAGGCGACTTGCCGTACGCGGCAGGTTGCCCTGCGTTCACCCGAGAGCTGCGGCAAGTCCAGTGGCCCAGCATGAAGAACTTCAAGCCCGACGTACCCGAGAAGTACGACGGCAAGACGCACCCCTCGGAGTTCCTCAGCATCTACACCATTGCGGTGCAGGCTGCCGGGGGACGCGACGAGAAGATCTTAGCCAACTACTTCCCGCTCGTGCTTAAGCCAAACGTCAGGTCTTGGCTTATGCACTTGCCGGAGAACACCATCTCTTCTTGGGCGGATTTGTGCCACCAGTTTGTCGGTGCCTTCACGGGCGGCCACAAGCCCCACGGCCAGGAGAGCGATCTCCACATCCTTGCCCAGAAAGAGGGAGAATCCCTGCGAAAGTATATCCAGAGGTTCAGCCGCGTTCAGCACAACATCCCCGATGTCGACCCTGCCGCGGTTATCAGCGCGTTCCACCAGAACGTGCGTAACCGCCGGATGAGGGAGGAGATGGCGATGAACAAGATCTGGGACGTCAGCGGGCTTTATGCTCTGGCTGACAAGTGTGCGCGTGCTGAAGAGGGGAGGAGACTCCCCGGAGAGGATACTGGAGCAGGAGGAACAGACAGCGAGGATGCCGCCCCGGCAAGGAAAAACCGGCGGCGGAACAACAAGAGGAAGAAGAACAAGGAGGTACTGGTTGTCGAGCAGTCCGGCAAGGAGGCTCCCGCCAAGAAGACACAGGCTGGTGGCTCTGGCAAGGAGTCCGCCCCTGTAGCGGCAGCCGACAAGCAGGATGGCTCCGACAAGCAGTACTGTAAGATCCACCGCACCAAGGGCCACGATCTCCAGAACTGCAAAAGAGTAGAGTACCTCGTAGAGCAGCAGAAGGCTGAATACGAGCGACGCGACAAGGAGAAGGCCCAAGGAGGCGGAGGAGAACCCAGCAAGAAGCGGCCGTTCAATGGCCGGGGAGGACGCCGCGGCAAGGCCAAGCAACGGCAAGGAGACAGACCTCCCCGAGGCCGCGACAAGAATGAAGATGAAGACGATGACGAGGACATGGATGAAGGAGACAACAGCGAGCAGGAGTTCCAGAAGGCCACAAAAGTCATGTGTGTCGACGGAGGTGCCTCTCTGCACACTTCCCACCGCCAACTCAAGCAATGGGTGCGGGAAGTGAATGTAGATGATGTTGGAAATATGCCCTAGAGGCAATAATAAAAGAGTTATTATTATATTTCCTTGTTCATGATAATCGTTTATTATCCATGCTATAACTGTATTGATTGGAAACTCAAATACATGTGTGGATAAATAAGACAAAATTTGTGTCCCTAGTAAGCCTCTTCAGGACTAGCTCGTTGATCAAAGATGACCACGGTTTCCAGGTCATAGACATGAGTTGTCATTTGATAACGGGATCACATCATTAGGAGAATGATGTGATGGACGAGACCCAAACGTTAAACATAGCTTTTGATCGTATCAATTATCGCTATAGTTTTCTGCATGTCAAGTATAAGTTCCTATGACCATGAGATCGTGTAACTCACTGACACCGTAAGAGTGCTTTGTGTGTGCCAAACGTCACAACGTAACTGGGTGACTATAAAGGTACTCTACAGGTATCTCCGAAGGTGTCTGTTGAGTTGACATGGATCGAGACTGGGATTTGTCACTCCGTGTGACGGAGAGGTATCTCCGGGCCCACTCGGTAATACGTCATCTCAATGAGCTCAAAGTGGCTAAGTAGTTAGTCGCGGGATTATGTATTACGGAACGAGTAAAGAGACTTGCCGGTAACGAGATTGAACTAGGTATAGAGATACCGACGATCGAATCTCGGGCAAGTAACATACCGACGAGACAAAGGGAACTGTATACGGGATTGCCTGAATCCTTGACATCGTGGTTCATCCGATGAGATCATCGAGGAACGTGTGGGAACCAATATGGGTATCCAGATCCCGCTATTGGTTATTGACCTGGGAGTGTCTCGGTCATGTCTGCATAGTTTCCGAACCCGCAGGGTCTACACACTTAAGGTTCGGTGACGCTAGGGTTGTTAGTGAGAACAGTGCATGGTTACCGAAGGTTGTTCGGAGTCCCGGATGAGATCCCGGACTTGACGAGGGTCTCCGGAATGGTCCGGTGACGAAGATTGATATATAGGTTGAGAGTGATCGGAGTCCGGAAGTGTTCCGAGGAGCACCGGGAAGTCGGCGGATGACCGAAAGGGGTTTTCGGGGTCCCGGAAAGAGTTTCGGGCCTAATGGGCCACAAAGGGGAGACGCAACAGCCCTCTTAGGGCTGTGCGCCCCCCTGGGCCCTCTCCTCATGCGCAAGGGGGGCTGGGCCCCCCTAGGGCTGCCGCACCCCTATGGAGTAGGGGGCAAGGCACTTGGGGGGGGGGGGAACCCTAGCCCCTTGGCCGCCGCCCCCTCCCCATCTGCCCTGGCCGCCGCCCCTAGGGGTAAACCCTAGGGCGCCCCCTCCCCTCTACTCCCCCTATATAAAGAGAGGCAGAGGGAGGGCAGCGACACACGTTCGTGCCTCGGCGCTGCCCTCCCTCTCCCACAACCATCTTCATCAATCCCGCGGTGCTTGGCGAAGCCCTGCTGGAATCCTCCACCACCATCTCCACCACGCCGTCGTGCTGCCGGTGTCTCCATCAACCTCTCCTTCCCCCTTGCTGGATCAAGAAGGAGGAGACGTCCCCGAGCTGTACGTGTGAAGAACGCGGAGGCACCGTTGCTTCGGTGCTAGGATCTTCGGCGATCTGAATCGCGGCGAGTACGACTCCATCAACCGCGTTCTTGAACGCTTCCGCTTAGCGATCTACAAGGGTATGTGGATCCAACTCTCCCCTCGTAGATGCATCTCCTAGATTGATCTTGGTGAGCGTAGGAAAATTTTTTGTTTCCCATGCAACGTTCCCCAACAGTGGTATCAGAGCTAGGATCTTGCGTAGATGTTTTCACGAGTAGAACACAAAAGGGTTTGTGGACATTGATGTTTAGATTGCTTCCCTCCTTAGTCTTTCTTGATTCAGCGGTATTATGGGATGAAGCGGCCCGGACCAACTTTACATGTCCACGTACATGAGACCGGTTCCATCGACAGACATGTGACTTTTGTTGCATAAGATGGCTGGCGGGTGTCTGTCTCTCCTATCTTAGTTGAATCGGAATAGAAAAAGGCGGTCCTTGTAGAAGGTTAAATAGCAACTTAAATATCACCATTGTGGCTTTGCGTAGGTAAGAAGCGTTCTTGCTAGATACCCATAGCAGCCACGTAAAACATGCAACAACAAATTAGAGGACGTCTAACTTGTTTTTGCAGGGTATGTATGTGATATGATATGGCCAATGACATGATGAGATATATTTGATGTATGAGATGATCATGTTGTAATAGTTAATATCGACTTGCATGTCGATGTATACGGCAACCGGCAGGAGCCATAGGGTTGTCTTTAATATTTGTATGACCTGCGTGTCAATCATTAAGCGCTTTGTAATGCTTTACTTTATCGCTAAACGGTAGCAATAGTAGTAAGAGCATGGTGGGCGCGCGACAACCCCGATGGCGACACGATGATGGAGATCATGATGATGGGGATCATGGTGTGGCGCCGGTGACGATGGAGATCATGCCGGTGCTTTGGTGATGGAGATCAAAAGCACGAGTTGATGGCCATATCATGTCACTTATGATTTGCATGTGATGTTAATCCTTTTATGCATCTTATTTTTCTTAGGACGACGGTAGCATTATAAGATGATCCCTCACTAAAATTTCAAGATAAAATTGTGTTCCCCCCGAGTGTGCGCCGTTGCGAAGGTTCGTCGTTTCGAAGCACCACATGATGATCGGGTGTGATAGACTCTACGTTCGCATACAACGGGTGCAAGCCAGTTTTGCACATGCAGAACACTCGGGTTAGACTTGACGAGCCTAGCATGTACAGACATGGCCTCGGAACACGGAAGACCGAAAGGTCGAGCATGAGTCATATAGTAGATATGATCAACATGTAGATGTTCACCATTGACACCACCTCATCTCACGTGATGATCGGACTTGGGTTGGTGGATCTGGATCATGTCACGCTCGAATGACCAGAGGGATGTCAATTTGAGTGGGAGTTATAAATAATTTGATTAGGTAATAACTCACTTATCATGAACAATAGTCTAAAATGTCTTTGCAAATCTTTTGTTGTAGATGGCTCGCGCAGTAGCTCCCCTGAATTTTAAATGCGTTCCTAGAGAAAGCTAAACTGAAAGATGATGGGAGCAACTTTGCGGACTGGCTCCGCAATCTGAGGATCATCCTCACAGCTGCCCAAAAGGTTTATGTCCTAAATGCACCGCTAGGTGAACCCCCTGCTCCTCAGGCCTCTGCGGACGTTATGAACGCCTGGCAGTCGCGTTCGGATGACTACTCAGTAGTGCAGTGTGCCATATTGTATAGCTTGGAAGGAGGACTTCAAAGGCGTTTTGAACGTCATGGAGCATATGAGATGTTCCAGGAGTTGAAGTTCATCTTTGAAAAGAATGCCAAGATCGAGAGGTATGAGACCACCGATAAATTCTTTGCTTGCAAGATGGAGGAGAATTCGTCTGTCAGTGAGCACTTACTGAAGATGTCTGGGTACTATACCCGCATAGCTGATCTGGGACTTGTGTTCCCGGATGAGGCTATCATTGACAGAATTCTCCAGTCACTCCCGCCTAGCTACAAGAGCTTCGTGCAGCAGTATAACATGCAAGGGATGAACAAAACCATCGCCGAGCTGTTTTCGATGCTGAAAGTCGCTGAGGCAGACATCCAGAAGGAGTATCAAGTGTTGATGGTCAATAAAACCACCAGTTTCAAGAAAAATGGCAAGGGCAAGAAGGGTAACTCTAAGAAGGGTGGCAAGGCAGTTGCTCATCCAGTGAAGAAACCCAAGGCTGGGCCCAAGCCAGAGACTGAGTGTTTCTATTGCAAGGGGAACGGCCACTGGAAGCGGAACTGCCCCAAGTATCTGGCAGACAAGAAGGGGGCCAACAACAACAACAAGCAAGGTATATATGATATACATGTTATTGATGTGTACCTTACCAACTCTCGTTGTAGTGCCTGGGTATTTGATACCGGTTCGGTTGCTCACATTTGCAACTCTAAACAGGAACTACGGAATAAACGGAGGCTGGCGAAGGACGAAGTGACGATGCGCGTGGGGAATGGTTCCAAGGTTGATGTGATCGCCGTCGGCACGCTCGCTCTTCGATTACCATCGGGATTAGTTATGAACCTGAATAATTGTTATTTAGTGCCTGCGTTGAGCATGAACATTATATCCGGATCTTGTTTGATGCGAGACGGTTACTCATTTAAATCAGAGAATAAAGGTTGTTCTATTTATATGGGTAATATCTTTTATGGTCATGCACCCGAAGTGAGGGGTTTATTCTTATTGAATCTCGATAGTGATGATACACATGTTCATAACATTGATGCCAAAAGATGTAGAGTTGATAATGATAGTACCACTTTCTTGTGGCACTGCCGTCTGGGTCATATCGGCGTGAAACGCATGAGGAAGCTCCATGCTGATGGACTTTTAGAGTCTCTTGATTTTGAATCACTTGACACATGCGAGCCGTGCCTCATGGGCAAGATGACTAAGACCCCGTTTTCAGGAACAATGGAACGGGGAAGTGACTTATTGGAAATCATACATACTGATGTGTGTGGCCCGATGAGTGTCACGGCGTGCGGTGGATATCGTTATTTTCTCACCTTCACTGACGACTTAAGTAGATATGGGTATATTTACTTGATGAAGCATAAGTCTGAAACGTTTGAAAAGTTCAAGCAATTTCAGAGTGAAGTTGAGAATCATCGTAACAAGAAGATCAAGTTCCTACGATCTGATCGAGGGGGAGAGTATCTGAGTTATGAGTTTGGCAATCACTTGAGAAAGTGTGGAATCGTTTCACAGTTAACGCCACCTGGAACACCACAGCGTAATGGTGTGTCCGAACGTCGTAATCGAACCCTATTAGATATGGTGCGTTCTATGATGTCTCTTGCCGATTTGCCACTATCGTTCTGGGGATATGCGTTAGAGACAGCTGCATTCACTTTAAATAGGGCTCCATCTAAGTCCGTTGAGACAACACCGTATGAACTATGGTTTGGTAAGAAACCTAAGTTGTCTTTTCTCAAAGTTTGGGGTTGCGATGCTTATGTCAAAAGGCTTCAGCCAGAAAAGCTCGAACCCAAAGCGGACAAATGTGTCTTCATAGGATACCCAAAAGAAACTGTTGGGTACACCTTCTATCTCAGATCCGAGGGCAAAGTGTTTGTCGCTAAGAACGGGTCCTTTCTCGAGAAAGAGTTTCTCTCGAAAGAATTGAGTGGGAGGAAGGTAGAACTTGATGAGGTTATTGAACCTCTACTTCAACCAGAAAGTAGCACAGCACAGAAAGATGTTTTTGTGGAGCCTGCAGAGGTTGAAGAGGAAGCCAATGATGATGATCAAGAAGCTTCTGATCAAGTTACTACTGAACCTCGTAGGTCGACAAGGGTACGCACTGCACCTGAGTGGTATGGTAACCCTGTCTTGGAGGTCATGTTGTTGGACAACAGTGAACCTACGAGCTATGGAGAAGCGATGGTGGGCCCGGATTCCGACAAATGGTTAGAGGCCATGAAATCCGAGATGGGATCCATGTATGAAAACAAAGTATGGACTTTGGAAGTATTACCTGAAGGGCGGAAGGCCATTCAGAATAAATGGATTTTTAAGAGGAAGACGGACGCTGACGGCAACGTCACCGTGTATAAAGCTCGACTTGTGGCAAAGGGTTTTTCACAAGTTCAAGGAATTGACTACGATGAGACTTTCTCACCCGTAGCGATGCTTAAATCCGTCCGAATCATGTTAGCAATAGCTACATATTTCGATTATGAAATTTGGCAGATGGATGTCAAAACAGCGTTCCTTAACGGTTTTCTTAAGGAAGAGTTGTATATGATACAACCGGAAGGTTTTGTCGATCCAGAGAATGCTGACAAAGTTTGCAAACTCCAGCGTTCCATTTATGGGCTGGTGCAAGCATCTCGGAGTTGGAATCTTCGCTTTGATGAGGTGATCAAAGCGTTTGGGTTTGTACAAGTTTACGGAGAAGCTTGTATTTACAAGAAAGTGAGTGGGAGCTCTATAGCGTTTCTAATATTATATGTGGATGACATATTGCTGATTGGAAACAATATAGAATTTTTGGATAGCGTGAAGGGGTATTTGAACAAGAGTTTTTCGATGAAGGACCTCGGTGAAGCAGCTTTCATATTGGGCATCAAGATCTATATAGATAGATCGAGACGCTTGATAGGACTTTCACAAAGTACATACCTTGATAAAGTTTTGAAGAAGTTCAAAATGGATCAATCCAAGAAGGGGTTCTTGCCGGTATTGCAAGGTACAAAGTTGAGTAAGACTCAATGCCCAGTGACTGCGGAAGATAGAGAAAAGATGAGTGTCGTCCCCTATGCTTCAGCCATAGGCTCTATCATGTATGCAATGCTGTGCACAAGACCAGATGTCAGCCTTGCCATAAGTATGGCCGGAAGGTTTCAAAGTAATCCTGGTATGGATCACTGGACAGCGGTCAAGAATATCCTAAAGTACCTGAAAAGGACTAAGGAGATGTTTCTCGTTTATGGAGGTGATCAAGAGCTCATCGTAAAGGGTTACGTCGATGCAAGCTTTGACACTGATCCGGATGACTCTAAGTCTCAAACCGGATACGTATATATTCTCAACGGGGGAGCGGTAAGCTGGTGCAGTTCCAAGCAAAGCATGGTAGCCGATTCTACTTGCGAAGCGGAGTACATAGCTGCCTCGGAGGCGGCAAAGGAAGGTGTCTGGATGAAGGAGTTCATGACAGATCTTGGAGTTGTGCCTAGTGCACTAAACCCAATGACTCTGTTTTGTGACAACACTGGTGCCATTGCTCTAGCCAAGGAACCAAGGTTTCACAAGAGGACCAGACACATAAAGCGACGCTTCAATTCCATCCGCGATTCAGTCAAGGAGGAGGACATAAGCATTTGCAAAGTACACACGGATTTGAATGTTGCAGATCCGTTGACTAAGCCTCTTCCACGGGCTAAGCATGATCAACACCAAGACTCTATGGGTGTTAGATTCATTACCTTGTAATGCTAGATTATTGACTCTAGTGCAAGTGGGAGACTGTTGGAAATATGCCCTAGAGGCAATAATAAAAGAGTTATTATTATATTTCCTTGTTCATGATAATCGTTTATTATCCATGCTATAACTGTATTGATTGGAAACTCAAATACATGTGTGGATAAATAGACAAACTTTGTGTCCCTAGTAAGCCTCTTCAGGACTAGCTCGTTGATCAAAGATTACCGCGGTTTCCAGGTCATAGACATGAGTTGTCATTTGATAACGGGATCACATCATTAGGAGAATGATGTGATGGACGAGACCCAAACGTTAAACATAGCTTTTGATCGTATCAGTTATCGCTATAGTTTTCTGCATGTCAAGTATAAGTTCCTATGACCATGAGATCATGTAACTCACTGACACCGTAGGAGTGCTTTGTGTGTGCCAAACGTCGCAACGTAACTGGGTGACTATAAAGGTACTCTACAGGTATCTCCGAAGGTGTCTGTTGAGTTGACATGGATCGAGACTGGGATTTGTCACTCCGTGTGACGGAGAGGTATCTCCGGGCCCACTCGGTAATGCATCATCTCAATGAGCTCAAAGTGACTAAGTAGTTAGTCACGGGATTATGTATTACGGAACGAGTAAAGAGACTTGCCGGTAACGAGATTGAACTAGGTATGGAGATGCCGACGATCGAATCTCGGGCAAGTAACATACCGACGAGACAAAGGGAACTGTATACGGGATTGCCTGAATCCTTGACATCGTGGTTCATCCGATGAGATCATCGAGGAACGTGTGGGAACCAATATGGGTATCCAGATCCCGCTGTTGGTTATTGGCCTGGGAGTGTCTCGGTCATGTCTGCATAGTTTCCGAACCCGCAGGGTCTACACACTTAAGGTTCGGTGACGCTAGGGTTGTTAGTGAGAACAGTGCATGGTTACCGAAGGTTGTTCGGAGTCCCGGATGAGATCCCGGACGTGACGAGGGTCTCCGGAATGGTCCGGGGACGAAGATTGATATATAGGTTGAGAGTGATCGGAGTCCGGAAGTGTTCCGGGGAGCACCGGGAAGTCGGCGGATGACCGAAAGGGGTTTTCGGGGTCCCGGAAAGAGTTTCGGGCCTAATGGGCCACAAAGGGGAGACGCAACAGCCCTCTTAGGGCTGTGCGCCCCCCCCCCCCCTGGGCCCTCTCCTCATGCGCAAGGGGGGCTGGGCCCCCCTAGGGCTGCCGCACCCCTATGGAGTAGGGGGCAAGGCACTTGGGGGGGAAACCCTAGCCCCTTGGCCGCCGCCCCCTCCCCATCTGCCCTGGCCGCCGCCCCTAGGGGTAAACCCTAGGCCGCCCCCTCCCCTCTACTCCCCCTATATAAAGAGAGGCAGAGGGAGGGCAGCGACACACGTTCGTGCCTCGGCGCTGCCCTCCCTCTCCCACAACCATCTTCATCAATCCCGCGGTGCTTGGCGAAGCCCTGCTGGAATCCTCCACCACCATCTCCACCACGCCGTCGTGCTGCCGGTGTCTCCATCAACCTCTCCTTCCCCCTTGCTGGATCAAGAAGGAGGAGACGTCCCCGAGCTGTACGTGTGAAGAACGCGGAGGCGCCGTTGCTTCGGTGCTAGGATCTTCGGCGATCTGAATCGCGGCGAGTACGACTCCATCAACCGCGTTCTTGAACGCTTCCGCTTAGCGATCTACAAGGGTATGTGGATCCAACTCTCCCCTCGTAGATGCATCTCCTAGATTGATCTTGGTGAGCGTAGGAAAATTTTTTGTTTCCCATGCAACGTTCCCCAACAGCTGAGCCACCCGTCGAGTCGCGCAGGCTGCTGAAATGGTCTGGCACGCCCATCATCTTCGACCTTGAGGACCACCCTGACCGCACAACAGCGGTCGGGTGTTTGCCGATGTTGGTTTCACCAACTATCCGCAACCTCAAGGTCACCAAGATGTTGGTTGACAGCGGGGCCGGCCTCAGCTTGATCTCCTCCGCTGTGATCAAGAAACTGCAGATTCCCGACAGCGAGATCGAGGAAACCGGGTCGTTCCAAGGGATCAACCCGGGAAGGAGCAAGCCGAAGGGGAAGATCACGCTGCCAGTAACCTTTGGCGGAGAGCTCAACTTCAGGACGGAGAGGATCACGTTCGACGTTGCCGATATCCCATTGCCATAAAATGGGATACTTGGCCATCCTGCGCTCGCCAAGTTCATGGCAGCTTCCCACTATGCATACAACATGCTCAAGATGCCGGGGCCGATAAGCGTCATCTCTGTCCCCGGCGACAAGAAGGATGCGCTTATCTGCGCCGACAAGATTTACCGGGATGCAGCAGCCGCGGCAGACAGCAACACACTTGCCGCTGAAGCTCCCGGGGGGAAGACCAAGACCAAGTCCGGCAAGAGCTCTGGAGCCCACTCCGGCAAACGCACCTCTTCGGAGTGCTGCGCTGCCGTCGAGGACGCGCCATCGAGCTCCACCGGCAAGTGCAAGAAAGGAATGGCAGCTCCACCGGCAACCAAGAAGGTGTCCGCCAAGGAGGACGGCACTGGTGGTACCTTCACCATCAGTGCTACACTCGACCCCAAATAGGAAAGCGCGCTCGTTGCCTTCCTGCGGGCGAATGTCGACGTGTTCGCATGGCAACCGTCTGACATCCCCGGCGTTCCCAGGAAGGTAATTGAGCACAAGCTTGCTGTTTGTCCTCACGCGCGGCCCGTCAAGCAGAAGGTCAGGAAGCAAGCTGTGGAGCGCCAAGAGTTCATTGCCGAGGAGATCAAGAAGTTGGAAGCAGCAGGCCTTGTTAGAGGTGTACTTCATCCCACGTGGCTGGCCAATCCAGTTGTCGTGCGCAAAGCTAATGGGAAGTGGAGGCTTTGTATAGACTTCACTGATGTGAATAAAGCTTGTCCCAAGGATCCATTTCCCTTGCCGCGCATCGACCAGATTGTTGACTCCACGGCTGGATGCGAGTTGCTTTCATTTCTCGATGCATACTCAGGTTACCACCAGATATTCATGGCTGATGAAGATGAAGAGAAGACCGCATTCATTACTCCATGTGGCACTTACTGTTTTGTACGTATGCCCTTTGGACTGAAGAACGCGGGCTCAACATTTGCAAGGGTGGTCCACACTGCTTTTGAACCACAGATACACAGGAATGTAGAAGCCTACATGGACGATATAGTGGTCAAGAGCAAGAGCAAGGATACCCTTATCCAAGACTTAGAAGAAACCTTTGAGAATCTGCGCAAGATACAACTCAAGTTGAACCCCAAGAAGTGCGTTTTCGGAGTCCCCTCCGGAAAGCTTCTCGGATTCTTTGTGTCCCAGAGGGGGATTGAAGCTAATCCCGACAAGATAAAAGCCATCGAGCAGATTGAAGCCCCGAAGCGCGTCAAGGACGTAAGGAGACGTGCTGGTTGTGTGGCTGCCCTCAGCAGGTTCATTTCAAAGTCTGCAGAACGCGCCCTACCTTTTTTCAAAATCTTGAAAAAGGCGGGTCCTATGAAATGGACTCCGGAAGCGGAGGCGGCGCTGCAAGACTTGAAAGGATACCTGTCCTCCACTCCAATACTTGTCGCACCTAGGCCACAAGAGAAGTTGCTGCTGTACCTAGCAGCAACCAATCAAGTGGTTAGTGCTGCGTTAGTAGCGGAGAGGGAGGCAGATGAGGAACCCACATCCCCGGCAAGCGCATCCAGCGACAAGCAGGGGGCTTCCCCGACAAGCTCTGGCCCCGACAAGGACAAGTCTGCGCAGGAACAAGGAGAAGTGCGAAAGAAGATGGTACAGCGCCCAGTGTATTTTGTAAGTTCCCTCTTGCAGGGGGCTAGATCGAGGTACTCTGGGGTGCAGAAGTTGCTTTTCGGCCTCCTCATGGCCTCAAGGAAGTTGCGCCATTACTTCCAAGCGCACGAGATAACAGTGGTCACTCGCTTTCCGTTGAAGAGGATATTGCAGAACCCAGAAGCAACAGGCAGGATCGTCGAGTGGGCACTAGAGCTGTCGAGCTTTGGTCTCAAGTTTGATTGTACTTCAATTATACAGAGCAGAGCTTTGGCAGAGTTCATAGCGGAATGGACCCCGACACCAGATGAAGAAGTTCCAGAGACAAGTGTCCCTGTCCAAGAAGCAAGCAAAGAGTGGATAATGTACTTCGATGGTGCTTTCTCGCTGCAAGGCGCCGGTGCTGGCGTGTTACTCATAGCGCCCACCGGAGAACACCTCAAGTACGTTATTCAGATGCACTTTCCCAAGGAGCAAGCGACAAACAATACTGCTGAGTATGAAGGTTTGCTTGTCGACCTCAGAATTGCGGCCGAACTTGGGATCAAGAAGCTGATTGTCCGGGGAGATTCATAGTTGGTGGTCCGACAAGTGAACAAGAGTTACCAGAGTCCCTTGATGGAAGCTTATGTCGATGAAGTGAGGAAGCTTGAAGAACACTTTGAAGGCCTGCAGATGGAGCATGTCCCAAGGGCTCAAAATGATATTGCAGATGGCCTGTCAAAGTGTGCTGCCATGAAGTTACCTGTGGAACCAGGGGTCTTCGTGCTCAAGCTAACTCAACCGTCTGTTACACCATCAGTTGGGCAAAGCAAGAAGAGGAAGTTGGTCTCTGGCGACTACTTGCCGGCGGATCTTCCTGAAGCCGCCACCAAAGTCCCCAAGATCAACAACCAAGATGCTGAGGAACAGTCTGCTCCTGCGGACCCAAGGGTCTGTACAGTTGAAGCAGGCATTCCCGACAAGCTTTGCCCCGGCAGGCTTGCCGGGGAACACTCAGCTCCGGCAGAGCCACAGGTTCTTGTCGTAGAAGCTGATGTTCCCGCAGCAGCCCTGATGCCTTTAGTCCTTGTTGTTGAGCCTCAGGCTCCAGCATGGGCACATCAAATCGTCCGTTTTCTTCAAACTGGAGAACTTCCCGAAGAACCAGAAGAGATAGAGAGGATTACCAGGCAGTCAAGTATGTACCAGTTCATCGGCAATGAACTGTACAGAAGAAGACTCAATGGTGTCAGGTTGAAGTGCATTTCTCGGGAAGATGGACAGAAGCTGTTGGCAGAAATACACGGAGGCATATGTGGCCACCACATTGGCGCAAGAGCACTTGCTGGGAAGGCGTTCCGGCAAGGTTTCTTTTGGCCAGAAGCCCTCCAAGATGCAACTGCACAAGTAACCAAGTGTGAAGCGTGCCAGTTCCATGCCAAGCAAATACACCAGCCAGCTCAAGCTCTCCAGATGATCCCTTTGTCCTGGCCCTTCTCGGTCTGGGGGCTCGACATCCTCGGCCCCTTTCCCCGCGTAGTCGGGGACTTTGAGTACTTGTACGTTGCAATAGACAAGTTCACAAAGTGGCCAGAAGTGGAACCAGTGAGAAAGGTTACAGCACAGTCAGCAGTGAAGTTCTTCAGGTCAATTGTTTGCCGTTTCGGAATCCCTAACAGGATCATCACCGACAAAGGCACACAGTTCACAAGTCGCACCTTCATGCAGTACGTCCAAGACCTTGGTGCCAAGGTCTGCTTCGCTTCTGTTGCCCACCCGAGGAGCAATGGTCAAGCGGAGAGGGCCAATGCAGAAGTGCTGCGCGGACTCAAGACAAGAACCTTCGACAGGCTGCACAAGTGCGGAAGAAACTGGATAGAGGAGTTGCCGGCGGCCCTTTGGTCAATCAGGACGACACCAAGTCGGGCCACCGGACAGAGACCCTTTGCTCTTGTCTATGGAGCAGAGGCAGTTCTCCCCACGGAACTCGTATACGGGTCTCCTCGAGTGCTCGCTTACGACGAGCTCGAGCAAGAGCAACTGCGACAAGATGATGCATTGCTCCTCGAGGAGGACCGTCTCCAGGCTGCTGTACGAGCTGCTCGATACCAGCAAGCCTTGCGTCGCTACCATAGCTGCAAGGTCAAGGCCAGGAGTCTCGAGGAAGGCGACCTTGTTCTTCGGCGTGTTCAGTCCGCCAAGAATTCCAACAAGTTGACGCCGAAGTGGGAAGGCCCTTATCGGGTGAGACAAGTCACAAGGCCCGGCGCTGTCCGCCTTGAGAACGAAGAAGGCTTACCGGTGAGCAACTCCTGGAACATAGAGCATCTTCGCAAGTTTCACCCATAAGGCGCGGTTGCCGTGATCCGCTTCGGCAACCACCTTTTGTACAAGTCTTGCCGCTGTCGCATGTAAACCTTTGTACAAAGCCGGGCGCAGATCCCGTGCATCAGTAAAATTTTTGTGCTTCACACTGTTCGTCATTTCATGCTTTTCTTTTTTACTTGCATGTATCATATGACATTTTGTGCAGCACACATCCCCGGTAAGCAGTAACAAGCCGCAAGGCTCCATACTTGTGTTTCCTCCTCTTTTCCTTTCTTTCTTAAACAGAAGAAGTGTTCCTCGCGCACAAGTTTGCCGGGGGGAAGGAGATAGAGGTGTGGACCGAGTGCTCTTCAAGAAAGGGAAGCCTTGCCAGGAAGCAAACAATCCATGAAAGCTAAGTTGCCAGAATTTGAACAGTTCAAATTTTTAAAAAAATTAGTTGTCTTCCTTGAACAGCCACACTTTGTATGGAAAACCTGTGCGCGGAGGAACCTACCCGTGGCTAGCCGCGCCCTTACTTTGTTTCGAGCACGCTCAACGGCTTAAGTGAGCTGCGACAAGTGTCGCGCCCTTACTTCGTTTTCGAGTTCGCTCAACAATCTAAGTGTGCTGCGACTAGCTGCGGCAAGGTTTCTTGCCGACAAGGGCATTGCTAGAAGGCTGCTAAGAGTCCCACACTCAGCGCTCGCGGCAAGGGTTCCTTTGCCGGCAAGTGCCCTAGAAGCGTAGGGTGAAAAGCATACAGAGTGAAAGGACTAAACAAGGGAGATAACACTGCATTGATTATCCAAAATAAAGTTATATTACAAGATAACTTGCCGCTGTTCTAACCAACTACTACCCGTGACTTAATCTACAGCGGCAAAGGAAGCGGAAAGAAGGAAGCCTAGTCTCTACGGTCTCCGTCGACCCTCTGGATATTGCCCGCCTTGGCTACGATATGGGCGACTTGTGCCTTCAACGCCTCCTGGTCGGCTTCAGGCGGCAGGGTCCGGAGAACGTTGACGAGGTTGATCCCGGGGTTGCGGTAGACAATCTTCGACAACACCCGCTCCATAGTACCCATGCAAAGCCGGCGCGCCTCGTCAGCCAGCTGCGCGGGGATCTTCTCCCGTAGCTGCGCGAGAGCCGGCGCCACTCCTCTGAAGAACAGGCTCAGCTTGGCGCTGTGGGGAAGATTCTCGTCGGGGGAGTACGCGAGGTGCTCCGCCCTCAACGCCACCATCTCCCTGTCGATGTTGGCGGCGGAGGCGACGAGCTCCTCAGTCCACTGCTCCACCGTCCGCTGGAAGTTGTTTTGCGAGACGGCGGCGCTCTCCAGCAAGAGCCTCTCAGTACGGAGATCGTCCTTTAGCTTCGTCTCGTGGTCCCGGGCGGCGTCAAGCGAATCGGTGAGAGTGGAAACCTTCAGCTCCAAGTCAGCGATGGAGTCCCTGGCGTCGGTGAGCTCTTTGCCCTTCTCGGAGAGGCGGACTTGCAGCTCCGAGTTGGTGTGGGCGTCCTTCTCCCGCGCCACGTTGAGCGCGGCGACCCTGTCCTCACTCGCCTTCAAGTGCGACTCCATCTGCGCCACCCTGGCCTCCAGATCCCTCTTGGCGGTCTCTGCGGCAGCGGCGGCGTCCCTCGCCTCCTGCAGAGCCCCGCCAATAGCTTGCTCACGAGCGGTGAGGTCGTCCTCGTGGCTGTCGAGGTCGACCTTCCGCTGGTTGAGCTCTCCCTCCCACCGAGATAGATCCTCGGCGGCCAGTCGCTACTGCTCCTCGACCTCGGCCTTTTCGAGGATGAATGCTTGCTGCGCCCCGGCAAGCTCTTCGCGCTCCTCCGCCAGGTTCCGGAGGGCCGCCTGGTTGGCGGCACGGAGCTCCGCGGCGCGCTTCTCCAGGTCAGCACCAGCCTTGGCAGCCAGAGCCTCCCGGGACTCCAACTTAGCCTGCCTGGCCCGGTACAAGGCCAGGAGACGACGTAGGAGTTGCTCCTCTTCGGGCTCGTCGCTGCTGCCGGGCGCATTAACAACCTTCAACCCGGCGGAGGCGAGAACTTCTTCGTCGAAGGTCTCTCCCTCCACGGGTGCCCTTGATGAGGACGCCCACGAGACTTGAATAAAGACCCCGTTGGCGGCCTCCAGATAGACACCCGACCCAGCCGCGGGGGCGGAGGGGTCATCGGCCGGTGCAGCGTCCGGCGCTCCTGCGGCCTCCGGGCCAGCAGTGTGGTCGCCGGTCCCTTCCCCAGCTGGGGCGTCAGCGGCCGGGGCGGTCTCCTCGGCGGCTGGTTCGTCAGCACCAGCCATTCCCTCGCTGGTAGTGGCGTCGCCAGCATTGCCGCGCACGTCCTCCTCGGCGATGGTCTCCGTCTCCAATGGCTCCGGGGCAGGCGGATCTAACAGAAGAAAAAGAAAGATAGAATCGTCAAGCAAATATCCAAAAAAGAAGAATCCAAGAAGAAGAAAGTACAAAGGTTTACCTGCGCGGGCTTCTTCGATAACTGGGTCCCTCGCCGGGGAATTCTCCCTTGGCGGCGTAGTAGTAGCTCCCGCTGGCGGAGGGCCGCTTGCGCCTTCCCTTGGCGGGGTGCTCACCCTTGTCGGGCTGCTCGCCCTTGGCGGGGTACTCGCCCTTGGCGGAGTACCCGTCCTTGGCGGAGCGCTGTCCCCCGCCGGGGAGCTCATCCTTGGCGGGGAGGGTGGAACAAGCGGCTCGTCAGGGGCGACCTCCTGGTGCTCCTGCGGCTGCGGCTCCACTTCTGCACAAGACAACAAGACATCAATAAGGATAACAACCTCAAGCGCGCCCGTCAAGCAGAAAAATGAATACCAGACTTACGCTGGGGGCGCGCTGGGGGCTGCTCTCCGGAGCAGCAGGCTGGTCCGGCAAGCCTGTCGCTGGCGCGTCACCTGCCGCTGCGACGGGCTCGTCGCTGAAGGAAATATGCCCTAGAGGCAATAATAAAGTTATTATTTATTTCCTTATATCATGATAAATGTTTATTATTCATGCTAGAATTGTATTAACTGGAAACTTAGTACATGTGTGAATACATAGACAAAACAGAGTGTCCCTAGTATGCCTCTACTAGACTAGCTCATTGATCACAGATGGTTATGTTTCCTAGCCATAGACATGAGTTGTCATTTGATCAACGGGGTCACATCATTAGGAGAATGATGTGATGGACAAGACCCATCCGTTAGCTTAGCAACTTGATCGTTTAGTTTTATTGCTATTGCTTTCTTCATGACTTATACATGTTCCTATGACTATGAGATTATGCAACTCCCGAATACCGGAGGAACACTTTGTGTGCTACCAAACGTCACAACGTAACTGGGTGATTATAAAGGTACTCTACAGGTGTCTCCAAAGGTACTTGTTGGGTTGGCGTATTTCGAGATTAGGATTTGTCACTCCGATTGTCGGAGAGGTATCTCTGGGCCCACTCGGTAATGCACATCACTATAAGCCTTGCAAGCATTGCAGCTAATGAGTTAGTTGCGGGATGATGTATTACAGAACGAGTAAAGAGACTTGCCGGTAACGAGATTGAACTAGGTATTGAGATACCGACGATCGAATGTGACGCCCGGATAGTTAAGCTACAGTAACCCTCGGCTAATGACGACACGTCACCACAATTACTGTTGATAATCTCGTGTTAGTTGGAAACCGGTTCGAATTCAAATTCAAAACCAAGCAAACAACAAAAGTTTTCAATTGACAAATCTAAAATGTTCAAATTTTAGAAAATAAATCAGAGATGATTATGGTGGTGAAACCACATTATTATGAAATGTTTAAATACTCCAAATTAACTAGAACATCAGCCAAAACAAATAACTAAATGCCTTTTATAAAATATAAAGTATTAAACTAATTTGTTTTGGGTGCCTAGGATATAGTGGCATTAGAATGAGTAGTAATACTATTATTAGGAACTAAGATCATAATTATTAAAACTAAAATAAAGAGAAACTGAAAATAAAACAGTAAAGAAATAAATAAAAGGAAAAGACAAAGCAAAACAACAGTAGAAACCAAAATTACTAAAATAGGGAAAAGGCCCAGGCCTACTTGGGCCGGCCCATCCCATTGGCCCACCTAAGTCCCCTGGCTACAAGACCCCCTCCCCCCACCGACAGAATTCCCTCCCCCCCCTCCCGATTTTTTTTCCTCC
>LR738715.1:75534083-75544488 GCA_902687465.1 Secale cereale | reverse complement strand
AGTGTCCCTAGTATGCCTCTACTAGACTAGCTCATTGATCAAAGATGGTTATGTTTCCTAGCCATAGACATGAGTTGTCATTTGATCAACGGGGTCACATCATTAGGAGAATGATGTGATGGACAAGACCCATCCGTTAGCTTAGCAACTTGATCGTTTAGTTTTATTGCTATTGCTTTCTTCATGACTTATACATGTTCCTATGACTATGAGATTATGCAACTTCCGAATACCGGAGGAACACTTTGTGTGCTACCAAACGTCACAACGTAACTGGGTGATTATAAAGGTACTCTACAGGTGTCTCCAAAGGTACTTGTTGGGTTGGCGTATTTCGAGATTAGGATTTGTCACTCCGATTGTCGGAGAGGTATCTCTGGGCCCACTCGGTAATGCACATCACTATAAGCCTTGCAAGCATTGCAGCTAATGAGTTAGTTGCGGGATGATGTATTACGGAACGAGTAAAGATACTTGCCGGTAACGAGATTGAACTAGGTATTGAGATACCGACGATCGAATCCCGGGCTAGTAACATACCGATGACAAAGGGAACAACGTATGTTGTTATGCGGTTTGACCGATAAAGATCTTCGTAGAATATGTGGGAGCCAATATGAGCATCCAGGTTCCGCTATTGGTTATTGACCGGAGACGTGTCTCGGTCATGTCTACGTAGTTCTCGAACCCGTAGGGTCCGCACGCTTAAGGTTTCGATGACAGTTTTATTATGAGTTTATGAGTTTTGATGTACCGAAGGAGTTCGGAGTCCCGGATGAGATCGGGGACATGACGAGGAGTCTCGAAATGGTCGAGACGTAAAAATCGATATATTGGACGACTATATTCGGACATCGGAAAGGTTCCGAGTGATTCGGGTATTTTCGGAGTACCGGGGAGTTACGGGAATAGAGGAGAGAGGCCAAAAGGAAGGAGGCGTGTGGCCCCCTTCTGGTCCGAATTGGACAAGGGGTGCAGCCCCCTTTTCCTTCTCCCTCTCCCCCTCTTTCCTTCTCTCCTACTCCGGAAAGGAAAGGGGAATCCTACTAGGACTTGGGAGTCCTAGTAGGACTCCCCACACTTGGCGCGCCCCTTCTAGGGCCGGCCTCTCCCTCCCTCCTTTATATACGGGGGCAGGGGGCACCTCTAGACACAACAGTTGATCTCATGATCTCTTAGCCGTGTGCGGTGCCCCCCTCCACCATAGTTCTCCTCGATAATATTGTAGCGGTGCTTAGGCGAAGCCCTGCGACAGTAGAACATCAAAATCGTCACCACGCCGTCGTGCTGACGGAACTCTTCCTCGACACTCGGCTGGATCGGAGTTCGAGGGACGTCATCGAGCTGAACGTGTGCTAGAACTCGGAGGTGCCGTAGTTTCGGTGCTTGATCGGTCGGGCCGTGAAGACGTACGACTACATCAACCGCGTTGTTCTAACGCTTCCGCTTCTGGTCTACGAGGGTACGTAGACACACTTTTCCCTCTCGTTGCTATGCATCTGGTAGATAGATCTTGCGTGATCGTAGGAAAAATTTAAAATACTACGTTCCCCAACAGTCGCCCTCCAGATCAACCACGGGGATCTTGGCCCTCTTCGCCATCCTCTGGGTCAAGGTCCTGGAAGCCAAACAAGATCAGAACCAAGCAAGGAATCAAGACAAAAGCAACGAAAATCCAAGGAAATTAAAATTGCAAGTGCTTACTCTTCCTCCTCTTCGTCGGAGCTGAGGGCGGAAAAGTCGAACTGCGCCTCGCGCACTCCAGCGCGAGGAGCTGGAGGAGAAGGCTCCCTCGGGCGCTTGGCGGGCTCTGGGGCTGTGGTCTGTGAAGACCCAGCGCCGGTCATCGTTGAGGACCGAGGAGCAGAAGGAGCACCAGAGCCACTCCGGGAAGATCCCCCTCCGCTTGTCGCTCGGGCACGGGGCGTCTCCTTGACGACCTTGCTCATCATGGTGGCGCGCGCCGCGTGGCGCTTCGGCTGTTGTCGGGGCGCCGGTGGCCTCGCCGTCTCAGTGGCCTTGCGGAGGCGCTTCTTCTGCTGTGGCGGAGGACTTGGTGGTGGCGGAGAGTTCTCGGAGGATGAGGAAGCGTCGTCGTCGAGATTCAGAGACCCGCCGGAGTCTTCGTCAGAATCGCCCGATTCGGTGTCCTCTTCGGCGGGCTCACTGGACTCAGTGCCTTGCCCGGCAGCCCCGCTCGCCCCGGCAGGCTCCCCGGTGGGCTCCCCGGCAAACTCCTCGGGCGCAATCTTCAACAGCTTGAGGATTTCCGCCTCCTCGGCCTGGCTCACTGCGTCCGCTGCCTCTGCTTCGTCCACGGTGTACCCGAACTCACCCGCAGCTGCAGCCGCGGCGGCCTCCTCCATCCTGTTGGCTATGTATGCCACATCTCGATCGGTGGTCTCACGGGTGAGCCCTTTCTTCTCGTCAGGGTTGCGGGGCCGTTCAACCAGGCTGTCAAAGAAAGCCTGCACGGTCTCCGCTGAAGGCACCAGCCAAGTGGGGACGACCCCATGGGAGTCGCACTCGGGCATCACCGCGCGAATGGCACTAAGGGCAGTATTGTTGCACAGCGGGACTACTCCCCGGGACGGGGTTAACCACTCCTTGTGCTTGGGGTCGTGCTTAAACAGCTCCCGGACCATCCCCTTCAGTTCCAAGATAGTGAAATTATAGTTCAGCCCGGGGCGTACCCTCATGCGGTCTGCCGCGTTGCCGAACTCCCAAGCAGGTCTCTTCCTTTCCTGCAGAGGGGCAATGCGGCGGCGGAGGAAATCAGCCCCAACTTCTCCTACAGTGAGGTTGGCGGCCCGGAGACGAAGGATCCTAGTGAGGGCAATCTGCAGCTTGTCGTCCTCCGGG
The DNA here is from genome assembly GCA_902687465.1 of Secale cereale. NCBI lineage: Eukaryota > Viridiplantae > Streptophyta > Magnoliopsida > Poales > Poaceae > Secale > Secale cereale. Next base: position 75,541,626 of record LR738715.1, on the reverse strand, counting down.
GCCAAATCACTCCAATCCTTGCCGCGCACTACCGCAGTCCGGCGCGACGAGGTAAACTGCTCGGGTGCATCTTCCAAGACCCAGCACCAATCAACTCTCCACTCTTCCCACTTGCCGCGTAGCTCTCCAATCAAGTACGCCTCCTTCTTGCCGAGCCTGAAGATCCAGGAGATACCACCGGAGAGTGGGGAGCCAGATTCTACTCTAGGTGTGAAGAAGTGGCGGAAGAGAGCTACGTTTGGGTGGACCCCGACATAGTTTTCGCACAGATGTGCGAAAACGGCCAAGGTGAGAACGGCATTCGGGGTGAAATCTAAGAGGTGGAGTCCATACGTGTTCATCACATCACAGAAGAACTCCGAATACGGAGGGCAGAGACCGCAATGGAAGAACAAAGCAAAGAAGTGGTAACCTCCCGGGAACATGTCGACGGCTACGGCGGGGAGGACTCTAGTGCGAGGGTGAGCCTTCGTCTCCCTCGCCCAGAACAGGTAGTACTTGTCCCGCAGCTCCCTCGGGCCGAGCCTCGGCGGGAAGACCACCATCCTTCTCCGCATGGCTGCCAGCTTCGCCGCCTTCTCGGACTTCTCCTTCTTTGCCTTGTCGCTCTTCGCCTTGTCGCTCTTCGGGGCCATGGCGGGGACGGCGGGGAAGGGAGGTCGACGGTGCCGCGGATGCTGGGGACGGCGGAGGAAAGGGTGGAGCTCGGCTCTCTGTCGACCTGAGGGGAGGCAGAGAGCGGCGGGGGTTTCTGGAGATTCAAGGCGCAATGAAAGCAATGGGGGGAAACTGCCCTTGCTTCCTCTGCTTTTAAGGGGGAAGTGGGGGACGTTCCGCATTTCCCATTAAAGAAACAGGCCACGATCTCTCCCACGACGCCGCAATCGACGCGTGCCGTTAGGGAGGGATGCGGCAGATGCGGAGTGGGAAACGGCGTGCCGTGGGCCGCGTGTGCCCATGCACTGTTTTGGGCCTGGCCCAACAGCGCTCGGCACTGTGTGTGGCCCAGGCCCGGGGGCTCCTGTCGGTGTACTAAAGTAGGGGTACCTTAGTATCCCAACTTGTGCACGGGCAGTAGCAGCTTCCCGTGGCCTGGCTCACCACGCGCCCGCCAAAGCCCGCTCTGGACCCTTTTGAAGCCATTCAAGAACGAAGTATTCAAGTTAAGAGACAAGACCCCGGCAAGAGGAGCTTGCCGGGAAGGCCGCACCAGGCTCAAGGTTATCATTCTAGCACAAGACCCTGACAAGGGGAGCTTGCCAGGAAGACCAGAGAACAGCACCTTAGAAGACATCTCGTGGCGCATCGCGCGTCCCGGCAGGGCCCGGGGAGCGACAAGCTCCCAGGCCCGTAAAGACAGCGACCCCGGCAAGGTACTTGCCGGGGAGGTTTACACTGTGTGCCTACGCTCCAGCTCATCCGTCCGCGCGTCGCCCTGGGGCCCTTCCAGGGGCACGTGGCGGATGGCTGTGCAGCCTGGGGGACACGGTGGCAAGCCGCGGTGACGAGCCCATCGTCGTGGCGAACGGAGACGCCCGGGCGGACACTTTTTGGGGTGTCGGCGACGGGCATTCAATGCCTTTGTCCCCCATCGTCTGGGTTAGGTATAGACCACTGTACAACCACTGTGCATACACTGTTCATGCACTGTTCCATCTACCACCAAATTTACGCTTTTACCCTCCTCTACGTTGACACCTGTCGGTGACCCCTTTGAACTATAAAAGGAGGCCCATGCACAACGTAGAGGAGGTTCGATCCCAGAAACTCGATCACTCCTACGCTCGGTGTAGCTGGTACTGTAGATCTTCAAGATCCCGAGTCCGAGAACTCAATACAACCAAAGGCAGGAGTAGGGTTTTACGCGTCCGCGCGGCCCGAACCTGGGTAAACTGCCCGCGTGTGCCCCTCGATCTGCTCTCCGTGCTCCCTCCGCTCCCTTACCGCAACGTAGAAGGGGCTCCGGTCCCATAGGTGTTCGCGGGCGGTCAGTTTCCCCGACAAGGTCCAATGGGACCAGGAGTGCATTGGGTGCTAAGAGTTTGGATATCCTCAACAACTTGGATAGTAGCAACAGTGTGGTGGGTAGGAAGGCTCTTAATTCTATCTTCTTCCTCCCTTTCTCTAGCCCAACTCTCTTTAAGTTTAGCCAACATCCTAATGTTTTCATTAATTTGCACTTGAATAGCATTCATAGGAGTGGTCTTCCTCTCCTCAAGAGGAGAAGTTCTAATTTTAAGCAATTCTACCTCATGGGCTAAGTTGTCTACCTTCGAAGAGAGATCATCTAGTTTGGCTAGTTTATCTTCTACATTCTTATTGAAGGCTTTTTGGGTAGTGATGAAATCTTTAAGCATAATCTCTAGTTCAGAAGTGGAGTTCTTGGTGCTAGGATAAGCATTGTTGTTCCCATAGGAATTAGAGGGGAACGGTCTAGGATTGCTACCAAAATTACTCCTATAAGCATTGTTATTGAAATTGTTTCTAGAGATAAAGTTCACATCTACTTGATCTTGAGCAATCAAAGAATTTAAAGGAACATCACGAGGATCAATAGAAGATTGCTTGGAAAGTAGAGACATGATCAAGTCAACTTTTTCATTTAGGGAGGAAATCTCCTCGACAGAGTTTACCTTCCTACCTGTTGGAGCGCGTTCGGTGTGCCATTGGGAATAATTGGTCATCATCTCATCGAGAAGCTTCGTGGCAGCACCAAGTGTAGTTGACATAAAGGTTCCTCCAGCGGCCGAATCTAACAAGTTCCGCGAGGTAAAGTTCAAGCATGCATAAAAAGTTTGGATAACCATCCAAGTAGTCAAACCATGAGTAGGGCAGTTCTTGACAAGAGATTTCATGCGTTCCCAAGCTTGGGCAACGTGTTCATTATCCAATTGTTTAAAATTCATTATGTTACTCCTTAATTGGATAATTTTAGCAGGGGGATAGTACTTCCCAATAAAGGCATCCTTGCACTTATCCCAAGAATCTATACTATTCCTAGGCAAGGATTGAAACCAGATTTTAGCTCCTCCTCTCAAGGAGAAAGGAAAAAGCTTAAGCTTAACAATATCGCCATCTACTTCTTTGTACTTTTGCATATCACAGAGCTCAACAAAATTATTTAAGTGCAAAGCAGCATCATCTCCAGCACCGAAGAATTGATCTTTCATAACTAGGTTCAGCAAAGCAGGTTTAATCTCATAAGAAGGTGCTGAAGTGGCAGGTGTAGCAATAGGCGTGCAGATAAAGTCATTGTTGTTATGACTAGTGAAGTCACACAACTTGGTGTTCTCGGTGGAACCCATAGCAGCAGCAAGCAAGATAACTATTTTTGTGATTTTTGGTAAGGAACACTAAAGCAAAAACTGAAAGGTAAACTAACAAGACTAAAAAGCAAAGATAAAAGATAGCGTGCAACTCCCCTATCTTGAAGAGTGGAGTCCCCGGCAACGGCGCCAGAAAACTTTGCTTGATGGCTTCTCGCCCCTCGTTGGTTACCCCAAGTGGAAGGTTTGAGATGTAGCGTAGCGGTAGTTTTCCCTTGGCAAAGATACCAAGGATCGAATCCTGTGAGACTCCGAGGGTCGACAAGAAGGTGTCAATAGCGCCAGAGACTTTTGCTTGACAGGACCTGCACACAGATACAAATAACTTTGCTCCCAACGAGTACAGAGAGGTTGTCAATCCTTCCGGCCTTGTCATTTACAAAGGATCAAACGCAAGAGATAATAGTGATAGGTATGACTGCAACTAGTAAATAAGAACAGAAAGTAAATAACGGGTGTGATCTGTGATGGTAATATGGACCGGGGTCCCATGATGTTCACTAGTGATGTCTCTCTCCCAAAGACGATAAAACAGCTAAGCGAGGTAAACAAATTACAGCTGGGCAATTGACAGGATTATGTGCGCAAACCAATGCTAACTATGCTGCAAGAAAGGTAGAGGCTCAAAAGCATGGGCGATACGCCAAGGCAAGTAGACCGAAATCCATCTGCATCTACTACTAATCATCCACCTTGAGATATCTATCCAGATCATCTCGCTGGTATTAAGTTGCGAGTCCCACCCATAGTGTAAACTCAAAGCAACAGACAACTGCATTAAAAGAACTTTGCGTAAAGTAAACAATCCTTGCACCCGCAAGTACAAGCACCGTTGTTTTCCCCCTTGTGGCAACAACACATCCCCTAGACTCATGTTTCTGTCACTCAAGCTAGTCATCGAGGGGCATGAACCCGCAATCAAGCATAACGTTCCCTCTTGGAGTTACTACCTACTACTTGGCCAAAGCAATAAACAGCAACGGAGAACATGCAAGAATTACTCAAGAACATAAATATAAAAGAGGTGAATCAAATATATTACTCACACACAATCTGAACATAATCTCATAATCCATCGGATCCCAGCAAACTCACCATAGCAACAGCATAAGGATTACATATGTGCCTCGATCATGTAGGGCAGCTCACGAGGTCTAACCGATGAAGAACAAAGAGGGAAGGAGAACATCACATAGCTACTGGTCATGGACCCATGGTCCAAGGGAGACTACTCACAACTCATCCGGGAAGCGTCCATGGTGGTGGAGAAGCTCCCGGTGGTGGTTCTCCCCTCCGGCAGGGTGCCGGGAAGAGTTCTCCTGGTGCTCCCAATCTTGGAAGGGCGGCGGCGGCGGAACATAGATGAGATCGCGAAAAAGGGTTCCGTCCTCGAGGGTTTCGGGACGCGGTGTAAATATATGCCAAAGGGGGGCACCAGAGGCGGTAAGGGGGGCCCAGGCGCCCCCCCGGCGCGGCCAGGGGTGGGGCCGCCCCCCCCAGGGCGCCTGGAGCCCCTCTGGCCCCCCTCTGGCCCTACTTCGGTCGCATGGAAGCTTCTGGAGCGCTGATTTTTTATATATTTTTCCCGGAATTTTTCTGGCAATTTAAGTAATGGGAAAACCTGAAATACAAAAACAGCAGAAAACAGAAACTGGCACTGGGGTGCACTGAGTTAATAGGTTAGTCCAAATATGATCAAAAGTGTATGGAAGTGCATAAATATCATAGCAATATCACACAAAAGAGGCATGGAGCAAGCAAAAATTATAGATACGTTTTGGACGTATCAGGCGTCCACGAGGGTGGGGGGCGCCCCCCTACAGGGCGCACCCCCTGCCTTGTGGGCACCCCTTCTGGCTCCTGGTGCCCTCCTTCCTCCTATATATACCTACGTACCCTGAAACCATCAGAACAACAAAGAAGATCGGGAGTTTTGCCGCCGAAAGCCTCTGTAGCCACCGAAAACCAATCTAGACCCGTTCTGGCACCCTGCCGGAGTGGGGGAATCCCTTTCCGGTGGCTATCTTCATCATCCCGGCGCTCTCCATGACGAGGAGGGAGTAGTCCACCCTCAGGGCTGAGGGTATGTACCGGTAGCTATGTGTTTGATCTCTCTCTCTCTCTCATGTTCTTGAGATGGCACGATCTTGATGTATTGCGAGCTTTGTTATTATAATTGGATCTTATGATGTTTCTCCCACTCTACTCTCTTTTAATGGATTGAGTTTTCCCTTTGAAGTTATCTTATCGGATTGAGTCTTTAAGGATTTCAGAACACTTGATGTATGTCTTGCGTGGGATACCTGTGGTGACAATGGGGTATTCTATTGATCCACTTGATGTATGTTTTGGTGATCAACTTGCGGGTTCCGTGACCTTGGGAATCTATGCATAGGGGTTGGCACACGTTTTCGTCTTGACTCTCCGATAGAAACTTTGGGGCACTCTTTGAAGTTCTTTGTGTTGGTTGAATAGATGAATCTGAGATTGTGTGATGCATATCGTATAATCATACACATGGATACTTGAGGTGACAATGGAGTATCTAGGTGACATTAGGGTTTTGGTTGATTTGTATCTTAAGGTGTTATTCTACTACGAACTGTATGATAGATCGAACGAAAAGAATAGCTTCGTGTTATTTTACTGCGCACTCCTGAATAGATCGATCAGAAAGAATAACTTTGAGGTGGTTTCGTACCCTACCATAATCTCTTCGTTTGTTCTCCGATATTAGTTACTTTGGAGTGGCTCTTTGTTGCATGTTGAGGGATAGTTATATGATCCAGTTATGTTATTATTGTTGAGAGAACTTGCACTAGTGAAAGTACGAACCCTAGGCCTTGTTTCCTATCATTGCAACACCATTTATGCTCACTTTTATCTTTAGTTACCTTACTGTTTTTATATTTTCTTATTACAAAAACCTATATCTACCATCCATATTGCACTTGTATCACCATCTCTTCGCCGAACTAGTGCACCTATACAATTTACCATTGTATTGGGTGTGTTGGGGACACAAGAGACTCTTTGTTATTTGGTTGCAGGGTTGTTTGAGAGAGACCATCTTCATCCTACGCCTCCCACAGATTGATAAACCTTAGGTCATCCACTTGAGGGAAATTTGCTACTGTCCTACAAATCTCTGCACTTGGAGGCCCATCAACGTCTACAAGAAGAAGGTTGCGTTGTAGACATCAGCCGACGCCGCTGCTCGACCCCTCGCCCCGGCACGCTGCTTCACAGCGGCGGCGTTCGGCGATCTCCTCCAGGGCGTGGCGCTGGCGCTCCAACTCCATGCGCGCGTAGTCCTCGCGCGCCCACTTCAGGGCGGCCTCTTCTTCGTCGATCTCCTCGGCGAGGCCAGGCTCCGGCTTCACGGCGGCAAGCCCGGCTCTGGCTTCACCGTCGCCAGTCCTGGCTCCCTCTTCGTCTTGACGAGGCGAGGGGGGCCGAGGAGGAGGAGCCACGGCCGCCGTCGTTGATGACGAGGCCGGCGCTGCGGGTGCGCCTACCGAGCGGCGTCTCGGCCGGCTCGGGCATGACGCTGACCAACGCCGGCGCACTGGAGGAGTGAGAGGAGGATCCGGAGGAGGAGGAGGAGGATGACCAACCCATCATCCTCCTCGGCAGCCACGCGCCCCGCTCCGAGTGGCGGGTCGTTGCCGCCCTCGAGGTGCTCGAGGACGCCGCTGAGCGTGCGGCCAGGGACGCCCCACCATAGGCGGCGGCCCTCGCTGTTGTTGCGGCCGCTCCTCCTGCCGGCGTTCGAAGTACGCCGCCCATGCCGCATGGTTGTCGGCGGCGTACTCCGGGAGCGCCCGCTTCGCGGTCGTCAGAGATGCCCGCGCACGCTCGATCTCGGCGTGGCAATAGCCGGGCGTCTCGGGGACGGGCAGAGGGGGGACTAGGACCCCGCCGGCGCTGAGCCTCCACCACGACGGAGCGCGTACGTCGGGCGGCGCGGGGTAGTTGGCCTCGTGGAGGATGTAGGCCTCCCACTCATGCAGCGAGCGGCGGCCGAAACCGTTGGCCGCCGCCGCGTCGTCGGGGAACCTCGCGCTCATGTTTGCCTGGGGTAGAGAGAGGGGCTCGAACGGCGGAGAGAGGGGAGGAAGTGCGGCGGCGAGGAGGGGAAGGACTGTCAATGGATGGGTGCCTCACCGGCGCGGCCAGGGGCGCCTTTTATAGCGGCTCGGGGGGGGGGGGGCGTC
>LR738715.1:75482344-75527264 GCA_902687465.1 Secale cereale | reverse complement strand
GGGGGGGGGGCAGACGGGGTGCGGCTCAAGACCCCAACGGGACGAAACCCATCAGGTTTTGCCTTCCCAAACCCATCCCCACGAGAAAATCACAAACCCGTCCCTGTCCCCGTCACCGTGCGTGGGGTTGGTTTTTTGCCCATCCCCTAAACCCATTGGGTTTTCTAAACCCACAGGGAACCCACGGAGAAATCGACATATTTAGGCAAACATAGTAGCAACAAAGAATAGCATTGGATCAGGAAAAATGGCATACTTCAGCAGCATAACTTGCAAAAATTTCAGCACAATACAATAATATATTGTTCAGGATGTACAAGGAGCTTATTTCAGCAGCATAACTTGAGCAAAAAGAGTAATAAAAAAAGCCAAGAGAAGCAAATTTCAACACAATACAATAACACATGGATCGGCAGCTACAAGGAGCATATTTCAGCAGCATAACTTGAGCGAAAACGGCAATACCAGCAGCTACAAAAAGCAGTAACAACATCTACATAAGCATATTTTAACAACAAACAAGATCATATTTCAGCCATACATGGTTCAACAAGATGTCCAATTACGCTTAGTGTAGTATTTTGACGGGAATGGCGGGTTTCGGGTTCGGGTATTACTCATACGGGTTTGAACCCGCGAAATGTGTCGGGTTTTATACTTTGCCCAGCAGCAGTCTCACGGGGTTAAAAACACGACCATCCCCGTCCCCTAATAGGGCAAAAACCAGCGGGGATACGGGTTTCGGAGCCCCATTGCCATCTTGAGGTGCGGCCGGGTGGCGGCGCGGGCGCCCGGGGCGTGTGCGGACTGCGTAATCGGGTGCCTGGAGCGAGCGTTATAGAAGATCGCACCGCCTACAACGAAGGTTTATTGGTCCGGCCCACAAATAAACCACTGCACGGACTCGGCCTCATCGGCTTTTCCTATAGTCTTTTCGCTGGTTCTCCGATGTAGTCTTTTTTTTTGACGCAAAAAAATGCGGTTTTCTATTTTCATATCGGTTTTTCCTCTTGGTTTTATATATATTCTGTATTTTATTTTTATTCTCGTGCTTTATTTTATTATCTTCATCTTATTTCTCTATTTTCTTTTCATTTTCTCTCTTTCTCTTATATACTGCTTCAAAAGAATGGCGTTTTCTTTCTGAGCAGACGGGGTGCGGCTCAAGACCCCAACGGGACGAAACCCATCGGGTTTTGCCTTCCCAAACCCATCCCCACGAGAAAATCACAAACCCGTCCCTGTCCCCGTCACCGTGCGTGGGGTTGGTTTTTTGCCCATCCCCTAAACCCATTGGGTTTTCTAAACCCACAGGGAACCCACGGGGAAATCGACATATTTAGGCAAACATAGTAGCAACAAAGAATAGCATTGGATCAGGAAAAATGGCATACTTCAGCAGCATAACTTGCAAAAATTTCAGCACAATACAATAATATATTGTTCGGGATGTACAAGGAGCTTATTTCAACAGCATAACTTGAGCAAAAAGAGTAATAACAAAAGCCAAGAGAAGCAAATTTCAACACAATACAATAATACATGGATCGGCAGCTACAAGGAGCATATTTCAGCAGCATAACTTGAGCGAAAACGGCAATACCAGCAGCTACAAAAACCAGTAACAACATCTACATAAGCATATTTTAACAACAAATCATATTTCAGCCATACATGGTTCAACAAGATGTCCAATTACGCTTAGTGTAGTATTTTGACGGGGATGGCGGGTTTCGGGTTCGGGTATTACTCATACGGGTTTGAACCCGCGAAATGTGTCGGGTTTTATACTTTGCCCAGCAGCAGTCTCACGGGGTTAAAAACACGACCATCCCCGTCCCCTAATAGGGCAAAAACCAGCGGGGATACGGGTTTCGGAGCCCCATTGCCATCTTGAGGTGCGGCCGTGTGGCGGCGCGGGCGCCCGGGGCGTGTGCGGACTGCGTAATCGGGTGCCTGGAGCGAGCGTTATAGAAGATCGCACCGCCTACAACGAAGGTTTATTGGTCCGGCCCACAAATAAACCACTGCACGGACTCGGCCTCATCGGCTTTTCCTATAGTCTTTTCGCTGGTTCTCCGGTGTAGTCTTTTTTTTTACGCAAAAAATGCGGTTTTCTATTTTCATATCGGTTTTTCCTCTTGGTTATATATATATTCTGTATTTTATTTTTATTCTCGTGCTTTATTTTATTCTCTTCATCTTATTTCTCTATTTTCTTTTCATTTTCTCTCTTTCTCTTATATACTGCTTCAAAAGAATGGCGTTTTCTTTCTGAGCGACGTGCTTCTTCCAACCTTACACGCATTCCCCTCTTCCTCCCTCTGTTTTGATTTTTTCATTCCATCTCTATGATTTTTCACCAGTTTTCCTTGAAAACCGCCTAAACTGTCCCACCTTTTATTGAATTACCAAAAAAAAATATGTTTTCTTTGGTAAGTCAATAAGTTCTTACAAAATTATTGAATTACCAAATAAATTTATGATTTGATAAACATTTATTTATGAATCACATTAATACGGTAATATAAATACATACTAACGTACTAAAATATTAATATCTCGTTTTCAACACATGGCAATTATCTTGTGTAACTAGAAAATATCCAATAAATAATAATGTGAAATCACTTTTTAAAAATAAACAAAAATATTTTTTTAAATAAGTGAATATTCTTGAATTTACATGAATTGAATTAACATTTTTATTATATAACATTTTACATTACACAATGGTCAATGTTTAATGAATTATAAACATTTTTTAGCTGCACTATGAACATATTTTAGTTCTTGGTGATACTCCAATCCTTCAGATTTTAGAACTCTCTAGGAGGAGTCCGTTAAGAGATATCTGAAGGATTGGAGAGAGATAAGAAAGATTGGAGTATCACAAAAAAACTAGCTATAGACAGGGGTGCGTGGAAGCTTGTTATCAATGTGCCAGAACCATGAGTTGGTCGTGAGATCTTATGGGTTTCGCCTCTAGCCTACATCAATTTGTTTAAGACTAAAGGATATGAACGTATTTTAGGTACACGAAAAATATTATTAAATACATGATGAAGATATTTTTGCAATAAATAATTTTTAATTCATGATGAACCTCTTTCAAATAATATGACAAACATTTTCACACACGGCGTACATTTTCTTGTATGTGATTAACTTTTTGAATACATGAGGAATCCTTTTAAAAACTTGATGAATAAATTTTTAATACATGATTAAATTTTCTAATACATGTTGGAACTTTTTGTAACACATGAAGGGCAAATTATTAGTACCCGACTAATAATGTTTCAATAGTGAAGACCATTTTTTTATACATGATGAACCCTTCTAGAAAAAGTTTGGGTGTTAAAAAATATATTCGTGTAATTCAAAAGTTTTATGTGCATATATTTGTAGAAATATTTGAAATTTATTACTATACAAAAATAACTGATCATAGAACAAAAAGGGAAAAAGCACAGCAAAAAAGAAAGAAAGAAAAGAAATAACCAACACGGAAAAAAGAGAAACATATATTCTTATACATGGCGAAGAATTTTATAACGATTGAAGGACTGATGGCGTTGCCGCCGTTTTGCTACAATTAGACTTCCTCTTGCTTTCCTTCCCTAAACCTAAACGACTAGAGCAAACTTCACCGATAAGTTCCTGGATTCGCCTTTCCTCTGCATGTCGTTCCAGCGTCCGGTGGTTGGGAGGGGAATCCCGGTGCCTTTGCTCCTGTTAGTTCAGGTTAGGAATTTTTTTCATTCCTTATAGGTGCTACTCTCGAGCGGATGGCGACGCTTCTTCTTCGAGTTTGTCTTTCGAACTTCGATCCTCCTCGAGTACGTTCGTCTGGACATAGTCAACGAAGCTTCGGTGTAGATTCTTGTTGTCTCCTTGCGGCGATGAGGTTACGGTTTCTCATCATGTGGCAATATTTGGTGTCACGCGCTTCAGATTTATGCCAGGGTTCAACGAAACGACTTTGTCATCAACAAGGCCAATCCGACTCCAATAGGGGAGCGGCGACATTAGCGTGTTGATGGCTCGCTCTTCAAGCAATAGTGGTCGTTCTGTGGTCTTGGAATTTCGATGAATTTTTTATTATATTTAAGATACTTTGTACTTTCGATCATTTTAGAACGAAAAAAGGAGTGATGACGTTAACCTTGTGTCCTTGTTCCTCACATTTCACATGCCCTCAGCTGCACTCCACAGGCATAAATTCCATACCCATCGTGCGCCAGCGAGCTCCAGTCGCAGGTCTTCCATACCCATCGTGCGCCAGCACTCCTTCACCTCCTGCAACTTCTCGGCTGCAATTTTTTCTTCTTGAAATGCTGCTGTTGTCTATGCGTGGACCAATGGACGTTGGGCACCTGCCGAATCAGATGCCACCGGGTGCGGTGTCGAGAGCCATGTCTCGGCAACCACGCACGAACAGAGGAGATGGGGCAACTCACGTTTGCTGGCTCTATGGGCCATAAGCAGAGAAATCGCCAGGCCGCAGCAAGCGCGCGTCAACGCAAGACAAGATGCAATCTGTCAAGGAGCTCGTCCTCCGCTGCCTATCGCTCTGCACGGAGGCGGAGGCGGAGCCCGAGGCCCAACCCGAGCCCGAGCCCGATCACGCCCCCGCCGCCAGTGACGGCCTGCAGGCGTTCGCCCTCGGCCTGAACAAGCGCCTCGCCGACGACGATGCCGGCAGGAGCGGCAACCTGGTCACGTCGCCGCTGTCCGTCTACGCGGCACTGGCGCTGGTGGCCGCCGGCGCCCGCGAGGGCACCCTCGACGAGCTGCTCCGCGTCCTCGGCGCGCCTTCCCGGGACTTCCTCGCCGGCCACGTCCGCGCGCTGGCAGAGCACGCCTTCGCCGACGGGTCCCGGACGGGCGGCCCGCGCGTCAGCTTCGCCTGCGGCGTGTGGCACGACGTGACGGTGCCCCTCCGCCCCGCCTACCGCGCCACCGCCGCCGAGTCGTACAAGGCCGTCGCCCGCGCCGTCAACTTCCTCCAAAAGGTCAGTGCACATCGGCCGCTACCGTGATCGATCTGTGGCATGGCATGCACTGGTATACGGTTGTCATTATGTACGTCGATCGTGGTGCGTGCAGCCGGAGGAGGCAACGGAGAAGATCAACGCATGGGCGGCGGCTGCGACGAACGGCCTCATCCCCTCCATCCTCAGCCCCGACGCGCTGTCCGGCCGCACCGTCCTGGTGCTCGCTAACGCCATCTACTTCAACGGCATGTGGGCGAAGCCGTTCGACAAGGAGCTCACCAAGGACGACAAGTTCCACCGCCTCGACGGCACCGCCGTGGACGCGCCCTTCCTGCGCGGCTGGGGCTGGCACAACATCGCCTGCCACGACGGCTTCAAGGTGCTCCAGCTCCGCTACGTGCAAGGCCACCCCTCGCCGGGCCGGCCGCAGCCGCCGCCGATCTACTCGATGTGTGTCTTCCTCCCCGACGCGCGCGACGGGCTGTGGGAGCTCACCGACAAGATCGCCTGCAACCCCGACTTTGTGCGCAAGCACCTGCCGTGGGGCGACGCCATGGTCAGCGATTTCCGGCTGCCTAAATTCAAGGTCAGCTTCGGCATGGCAATGGAGGGCATTCTCCAGGACATGGGCCTCAACGAGGCGTTCGAGCCGGGGAAGGCCGACTTGTCCGACATGGCGGAAGACGGCGCAGGGAAGCTGGCGCTGGAGAAAATAATCCACAGGGCCGTCATCGAGGTGAACGAGAAAGGCACCGAGGCCGCGGCTGCCACCATTGCGACTGTGATGTTATGTTCTGCGAAAACTAGTACGGCGCCGCATGTGGACTTCGTGGCTGATCATCCGTTTGCCTTCTTCGTCATCGAGGAGGTGTCCGGTGCTACCCTGTTCGCGGGGCACGTCCTTGACCCCACGACCAACTGATGGAGGGAGGAAAGTGCATTCATGATTGGATTTTCATATCAGTTTTGTTAAGTCTAAGTTGACTTAGACTTCGTTATGTCTCATTATATTCCCTTGATCTTGTAATGAATTCGTACAAAAAATTATTTTCAGTTTTTATTTTTTCTTCCTATATACACCCTTTTTCGTATATATGGGCTTCTCATTGCATCTGCTTAATTACGTTTGCTACATAATTCTATATATTCCGGTTAAATGGTTACATTCACTTCCGATGACCGGTAAACTTTTGCTATATTTTAGTTGCATTGCACAAAATAAAGATTCATACAACTCTACCTTCATTGTAACCGGATGATGCCCTGTGTGTTGCGGTGAGAACATGCGGGAATTGGTTGAGATATATTATTTTATTTAGATTTGGTTGTCTTGAATTTAAAGATGAGATTAAAGATAAAAAATACATATGAATTGTTGTATTGATCATTATGTAGTTATAAAATAATTTGCTAAGTAGTATTTCTCACGCATGTTGAGAGAAATAAAAGTGGTGGTGTTGATAAAATAGGATGCGTGCATGTTGAAAGAATTGTCTTTTTTTAGGGGTGAAAGAATTATCATATGTAGCATTTTCATGCATGCAAATTAAGGGAAATAAAAGTATTGAAGTTGATGATGTGGCTTGTGTACATGTTAAGATAGATTGAAGCAATGGGGATCAACTAAGTATATATGATTTGCTTGTTGTAGTTGCATTTTGTGCAATTCTATTATAGACATATTGTCTATTTCTCAAATGATTGGAAAAAAATTCATTTTATTAAATCGAAGACCTTAGACGTTGTTAAACCTTTCCCCTCTCGCAAGACGACCTGGGAGAGATTACTTCCCTTCGATCTCCGTCGGCGAGCCCGTGCGTCTCCCCTCCTCCTGCCGCTTTGGCGGGCGGTTGCAGGGTGGGTATTCCTGGTGCCTCGGCTTAGATAGGTAGGATTTTGGTTCCTGCAAGGCGACGCTCAAATGGATGGCGGCGCTCAAGGTTGTCAGAATCGCGATTCTGTTATACGATTCTACGACTTTACGATCCAAGCTAACCCCTATGATTCTACGATTTTAGTTCTTAGAATCTATGTTTCTACGATCCTGATAGTGAAGATTCTTTGATTTGCGATCCTACCATCGAAGGTCCGATCCGATTCAAAATCGCGATTCTGACAACCTTGGCGGCGCTTCTTCTTCGAGTTAGGATCCTCTTCAAATTTGTTCACAAGACGGATTAGATGGAGCTCTGACGTAGATTCCTACCATCTTGGCGGAGCAATGAGGTTAGGGTTTCTCGCCGTGCATACGCATTGACGATATTTAGTGTCAGATTCTTCAGATCGGTTCAAGGATTCAATGGCGATGATTGCAGCTCCCAAACACTAGTCCTTAGGGGCACGTGCATGAAGATTTCCCGCCTGTCGTCGACAAGTTCAAGCCGGCTCCGCACATTATACTTAACTTAAAACTTAAAAAACATTTACAAAAGACTTGATGACGTCGCCGTCTCAGGCGCCGCCGTCCTCCTCGTCGTCGTTAGAGCTCATAGACCCTTCGCATAGGGAAGCATAGATTTGTAGAGATAGGCTCTTCGCAGAGGGAAACAGAGATTTGTTGAGATGACAAAGCTCATAGCTTAAATTGAGAGACAAAATTATTTTGTGAGTCTTGTTTTTCCTGTCAACGAAAATGACTGGGAATTCCCAATATATTCAATGCTAGATAAATCATAGGCGGTTCCCAAATATAAAATAAAGTTTATTTCCTTTTACACTATTCTTCCAGCCCATGGCTAGCCGTATCCATGGGTGCCTTCCATGCCAACACATACGAAGAAATTTATTATAGTATTTTTTGTGCATTTCGGGACTGGGCATCCCTATTACCCGCCACTCTCGTGTAATGACAAGTAAATAAACACTCATCTTGAGAATAAAAATACCTAGCATGGAAAATCTCGGCCATCCCGTGCCGCTTCATGGGCGGTACGGTCACACAAAAAAGGAAATTCACTTTGAAAATTAGAGTTGGCACATACAAATTTACTTGAACGGCATGGAAATACCGCATATTGGTAGGTATGGTGGAGTCATTTCGCACAACTTGGCTTTAAGGAGTTGGATGCACAAGTAATATTCCCGCCTAGTACAAACGAAGGCTAGCAAATAATTGAGAAACGACCAACCAAAGAACGAAAATCATTATAAACGAACATTAAACATAACTAACACCAAATAATGCAATACAAGTAGGATATAACTTCGTTGCATAACTATTGACTTTATGTGCATGCATAGGAAATCACAAACCTTAACCCAATATTCTTACTAAAGCATAATTACTCACCACCATGACTCACATATCACTGTTTCCATATCGCAAAACTATTACAAAAAATCAAGTTTTTAATATCTAATGATCTTCATGAAAGTTTTTATTATATCCCTCTTGAATATGTATCACTTTGAGACGAGTTCATGTTTAAGCAAATTACCATTGCTAATAACAAGCTCTCAAACAAATTTAAGTGAAGCACGGGAGCATAAATATTTCTTCAAAATTTTCATCGCTCAAAATAATGTAATGAAGCATAGATTTCTTCAAAAATTAAACCACCACCGTGCTAAAAAAGATACAAGTGAAGTACTAGAGCAATTCCATAGCTCAAAAAATTTTAAGTGAAGCACACATAGCAATTCTAACAAATCAATGGTTTGACACATTTGGGGAATATATGATCCAAAAAAATTATGTGAATTTTGTGAGAATTTTGGGAGAGACAAAAATATAGGTTGCTTCACAACCTAGGTCAAACATGGTTATTCCTTTAGTAGAAAAAGGAATATTCCCAGGGAATAAAGATTGGGATTGGGCTAGAATGGAACTAACATGGTCTTGGGAAATATTTAAGATTGATGAACCACTTGGGAGAAGAAAGAATGACGGGCTTCCCAGATTTTAAGTCCACATAGCCACTCCAAAAAGATAAACACAACAAAAACTAAAGAAAATCAAAAAGAAAAAGAAGGGCTAAAAGTCGTGGTGTTACAAGTCACGAAAGCCCATTCTGAAGGAAATATGCCCTAGAGGCAATAATAAATTTATTATTTATTTCCTTATATCATGATAAATGTTTATTATTCATGCTAGAATTGTATTAACCAGAAACTTAGTACATGTGTGAATACATAGACAAAACAGTATGTCCCTAGTATGCCTCTACTAGACTAGCTCATTGATCAAAGATGGTTATGTTTCCTAGCCATAGACATGAGTTGTCATTTGATCAACGGGATCACGTCATAAGGAGAATGATGTGATGGACAAGACCCATCCGTTAGCTTAGCACTATGATCGTTTCGTTTTACTGCTATTGCTTTCTTCATGACTTATACATGTTCCTATGACTATGAGATTATGCAACTCCCGTATACCGGAGGAACACCTTGTGTGCTATCAAACGTCACAACGTAACTGGGTGATTATAAAGATGCTCTACAGGTGTCTCCGAAGGTGTTTGTGGTGTTGGCATAGATCAAGAATATGATTTGTCACTCCGAGTGTTGGAGATGTATCTCTGGGCCCTCTCGGTAATACACATCATAATAAGCCTTGCAAGCAAATGACTAATAAGTTAGTCACGGGATGATGTATTATGGAACAAGTAAAGATACTTGCTGGTAACGAGATTGAACTAGGTATTGAGATACCGACGATCGAATCTCGGGCAAGTAACATACCGATGACAAAGGGAACAACGTATGTTGTTATGCGGTTTGACCCATAAAGATCTTCGTAGAATATGTAGGAGCCAATATGAACATCCAGGTTCCGCTATTGGTTATTGACCAGAGATGAGTCTCGGTCATGTATACATAGTTCTCGAACCCGTAGGGTCCGCACGCTTAACGTTTGATGACGATCGGTATTATGAGTTTATGAGTTTTGATGTACCGAAGGTAGTTCGTAGTCTCGGATAAGATCACGAACATGACGAGGAGTCTCGGAATGTCTGAGACGTAAAGATTGATATATAGGACGACTATATTCGGACATCGGAAGCGTTCCGTAAAGTTTCGGAATTAACCGGAGTGCCGGGGGGTTACCGGAACCCCCCGGGGAAGCTATGGGCCTTAATGGGCCATAGGAGAAAGAGAGAAGGGAGGCTAGGGCTGGGCTGCGCGCCCCCCACCCCTTGATCCGAATTGGACAAGGAAGGAGGGGGGGCCCCCTTTCCTTCCCCTTCTCCCTCTCCTTCCTTCCTCCCTTCTCCCTCTTGGTGATTCCTACTAGGAATTGGATTGCAATCCTATTCCTAGTAGGATTGCTCCTCCTAGGCGCACCAATAGGGGCCGGCCGGCCTCCCCCCTTGCTCCTTTATATACGGGGGCAGGGGGCACCCTAGAACACACGAGTTGATCTGTTGATCTCTCCCAACCGTGTGCGGTGCCCCCCTCCACGGAAACACACCTCGGTCATACATATTGTTGCAGCGCTTAGGCGAAGCCCTACGACGATAAATTCATCATCTCCGTCACCACACTGTCGTGCTGACGAAACTCTCCCGTGAAGCTCAACTGGATCAAGATCTCGTGGGACGTCATCAAGCTAAACATGTGCTGAACGCGGAGGTGACGTATGTTCGGTGCTTGATCGGTTGGATCGCGAAGAAGTTCGACTACATCAACCGCGTCACTAGACGCTTCTGCTTTCGGTCTACAAGGGTACGTAGACACACTCTCCCCCTCGTTGCTATGCATCTGGTAGATAGATCTTGCGTGATCGTAGGAAATTTTTGGAAATACTACGTTCCCCAATAGTGGCATCATGAGCCAGGTCTATGCGTAGATGATATGCACGGGTAGAACACAAGTGAGTTGTGGACGATACTAGTCATACTTCTTACCAGCATGTCATACTTTGGTTCGGCGGTATTGTGAGATGAAGCGGCCCGGGCCGACATTACGCGTACGCTTACACGAGATTGGTTTCACCGTTATGAGCACTCGTTGCTTAAAGGTGACTGGCGGGTGTCTGTCTCTCTCACTTTAGCTGAATCGAGTGTGGCTACGCCCGGTCCTTGTGAAGGTTAAAACAACACATACTTGACGAAACATCGTTGTGGTTTTGTATGCGTAGGTAAGAACGGTTCTTGCTAAGCCCGTAGCAGCCACGTAAAACTTGCAACAACAAATTAGAGGACGTCTAACTTGTTTTTGCAGGGCATGTTGTGATGTGATATGGCCAAGACATGATGAGTTATACGTTATTGTATGAGATGATCATGTTTTGTAAAGTTATCGGCAACTGGCAGGAGCCATATGGTTGTCGCCTTATTGTATGAAATGCAATCGCCATGTAATTTCTTTACTTTATCACTAAGCGGTAGCGATAGTCGTGGAAGCAATAGTTGGCTAGACGACAACGATGCTATGATGGAGATCAAGGTGTGTCGCCGGTGACGAAGGTGATCATGACGGTGCTTTGAAGATGGAGATCAAAAGCACAAGATGGTGATGGCCATATCATGTCACATATTTTGATTGCATGTGATGTTTATCTTATTATGCTTCTTATTTTGCTTAGTACGACGGTAGCATTGTAAAATGATCCCTTACAAAATTTCAAGGTATAAGTGTTCTCCCTGAGTATACACCGTTGCGAAAGTTCGTCGTGCTGAGACACCACGTGATGATCGGGTGTGATAAGCTCTACGTTCAAATACAACGAGTGTAAGCCAGTTTTGCACACGCAGAATACTCGGGTTAAACTTGACGAGCCTAGCATATGCGATATGGCCTCGGAACGCTGGAGACCGAAAGGTCGAGCGTGAATCATATAGTAGATATGATCAACATAAGATGTTCACCATTGAAACTACTCCATCTCACGTGATGATCGGACATGGTTTAGTTGATTTGGGTCACGTGATCATTTAGATGACTAAAGGGATGTCTGTCTAAGTGGGAGTTCTTAAGTAATTTGATTAAATTGAACTTTAATTTATCATGGACTTAGTCCTGGTAGTATTAGCATATCTATGTTGTAGATCAATAGCTCCCAATGTTGCTCCCCGTTTATTGTTTATATGTTTCTAGAGAAAACTAAGTTGAAAGATGTTAGTAGCAATGATGCGGACTAGGTCCATGATCTGAGGATTATTCTCATTGCTGCATAGAAGTATTATGTCCTTGATGCACCGCTAGGTGACAGACCTATTGCAGGAGCAGATGCAAACATTATGAACGTTTTGACAAAAGCTCGGTATGATGACTACTTGATAGTTTAGTGCACCATGCTTTACGGCTTATAACAGGGACTTCAAAAACGTTTTGAACGCCATGGAGCATATGAGATGTTCCAAGAGTTGAAATTAGTATTTCATACTCATGCCCGTGTCGAGAGGTATAAGACCTCTGACAGTACTTTGCCTACAAGATGGAGGAGAATAGCTCAACCAGTGAGCATGTGCTCAGATTGTCTGGGTACTACAATTGCTGGAATCAAGTGGGAGTTAATCTTCCAGATAAGATAGTAATTAACAAAGTTCTCTAGTCACTATCACCAAATCAGTAGAACTTCGTGATGAACTATAATACGCAAGGGATGACGAAAGTAATTCCCGAGCTCTTCGTAGTACTGAAATCGACGAAGGTAGAAATCAAGAAAGAACATCAAGTGCTGATGGTTAACAGGACCACTTGTTTCAAGTAAAGGGGAAAAGGGATAGAAGGGGAACTTCAAGAAGAATGACAAGCAAGTTGTCACTCCCGTGAAGAAACCCAAAGCTAAACTCAAGCCTGAGACTAAGTGCTTCTACTGCAAAGGAAATGGTCACTGGAAGAGGAACTGCCCTAGATACTTGGCGAATAAGAAGGATGGCAAAGTGAACAAAGGTATATTTGATATACAGATTATTGATGTGTACTTTACTAGTGTTCATATCAACCCTTGGGTATTTGATATCGGTTCAGTTGCTAAAAATTAGTAACTCGAAACGGAAGTTGCAGAATGAACAAAGACTAGTTAAAGGTGAAGTGACGATGTGTGTTGGAAGTGGTTCCAAGATTGATATGATCATCATCGCACACTCCCTATAATTTCGGGAGTAGTGTAGAACCTAAATAAATGTTATTTGGCATTTGCGTTAAGCATGAATATGATTTGATCATGTTTGTTGCAATACGGTTATTCATTTAAAGTCATAGAATAATTGTTATTCTGTTTACATGAATAAAGCCTTCGATGGTCATACACCCAATGAAAATAGTTTGTTGGATCCCGATCATAGTGAAACACATATTCATAGTATTGAAGTCAAAAGATGCAAAGTTTATAATGATAGTGCAACTTATTTGTGGCACTGTCGTTTATGTCATATTGGTGTAAATCGCATGAAGAAACTCCATAGTGATGGACTTTTGGAATCACTTGATTAAGAATCACTTGGTGCTTGCGAACCATGCCTCATGGGCAAGATGACTAAAACTCCGTTCTCCGGAACAATGGAGCGAGCAACTGATTTATTAGAAATCATACATACTGATGTATGTGGACCGATTACTGTTAAGGCTCGCGGCGAGTATCGTTATTTTCTGAACTTCACTGATGATTTGAGCAGATATGGGTATATCTACTTGATGAAACACAAGTCTGAAACATTTGAAAAGTTCAAAGAATTTCAGAGTGAAGTAGAGCATCATCGTAACAAGAAAATAAAGTTTCTACGATCTGATGATGGAGGTGAATATTTGAATTACGAGTTTGGTCTTCATTTAAAACAATGTGGAATAGTTTCACAGCTCACGCCACCCGGAATACCATAGCGTAATGGTGTGTTTGAACGTCGTAACCGTACTTCATTAGATATGGTGCGATCTATGATGTCTCTTACCGATTTACCACTATCGTTTTGGGTTATGCATTAGAGACAGTTGCATTCACGTTTAATAAGGGCACCATCTAAATCCGTTGAGACGACGCCTTATGAACTATGGTTTGGCCAGAAACCAAAGTTGTCGTTTCTTAAAGTTTGGGGCTGCGATGCTTATAAGCTCGAACCCAAGTCGGAGAAATGTGTCTTCATAGGATACCCAAAGGAGACTGTTGGGTACACCTTCTATCACATATCCAAAGGCAAGATATTCGTTGCTAAGAATGGATCCTTTCTAGAGAAGGAGTTTCTATCGGAAGAAGTGAGTGGGAGGAAAGTGGAACTTGATGAGGTAATTGTACCTTCTCCCGAATTAGAAAATAGTACATCACAGAAACTAGTTCCAGTGATTCCTACACCAATTAGTGAGGAAGCTAATGATGATGATCATGAAACTTCGGATCAAGTTTCTGCTGAACTTCGTAGATCAACCAGAGTACATTCCGCGCCAGAGTGGTACGGCAACCCGGTTCTGGAAGTCATGTTACTAGACCATGATGAACCTACGAACTATGAGGAAGCGATGATGAGCCCAGATTCCGTGAAATGGCTTGAGGCCATGAAATCTGAGATGGGATCCATGTATGAGAAAAAGTGTGGACTTTGGTTGACTTGCCCGATGATCGGCAAGCCATCGAAAATAAATGGATCTTCAAGAGGAAGACTGATGCAGACAGTAATGTTACTGTTTACAAAGCTCGACTTGTTGCGAAAGGGTTTCGACAAGTTCAAGGAGTTGACTACGATGAAACTTTCTCACCCGTAGCGATGCTTATGTCTGTCCGAATCATGTTAGCAATTGCCGCATTCTATGATTATGAAATCTGGCAAATGGATGTCAAAACTGCATTCCTGAATGGATATCTCAAAAAAGAGTTGTATATGATGCAACCAGAAGGTTTTGTCGATCCTAAAGGTGCTAACAAAGTGTGCAAGCTCCAGCGATCCATCTATGGACTGGTGCAAGCATCTCAGAGTTGGAATATACGCTTTGATAAGTTGATCAAAGCATATAGTTTTATGCAGACTTGTGGTGAAGCCTGTATTTACAAGAAAGTGAGTGGGAGCACTACAGCCTTTCTGATAAGTATATGTGAATGACATATTGTCGATCAGAAATGATGTAGAATTTTCTGGAAAGCATAAAGGAGTGTTTGAAAGGAGTCTTTTCAAAGGAAACCTTGATAAAGCTGCTTACATATTGAGCCTCAAGATCTATAGAGATAGATCGAGACGCTTGATAAGTTTTTTCAATGAGTACATACCTTGACAAAGTTTTTGAAGTAGTTCAAAATGGATCAGTCAGAGAAGGAGTTCTTGCCTGAGTTGTAAGGTATGAAGTTGAGTAAGACTCAAAGTCCGACCTCGGTAGAAGATAGAGAAAGAATAAAAGTCATTCCCTATGCCTCAGCCATAGGTTCTATAAAGTATGCCATGCTGTGTACCAAACCTGTTGTGTACCTTACCATGAGTTTGGCAAGGAGGTACAAAAGTGATCCAGGAGTAGATCACTGGACAACGGTCAAAATTATCCTTAGTTACTGGATGACTAGGGAAATATTTTCTCGATTATGGAGGTGATAAAGAGTTCGTCGTAAAGAGTTACACCGATGCAAGCTCTACACTATTCCAGATGACTCTAAGTATCAATCTGGATGCATATTGGAAGTGGGAGCAATTAGCTAGAGTAGCTCCATGCATAGCATTGTAGACATAGAAATTTGCAAAATACATACGGATCTGTATGTAACAAACCCGTTGACTAAACCTCTCTCACAAGCAAAACATGATCACACCTTAGTACTCTTTGGGTGTTAATCACATTGCGATGTGAACTAGATTACTAACTCTAGTAAACCTTTTTGGGTATTGGTCACATGGCGATGTGAACTATAAAGTGTTAAGTCACATGGTGATGTGAACTATTGGTGTTAATCACATGGTGATGTGATCTAGATTATTGACTCTAGTGCAAGTGGGAGACTGAAGGAAATATGCCCTAGAGGCAATAATAAAGTTATTATTTATTTCGTTATATCATGATAAATATTTATTATTCATGCTAGAATTGTAATAAGCGGAAACTTAGTACATGTGTGAATACATAGACAAAACAGTATGTCCCTAGTATGCCTCTACTAGACTAGCTCATTGATCAAAGATGGTTATGTTTCCTAGCCATAGACATGAGTTGTCATTTGATCAACGGGATCACATCATTAGGAGAATGATGTGATGGACAAGACCCATCCGTTAGCTTAGCACTATGATCGTTTCGTTTTACTGCTATTGCTTTCTTCATGACTTATACATGTTCCTATGACTATGAGATTATGCAACTCCCGTATACCGGAGGAACACCTTGTGTGCTATCAAACATCACAACGTAACTGGGTGATTATAAAGATGCTCTACAGCTGTCTCCGAAAGTGTTCGTGGTGCTGGCATAGATCAAGAATAGGATTTGTCACTCCGAGTGTCGGAGAGGTATCTCTGGGCCCTCTCGGTAATACACATCATAATAAGCATTGCAAGCAAATGACTAATGAGTTAGTCACGGGATGATGTATTATGGAACGAGTAAAGAGACTTGCCGGAAACGAGATTGAACTAGGTATTGAGATACCGACGATCGAATCTCGGGCAAGTAACATACCGATGACAAAGGGAACAACGTATGTTGTTATGCGGTTTGACTGATAAAGATCTTTGTAGAATATGTAGGAGCCAATATGAGCATCCAGGTTCCGCTATTGGTTATTGACCGGAGATGAGTCTCGGTCATGTCAGCATAGTTCTCGAACCCGTAGGGTCCGCACGCTTAACATTTGATGACGATCGATATTATGAGTTTATGAGTTTTGATGTACCGAAGGTAGTTCGGAGTCCCGGATAAGATCACGGACATGACGAGGAGTCTCGAAATGTCTGAGACGTAAAGATTCATATATTGGACGACTATATTCGGACGCCGGAAGCGTTCCGTAAAGTTTCGGAATTAACTGGAGTGCCGGGGGGGTTACCGGAACCCCCCGGGGAAGCTATGGGCCTTAATGGGCCATAGGAGAAAGAGAGAAGGGAGGCCAGGGCTGGGCCGCGTGCCCCCCACCCCTTGGTACGAATTGGACAAGGAAGGAGGGGGGGGGGGGTGGGCGGCGCCCCTTTCCTTCCCCTTCTCCCTCTCCTTCCTTCCCCCCTTCTCCCTCTCCTTCCTTCCCCCTTCTCCCTCTTGGTGATTCCTACTAGGAATAGGATTGCAATCCTATTCCTAGTAGGATTGCTCCTTCTAGGCGCACCAATAGGGGCCGACCGGCCTCCCCCTTGATCCTTTATATACGGGGGTAGGGGGGCACCCTAGAACACACAAGTTGATATGTTGATCTCTCCCAACCGTGTGCGGTGCCCCCCTCCACAGAAACACACCTCGGTCATATCGTTGCAGCACATAGGCGAATCCCTGCGACGGTCAATTCATCATCTCCGTCACCACGCCGTCGTGCTGACGAAACTCTCCCGTCAAGCTCAACTGGATCAAGAGCTCATGGGACATCATCAAGCTGAACGTGTGCTGAACACGGAGGTGCCGTACGTTCGGTGCTTGATCGGTTGGATCGCGAAGAAGTTCGACTACATCAACCGCGTCACTAGACGCTTTCGCTTTCGGTCTACAAGGGTACGTAGACACACTCTCCCCCTCGTTGCTATGCATCTGGTAGATAGATCTTGCGTGATCGTAGGAAATTTTTGAAAATACTACGTTCCCCAACACATTCCATATTTGCATTTGGGAAAACACATGCACCACCATGCAAACCAATGCTTCCTCCTTTTCTCTTCTCTGTCACCCCACCAGAAACTAGCCATGGCATCCATGATCTCCTTACACACTTTCTTTGAGATCTTGAATACTACCATAGCAAAGCCAGGGATAGATTAGATTACAACTTTCAATAAGATTTCCTTACCACCCATATACATAATATTTCCCTTCCAGCCTTTCAAACGATTAATAATTCTTTCAACCAAGTACTCAAAGATTTCACTCCTCTCAAACCCAATAATCGATGGTAAATCCAGATATCTATCTGATATAGGCTCAACCATAATATTCAATTTTGCACATACTAGAGCTTTCACTTCCACATCAACGTTTTGACTGAATATGCTAGACTTTCCTTCACTAACCAATTGGTTTGAACTTGCACAATATTCATCTAGCACTTGTCTTAATGAGGTTGCATTAGTCATATCTGATCCCATAAGTACTAGGGAATCATCGACAAATAATAAATGGGAATCTGATGGTGCATTTCTTCACACTCAAACACCTTCAATGACATGAACCTCCTCTTTTTGAACGAAAGCACCTGACAAAACCTTCGGCCCAAATCAGGAAAAAGGTATGGTGATAGAGGGTCCCCCCTGACAGAGTCCCCTAGTAGGCACAAAACCTCCTGCCTCTTGGTCATTAAAGCTCACCTTGTACTTCACCGAAGTCACACATGCCATAAGAAAATCAACAATGTTTCTGGGCAAGCCCAACTGTACTTGCATTCTATCCAAGCATTTCCATTCCATGCGAACATGCTTTCTACATGTACAACTTTACCACACAATATCCCACCTTACCCTTCTTGTTGTTTTTTATGGTATGCAAACTCTCTGGACAGGAGAAATTATATCATCTAAGAAAGATTTGAGTCTGGAGGCTATCATTTTTTAGATTACCTTATACATAACATTACTAAGACCAACGGGTCTATACTGAGTGATCTTTTCAGGCTCATCCACCTTTGGGATTAGAACAATCACTGTATCATTCCATCCCTTAGGTATAACTTTGTTATTAATGACATTAAGAACTTCCGTAGTCAATGTATTACCAAGTATATGCCAACACTTCTTAAAAACTACCGCATATAACCCATCAGTACCTCGTGTCTTCATATCATCTATCGAAAAAGTGCCTTTTTACCTCCTCTGCAGTGTAGGGCTTCATCATCTCCTCACTCATGTCATCAGTAACATGAGGTATAACTTTTGCACTAAGGTTTGGGTCAGGGTCATCAATCACCGTGGAAAACATACCAGCAAAATATTGTGTTATCAAAGGATTTAAATAGGTTGTACCTTCTCTCCATGCACCCTAGTCATCTTTCAATTTATTTATTTTGTTACGCAACCGTCGGGCTGACGCAAAGTTCAGGAACTATGTAGTATTCCCGTCTCCTTAGCTGAGCTAACCTATTCGACTTCTGTGCGTCCAGTATAACTCCTCTTGCTGCAGTAGCCACTCAGTCTCATTAGCAAAGTTCCTTCCGCCTAGTCAAAATTTCAAGTGATAGAACATCACGTGTTACTGTCTCCAACTCATGATGTATTTGTTTCAATTACTTTGTTGAGTTTCATAACACCTGTTGAAAAAATAGGCATTCCCCATTTGAATTTAATCCAGAAAAACAATAGGAAAAATACGATAGTGAAGATAACTGAGACATGCAACTGAGTATTGAAACTAGTCATGCAATAGATATCATAAGAAAAAGACATCATATTTATACCGATTTCTACTAGTAATACTCCAAAGTTTAACCTGACTATGAAGGATAGAATGACATACAGAGCAACAGAAGTAGAAGCATATGCACCGTTCGTCATATCGTCAAAGAGGTCGTCGACATCTGGGAAGAAGCCGTCATTAGGGAACTCGTCATTGATCGCAGCCATGATGAACAAGGATCCAGCAATGGCGCGGAAGCACTCCCCCAAAACCTGACCACCCCTCTCCTGTATCGGATCACAAGAGGTAGGGTTTCGGAGGCCTGCTGTATCACTCCCCCGGTGCATGCCAGGAAGCGAGATGGGAAAGGGGTGGGTGTTGCAATGCTCTAGAATGAGGCAAGGTGTCGTATCTCTTTGGAAAGAGGGGCGGCCTCTTATGGGTGTGGCGAGATGAAACTGGAATAGACACACTAATTCCCATTAAGGAGAGGAGAAACAGGAATGCTAAAAATCCTATTAAGTGGCCGGTTTTGTCTCCCATTAATAAGCCAATTGTTTCAACTTCTTACATGACAAAATATGCTAGCACTCACGAAATGAAGAAACCAATGTACTAATGGAGATAATGAAATCGAAACCAAAACATTGATGCCATCAATAGGGAGATGAATGGCAACATTCACAACCATTTGGTTTCATTTTCCACTAGCGCAAAAGTTTCAGCTTCTTTCTTGTCATGTATGAACGTGCACTGGTACGCGTCGGTGCTATACGAACGGTTTTTAACCCCTTTCCGCGGCGGCATTTGGAACCATCGTCAAGTGAGTGTGGACGATAGGGGGGTCCTTCCCACACGACCCAGAAACCGTCGGGGATATGCCCTCCTGGCACACACGCTCGGCAAAATGAGGTCGTGTGTGACCGGCGAGCGCTCAAATACGGTAATACGTACATTAGAGCTAAAAAAATACAATTATACATGCGAAATAGTTTCCGGTCACAAGTACATCTCACACAGTCAGTCCCCACTAAACGTTTCCGTTCGTATGTACATCCCACACAGTCGCTAAGGAAAACGTTTCCGTTCACAGGTACATCACACACAATTTCCCCTGTTAAATCATTTGTGATAGTGTTGCCATTGCACATCATATTAACAATTTTATCGTTTGTATTAATGAATGCATCACACATGGTGCGTAGAAAAAACTGTGTGGCAAAGGTTGTCCATCACACACAGCTTTTTTGTGGTAAACGTTTGCGCAAGGTGGCATAACGCAAACAGTTTTCAAGAGGATGTCGTGTGTGATTGTTCATTGATCCAACATGGTTTATTCCTAGAAACTGTGCGCGCTGCCTGAGGTCATCGCCCACGGTATTTTCTCAATAATCGTTTGCAATAGCAAAAACCAATTAGCAGACTAATTGCCATATTATTAATAATCCATTTATTAATCTAATTGACATTCATATTAAGCACATAATATATTTCATTTTCATATTAAGGAAGCAGGATTTCATAATTGAAATACATCAGAGTACAACATGATATAGCTTCAGCACTCAGCTACCCCCTTACACAACTACTCCAGCACCAAGTTTCACATGCAACATGTAGAACCTTTCAAAATTAGCATCATAGACGGTACATAGACAGATGCATCTCATCTGGAAAACTGGTGAAGTGGAAGGCGAATATTGAGCCTTCATTCATGTTGAAGGTCTTTGCAACTTTAGGCCAGTGCCTGTGGATGATTGACCGTCCATCCTTGGTCCTCTTCAGGAACTCTTCAATATTGAACCATGGGTGTTGTATAAAAACCTTCCTCGCCTCCTGACCATAGAGGTGGTTTGAGAGGTAATCATCTATGAACTGCTTTGGAAAGGCCTGAAAACAAGGATGTGCATAAATATATTCTCTGTATTTGAAATGAGGCAAAGGAATAAAAAAGGCAAGCTATAATAGTTAGTACCATCTTGTAGTGAACTGATGTCTTCTTCATTGTGCAGACAAAGATTTTGTTGTTTTTTGCCGCTAATTTCTTTATCCTAACAACCTTTCTGAGTTTCTTGACTTGATTGATATTCATGGACAACTCATATCCCCATACACTACTGCAGGATGCTGCTAACGCGACACTATGATCAGAGACCCTTCGACGAGACTGTGTGCGATGCCATAATTGCAAACGGCGGTGTAAAAAACTCGTCAAAAAAGGTGCAAAACGTTTGCGATGGAGGATGCATCAAACATGGTTTAGATTTTAGTTGCGTGTGCGATGCAGGGCATACGGTTCAGTTCAATTAACTATTTGCGATGAGGAGGAACAAAAGAAACGGGCAGCCATATGAAGGTGTGTGTGATATACAACATATGGTTCGCTCGGATGAACTGTTTGTGATTAGGCTACACGAAAGAAACGGCCAGCCAAATCAAGGTGTGTGCGATATACGGCATGCGGCTCACTCCGATGAACTGTTTGCATTGAGACAAGAGAACAAAGACGGTTCAATATAACAATATGTTTGTGATACGCGGCAAATAGGTATGTAAACAGGAATGTGTGCGAAGACCAATAATAACACAGACGATTGCTTCTAATAAGACGTATGTGATATGCTTTGTCTACACAACATCAATTGGCCATTGGGCGACGGGCGGTCATCCGGGTACGCCATAAGGATGCAAAGAGGGTATCCTATATCAGCAAGGACTAGTTGTTCCACCAATAGCTCATCTAAGAGAACTCACAAGTTAATTGTGCTCACGCTGGAGCAGCCATGAGATGGGTGACCGGATGGAAAGTTGTCTTGATGTTAATCCCACATATGGAATGTATCTTAAAGGTCCATTAAGGACATTTATGACACACCCATCAGTGGAATTAACCTCAAAGTCCTTGTTTTGAATTTTTTAACACATGTTAAAGAAGGTCTACCGCATTACTTTTTGAGAATGTGTGATACATGGCATACAGTTGATCCAGCGATGGAATAAGCCGTGTGTGTTGTGGGGTGGAATTAACCTCAAGGTCCTTGTTTGATTTTTT
The DNA here is from genome assembly GCA_902687465.1 of Secale cereale. NCBI lineage: Eukaryota > Viridiplantae > Streptophyta > Magnoliopsida > Poales > Poaceae > Secale > Secale cereale. The sequence goes on along the minus strand of LR738715.1, from coordinate 75,504,836 downwards.
TTAACACATGTTAAAGAAGGTTTACCACATTACTTTTTGACGATGTGTGATATGTGGCATACACTTGATCCATCGGACCTGTTTGTGATGGAATAAGCCGTGTGTGTTGTGGGAAAACGCTTGCTAGTATTCAACCATTTGCGATTGATGAATTCATCACCGACGGGTTCCCTAGTGTGGTTCGTGTTCATCTGATCATCATCTACTTCTTGTGCTAGCTCGATGTTCCTTCTATGCTAAGTTTCCATTAATTGATGGCATTTTATGAACACGCCACCATTTCCCGCCATTTCCTCACCTGTTTCCCGCCACCCAGGGATATTGCGCATAAACCTAGGCGGTGCGCAACACACGGAGGCGACAAGCGCAGCCTGTATCACATCCACCTTTTCCAAGCATGCCAACCCACCAAAGCGCCGCCTCTGCCATTAACCTCATCGACGAGGAAAACGAGCAGGCGCCACGGCCCATCGAGGCCGAGGCGCTGATACGTCTCCAACGTATCTACTTTTCCAAACACTTTTGCCCTTGTTTTGGACTCTAACTTGCCTGATTTGAATGGAACTAACCCGGACTGACGCTGTTTTTAGCAGAATTGCCATGGTGTTATTTTTGTGCAAAAATAAAAGTTCTCGGAATGACCTGAAAATTCACGGAGAATATTTTTGGAATTTATAAAAATTACTGGTGAAAGAATCAAGACCAGGGGGCCCACACCCTGTCCACGAGGGTGGGGGCGCGCCCCCTATCTCGTGGGCCCCCTAAGGCTCCATCGACGTCGACTCCAACTCCATATATTTACTTTCGGGGAGAAAAAAATCAGAGAGAAGGATTCATCGCGTTTTACGATACGGAGCTGCCGCTAAGCCTTAATCTCTCTCGGGAGGGCTGATCTGGAGTTCGTTCGGGGCTCCGGAGGCCGTCGTCATCATCAACCTTCCTCCATCACCAATTCCATGATGCTCACCGCTGTGCGTGAGTAATTCCATCGTAGGCTTGCTGGACGGTGATGGGTTGGATGCGATTTACCAAGTAATCGAGTTAGTTTTGTTAGGGTTTGATCCCTAGTATCCATTATGTTCTAAGATTGATGTTGCTATGACTTTTCCATGCTTAATGCTTGTCACTAGGGCACGAGTGCCATGATTTCAGATCCGAACCTATTATGTTTTCATGAATATATGTGAGTTCTTGATCATATCTTGCAAGTCAATAGTCACCAACTATGTGTTATGATCCGGCAACACCGAAGTGACAATAATCGGGACCACTCCTGGTGATGACCGTAGTTTGAGGAGTTCATGTATTCACTAAGTGTTAATGCTTTGGTCCAGTACTATACTAAAAGGAGGCCTTAATATCCCTTAGTTTCCAATAGGACCCCGCTGCCATGGGAGGGTAGGAGAAAAGATGTCATGCAAGTTCTTTTCCATAAGCACGTATGACTATATTCAGAATACATGCCTACATTACATTGATGAACTGGAGCTAGTTTTGTGTCACCCTATGTTATAACCTTTGCATGAGGAATCACATCCGACATAATTATCCATCACTGATCCAATGCCTACGAGCTTTTCGCACATTGATCTTTGCTTAGTCACTTTTCCGCTGCTACTGTTACAATTACTACAAAACTGCTACTGTTACTTTTGCCATTGTTACCGTTACTTCCATACTACTTTGCTACTAAATACTTTGCTGCAGATATTAAGTCTTTCAGGTGTGGTTGAATTGACAAGTCAACTGCTAATACTTGAGAATATTCTTTGCCTCCCCTTGTGTCGAATCAATAAATTTGGGTTGAATACTCTACCCTCGAAAACTGTTGCAATCCCCTATACTTGTGGGTTATCAGGCGCTCCCCGGCAACACGATGGGCGACCCTGTGAGGCGCATCATCGCCAGGGTTGAGCAGACCTTTGGCGCATGGCGCTTGAGCGCCGCGGATCAAGATAAGCATGTCAGCGCCGACAGGATGCAGCTCACCCCACAACATGATCGATGGCATGCCACAAAGAAAGTTAGGCGCGTCCGCGCTGATAGGCTGCAGCTCGCCGCATGGCGAGACCGTTGGAGCGCCGCAGAGCGAGAGACGCGGCGCGCTGCATAGCAAGAGCGGATCGATCGGCGCTTGCTTGCTGTCGACACGGTGTCGCAGCTGGGTACATGTCCCGTCAGTACCCCCATTCCTCGCCAGGAGTGGGCAGAGGCCCTCAGCGCTAGACTTGCACCAGAGGCCGGCCGCGCCGTACTTGCACCGGACGCCCGCTGCGCCATTCGCGTGGGTGGCGCCGTTCGCCTTGTCCGCTGGATGCCAACGCGCTGCTCCATAGGCTCGACCGCCTCCTTGGACCAGGTGTCCACCTAGGCGGAGTAGAGGAACATGGTCGTCGCATCCTCGAGCTGGTGATCTCCGATGAAATAGCCAACTTGGAGCTCGAGATCGCGCTCCAGATGTACCGCGAGCGTGTCGACCGCTTGGACGAATACCTGCATGAGTTTAGGCAGAGCCAAGAGCTACCGTAGGCAAGGGCTGCTGGTCATCGTCTCATGGACGCGTTTTATTTTGTTGAGTCGTTTCGACGTGGATAACTATGTATTACCAACAATCATAGTATTGCTCTGTTTCAATGTGTGTACTCTGTTTTCCATTCTTATATGTGCTGTTTCAATGTGTGTATATACGCTTTCCATTCTGTATATGTGGATGATAACAGCTAGATTTAAATTAGTGTACAAAACAGATAGAAAATGCAATTCATAATATATATATTTATATATATTAATTGTTAATTAGTTCATCACATAATATATATAGTATCATCACATATACGTGATGATACTTAACTACTAGGTACAATGCATAAAATTGAAAACGAACAATACTAAAACTAATAATCACTCCTGATGCGCGGTGCCATCCCAACGCGGAGGCAGTACTCCGCCTCCTCCGCCTCGCAGCGCTTGACGTACCGATCTCCCTCTTGCTGGCGGACGAGCACGGATGATCTTGCCATTTCGTTGGGCGCCCACCAGAGCTCCTCGTCGGTGGCACACTGGAGCTTATCGGCCCACCTCCACGCAGCGATGAGGTGCCTAGCACCTTTGGCCTTCCTTGCGAAGTACCCGTCTTCGTACACCTCCTCCGCACGACGACGCGCCCGCCCCCAAAGCTCCACCTTCTCCTTTTTGCAGGCGGCATCACGGGCTTTACAGGCCGCCTGGTACCTGGCTTTCTCCTCCGCCATCTCCTTCTTGAACGCCACTTGCATGGCTTTCTCAGCCGGCGACAGCGATTTCCATAGACAAAGATTGTACTGGCCCAAAAAACAATCCAAAGTTGGGGGGCCCGGAGCAACCTCGTCCGGCGGCGCGTAGGGGTCCTCCTCATTTCTGCTCATCGAATGAGCGTCCTCGGGGGGCGGAGACTCCTTGTCGGCGTGTGGGCAGATCGGCGGCGCCATGGCAGAGCTTTGAGAGAGAGAGAGAGAGAGAGAGAGAGAGAGAGGCGACTAAGGAGAGGGTGTAGATGAGAATGCATGCGGACGACATGAGCAAGGTAGTATTTATTGGCGGCCATAATCTAGATCGATGACAACAGTACTGATACGTCTCCAACGTATCTACTTTTCCAAACACTTTTGCCCTTGTTTTGGACTCTAACCTGCATGATTTGAATGGAACTAACCCGGACTGACGCTGTTTTCAGCAGAATTGCCATGGTGTTATTTTTGTGCAGAAATAAAAGTTCTTGGAATGACCTGAAAATCAACGGAGAATTATTTTGGAATATATAAAAAATACTGGCGAAAGAATCCAGTCCAGGGGGCCCACACCCTGTCCACGAGGGTGGGGGCGCGCCCCCTGGGCGTGCCCCCTGTCTCATGGGCCCCCTGATGCTCCACCGACCTCAGCTCCGACTCCATATATTCACGTTCGAGGAGAAAAAAATCAGAGAGAAGGATTCATCGCGTTTAACGATACGGAGCCGCCGCCAAGCCCTAATCTCTCTCAGGAGGGCTGATCTGGAGTCCGTTCGGGGCTCCGGAGAGTGGAGATCATTGCCATCGTCATCATCAACCTTCCTCCATCACCAATTTCATGATGCTCACCGCCGTGCGTGAGTAATCCCATCGTAGGCTTGTTGGACGGTGATGGGTTGGATGAGATTTACCATGTAATCAAGTTAGTTTTGTTAGGGTTTGATCCCTAGTATCCATTATGTTCTGAGATTGATGTTGCTATGACTTTGCTATGCTTAATGCTTGTCACTAGGGCCCGAGTTCCATGATTTGAGATCTGAACCTATTATGTTTTCATGAATATGTGTGAGTTCTTGATCCTATCTTGCAAGTCAATAGTCACCTACTATGTGTTATGATCCGGCAACCCCGAAGTGACAGTAATCGGACCACTCCCGGTGATGACCGTAGTTTGAGGAGTTCATGTATTCACTAAGTGTTAATGCTTTCTTCCGGTACTCTATTAAAAGGAGGCCTTAATATTCCTTAGTTTCCAATAGGACCCCGCTGCCACGGGAGGGTAGGACAAAAGATGTCATGCAAGTTCTTTTCCATAAGCACGTATGACTATATTCGGAATACATGCCTACATTACATTGATGAACTGGAGCTAGTTCTGTGTCACCCTATGTTATAACTATTACATGAGGAATCGCATCCGACATAATTTTCCATCACTGATCCAATGCCTACGAGCTTTTCACATATTGATCTTTGCTTAGTTACTTTACCGTTGCCACTGTTACAATCACTACAAAACTGCTACCATTACTTTTGCCACTATTATCGTTACTTCCATACTAGTTTGCTACTAAACACTTTGCTGCAGATATTAAGTCTTCCAGGTGTGGTTGAATTGACAACTCAACTGCTAATACTTGAGAGTATTCTTTGGCTCCCTTTGTGTCGAATCATTAAATTTGGGTTGAATACTTTACCCTCGAAAGCTGTTGCGATCCCCTACACTTGTGGGTTATCAAGACTATTTTCTAGCGCCGTTGCCGGGGAGCATAGCTATATTCTTTGAGTTACTCGGGATTTATATCTGTTGATCACTATGAAGAACTTGAAAGACGAAAAGACCAAGATTTATCCTTCAACTACGAGGGCAGGTAAGGAACTGCCATCTAGCTCTGCGCTTAATTCACCCTCTGTTATGAATAATTTGCGACACCCACTCCTGCTATTGAATCTGATATGTCGCATGTTCTTGATGATGCCACTTCTGCTATGCATGATACTTATGATGAAACTACTTCCATGCTTGATAATACTGTGCCATTAGATGAACTTCTTTATGAACAAATTTCTAGGGTTAGAGAGAATGAAATTACTGAAACTGCTAATATTGATGAAAGTGATGATGAAGATTCTCCCCCTAGATATGAATTGCCTGTTGCGCGTGAGGGTTATGTTATGGATGAAGAAACTGCTAGAGACTTTCTTGCTTGCAATGATAGATATGATCTTAAGAAACTGTTAGCTAAGCTGTAAGAAAAAATCTTTGAATGCTAGAATGAAATATGACCCTGCTTTTGCTACTTCACCTACCTGTATTTCTGATAAGGATTATGATTTCTCTGTTGATCCTGAGTTAATTACTTTGGTTGAATCTGATCCTTTCCATGGCTATGAATCTGAAACTGTTGTGGCACATCTTACTAAACTGAATGATATAGCCACCCTATACACCAATGAGGAAAAACTTCGTTACTACTATATTCTTAAGTTATTTCCATTCTCCTTAAAGGGTGATGCTAAAACATGGTTTAATTATCTTGATCCTGGTTGTGTGCGTAGTCCCCAGGATATGATTTGTTACTTCTCTGCTGAATATTTTCCAGCTCATATGAAACAAGCTGCCTTAAGGGAAATATATAATTTCATGCAAATTGAAGAAGAGAGTCTCCCACAAGCTTGGGGGAGGCTTCTCCGATTACTTAATGCTTTGCCTGATCATCCTCTTAAGAAAAATGAAATACTTGATATCTTTTATATTGGAGTAACCGATGCTTCCATAGACCACCCTGATAGTTGTGCTGGTTGTGTTTTCAGGGAAAGAACCGTCGATCAAGCTGAATTGCTATTGAATAATATGTTGATTAATGAAAATAATTGGACACTTCCTGAACCAACTCCTAAGCCAACTCCGAAGAAAAGGGGTATTCTATTTCTCAGTCCTGAAGATATGCAAGAGGCAAAGAAATCTATGAAGTAAAAAGGTATTAAAGTTGAAGATGTTAAGAATTTACCACCTATTGAAGAAATACATGGTCTTGATAACCTGACACAGGTAGTAAAGGTAAATTCTCTCTATAGATTTGATGAAGGTGATATTCCTCGTTATAAGTCTGCTAGCCAATGCTTAGATGAGTTTGACAATTTTATTGTTAAACAAGAAAACTTCAATGCTTATGTTAGTACAAAATTGAAATGTAATGCTTATATGATTGAGCACTTGAGTGATTATATGTGTAGAGTTAAAGGTGAACTTAAACTCATTAGTAAACATGCTTCTATGGTTACCACTCAAGTAGAACAAGTACTTAAAGCACAAAATGATTTGCTCAATGAATTAAATAGTAAGAAAAATGATAATGCTGTTAGAGTTGTGACTAGAGGTGGAAGAATGACTCAGGAACCTCTGTATCCTGAGGGCCACCCTAAGAGAATTGAGCAAGATTCTCAGAGAGCTAATGTTGATGCACCTAGTCCTTCTAAGAAGAAGGAAAAGAAAAATGATAGGACTTTGCATGCTTCTAGTGAACCTGTTGTTGACACACCTGAGAATCCCAATGATATTTCTATCTCTGATGCTGAAACACAATCCGGTAATGAGCATGAACCTAGTGAGAATGTTAATGATTATGTTCATGTTGATGCTCAACCTAGCAATAACGATGATGTAGAGATTGAACCTGTTGTTGATCTTGATAACCCACAATCAAAGAATCAACGTTATGATAAGAGAGGCTTTGTTGCTAGGAAGCACGGTAAAGAAAGAGAACCATGGGTTCAGAAACCCATGCCTTTTCCTCCTAAACCATCCAACAAAAAGGATGCTGAGGATTTTGAGCACTTTGCTGAAATGATTAGACCTATATTTTTGCATATGCGTTTGACTGATGTGCTTAAAACAAATCCTTATGCCAAGTACATGAAAGATATTATTACCAATAAAAGAAAGATAGCGGAAGTTGAAATTTCCACCATGCTTGCCAATTACACTTTTAAAGGTGGAATACCAAAGAAACTAGGAGATCTGGGAGTACCAACTATACCTTGCTCCATTAAAATAAACTATGTTAAAACTGCTTTATGTGATCTTGGAGCCGGTGTTAGTGTTATGCCTCTCTCTTTATACCGTAGACTTGTTTTGAATAAGTTGACACCTACTGAAATAGCTTTGCAAATGGCCGATAAATCAACCGCTATGCATGTCGGTATTTGTGAGGATGTGCCTGTTGTGGTTGCAAATGTTACTATTTTAACGGACTTTGTTATTCTTGATATTCCTGAGGACGATAGTATGCCTATTATCCTTGGTAGACCCTTTTTTAATACTGTAGGGGCTGTTATTGATTGCAACAAAGGCAATGTCACTTTTCATGTCAATGGTAATGAGCATACGGTACACTTTCCGAGGAAACAACCTCAGGTCCACAGTATCAATTCTATTGGAAAAAAAATTCAACGATTACTATCGGAGGTTTTGAATTTCCCCTTCCTACTGTCAAGAAGAAATATGATATTCTTATTGTTTGGGACATATATATCTCCATTGAGGTAACCTACTGTTATTCAAAAATTCTCTGGTTTCATGTTATTCGGAAAGAGTTTATTAACAAGACTTGACAACCTTGTTAATGGATTCCTTCTGATAAGCATGAGATGGATGAATTTAGAAAAGCACAACTCTCTGTACCCTCTTTTTACTTTTTGTTATTTAGATTAAATAAAGCAAAAATAGTATTTTCTGTCTATTTTGTGAGTTAACCGTGCAATAAAAAAAATACCCCGAAAATAAAAGTTATCCAAATGCCCTGAAAATGAAATATGATTTTTTCTAGAATATTTAAGAATATTTGGCACTGAGAATACAACAGGGAGAGCCAGCACCTGGCCACGAGGGTACAGGGTGCGCCCACCTCCCTGGGCACGCCCCCTGCCTCGTGGTCCCCACGTGGCCCCCCTCCACTTATTCCAGCACCCACACACTTCATCTTCCTCCAGAAAAATCCTCCCACATCTCAAACTCGTGTTCTAGCTCATCTTGCTGTCATTTTCGATCTCCTCGCTCAAAGCTTCATTCACAAAACTGTTTGGGAAGATTGTTCTTCGGTATGTGACTCCTCCAATGGTCCAATTAGTTTTTGTTCTAGTGCTTTATTTATTGCAAAAAATTTGCTGCTAAGGTGACCATGTTCTTGAGCTTGCATGTCAAATTTATGCGGTCCCAAGTAGTTCTAATGCATGATATAGTCTTTAGGCACTTGTGGGAGTAGTTGCTATCAATCTTGTTGAGCTTGATTTACTTTTATTTTGAGTCACTAAAAATTTCAGAAATTTTTCATAGGAAGAAAATGATGAGGAGATTATTGAGAGGCTCTTCTAGCCAAAGCTCCAAGGATAAGCAGAAGGAGGAAAATAAAAAGCCCAAATACAATCTTCCTCGCACTGCAGAAGTACGGCCTTGTGAATGGCCTTGCAATGAGTTCTTGGAAGCCGTCGATATTTATAAAGACTTTTATTATTTGGCTGAGAATGCATGCCTCACCTACTTCCTCCATGACCAGCGCGAACAGTATCTCTTACTCACTAATATTTTCGTGCAAAATTTTCACTTCCATGCTAAGAAATCACCACCTTCAGTGGAGTTTCATTTATATGATGATGTTAAGGAGATGTCGTTTTATGAATTTTGTCCAGTATGTAAGATACGCTTTGCTAGTAGCCTAGAGGAACCACATCGTAAGGATGTTGAGGGGTTTATCAATATGATAGCTGTAGGGGAAACGAGGAAAGTTTCAGGGGCAAGAATTACTAGTATACATTTTCCTGTTCTACGCTACTTTGCAATATTCGCTAGTAGATGCTTACTTGGTCGCGGGAACAGTGGAAATCTTAGTGCCCCTGATATTTTTGTTTTGCGCCATGCTTTGTTTCGAGATACAACTTTTAGCTTGGGTCCTGTTGTTGCTAAACGGTTAAGTCTGAACCGTACAAAGGTCCCCATCTTCGGAGGCATCTTTGCTTCACGCCTTGCTCAACACTTTCGAATACCTATTAGGCATCATGAGAAGGAGGAGAAGTTACTGGCCCCTGCTTTTCTAAATTATAAGAGTATGATAGCACATGATTTTATTGTTAAGGATAAGAAGAAGTTGCTTAAGTATAAATTGATATTTGATAAAAAGTATTGTGAGATTATTACCCTGCCTGCACCTTCTTTGTTTGATTTATTTTCAGGCACGTACCTCGTGTTGCCGGATGTAGTTTATGCGTACCTGAGCCAAGCACAAGCTTCAGAGCCGGAGCCGGAGCCACCACTTGACCCTTATAGGCAGTCGGTTTATCAGTGGGATCCGGAGGAGATTGCCAACCAGTGGCACCCAGAGGACAATCCTCCGTGCACCGGAGAGAGTAGCTTTGATCCGTGACAATAAACCTACTTAGGCCAAAAGCCTAAGCTTGGGGGAGTACGTATTTCTCACCGACATTACATTCATGTTCACACACTCATTCCAGTAGTTGGTGCTCATACTCTTTCATTGTACTATCCATGCTAGTTTATTTTCTTTTCTAAGTCTTTTTCTTGTGTGTTAGAAAAAAAACCTTAAGAAAAAAATTAGTTGTAGCTATTAGCTAGATTACTTTCCATGCCTGTAGTAGATGTAATTAAAAGAAAACCCAAAAAGATTTCTCATTGTTCTTTTGCTCGTTGGGAGCTTTCCCGTGTAAATAGTTTTATTTCTTTTCTTTGGGGGTCAAGAGGAGAAGATCGCGATGAAAATGTTTAGTGGCTCTCATATGCATTATTGTTGATTTAACCAAGAGCCATATTACCGTGTCTTCTCCCTTGTATTAAATGCTTGCAGATATCAGCTTAGTCCAACGCATGTGCACTATTATTATTATCCACACCGTTCGGTCATGCGAGTGAAAGGCTATAATGACGATAGGTGATGAATTGATTGAGATAAGAAAAGCTGGTATGAACTCGACCTCTATTGTTTTTGTAAATATGATAGTTCATCGTTACTGATTCAGCCTATTATGAATGAAACATGCTTGCAATGACAATTAGAGATCATAGTTGCTCATGCCATGCTTAATGAGCTAGGAGTTTATAATGGTCTTCCTTGTGTGCCAACATGCTATTAAAATGGTTGTGATGTGGTATGATAGGGTGGTATCCTCCTTTGAACCATTCAAGTGGTTTGACTTGAAACATGTTCACGCATGTAGTTGAAACAAAATCAACATAGCCTCCACGACATTTATGTTCATGGTGATTTATATCCTACTCATGCTTGCACCCATTGTTGATTAATCTTAATGCATGTTCATGACTGTTGTCGCTCTCTAGCTGGTCGCTTCCCAGTCTCTTTCTAGCCTTCACTTGTACTAAGCGGAAATACTGCTTGTGCATCCACTTCCATAAACCCCAAAGTTATTTCATATGAGTCCACCATACCTTCCTATATGCGGTATATACCTGCCGTTCCAAGTAAATTTGTATGTGCCAAACTCTAAACCTTCAAATGAAATTCTGTTTTGTATGCTCGAACAGCTCATGTATCAACTAGGGCTGTCTATATCTTCCATGCTAGGTGGGTTATTCTCACGATGAGTGGACTCCGCTCATCATTCACGAGAAAATGGCCGGTAACCGGGATGCCCAGTCCCATGCTCAAATCAAATCAAATAATTAAACAAAACTCCCCCAGGGCTGTTGTTGGTATGGACGGTACCCGTTGTTTCGGGCTAGCCGTGGAGTGTGCTTGTTGGTGGTGGGGGAGTATAAACTTTACCATTCTGTTTGGGAACCACCTATAATGTGTGTAGCATGGAAGATACCGAACTCTTGGTTGTTATGTTGACAATGAAAGTATACAACTCAAAATATTATTTATCTCTATTTCAAAACTCGAGCTCTCGCACCTCTGCAAATCCCTACTTCCCTCTGCGAAGGGCCTATCTATTTACTTTTATGTTGAGTCATCATCCTATTATTAAAAATCACTAGTTGGAGAGCACCGCTATCATTTGCATGAATTGCTATTAATTTACATTGAGTATGACTGTGACTGGATCTCTTTTACCATGAATTACAATGTCTAGTCAGTCCTTGATCTTCAGAGGTGCTCTGCATTTATGTTTTGCGGTCTCAAAAAGGGCTAGCGAGATACCATCTTGTCATATCATATTATGATTGTTTTGAGAAAGTGTTGTCATCCAAGGCTTATTATTATTGCTCGCTAGTTGATTATGCCATTGATATGAGTAAACATGAGACCTAAAAGTTATTGTGATGTGGTCAGTTCATAATCTTTGCTGAAAACTTGAATGCTGGCTTTACATATTTGCAACAACAAGAGCAAACATAGTTTGTTAAAGTTTTTCTTTATCACTTTCAGTTTATCAACTGAATTGCTTGAGGACAAGCAAAGGTTTAAGCTTGCGGGAGTTGATACGTCTCCAACGTATCTACTTTTCCAAACACTTTTGCCCTTGTTTTGGACTCTAACTTGCATGATTTGAATGGAACTAATCCGGACTGACGCTATTTTCAGCAGAATTGCCATGGTGTTATTTTTGTGCAGAAATAAAAGTTCTCAGAATGACCTGAAAATTAACGAAGAATTATTTTGGAATATATAAAAAATACTGGCGAAAGAATCCAGACCAGGGGCCCACACCCTGTCCACGAGGGTGGGGGCGCGCCCCCTGGGCACGCCCCTCTGTCTCATGGGCTCCCTGATGCTCCACCGACCTCAGCTCTGACTCCATATATTCACGTTCGGGGAGAAAAAAAAATCAGAGAGAAGGATTCATCGCGTTTTATGATACAGAGCCGCCGGCAAGACCTAATCTCTCTCGGGAGGGCTGATCTGGAGTCCGTTCGGGGCTCCGGAGAGTGGAGATCGTCGTCATCGTCATCATCAACCTTCCTCCATCACCAATTTCATGATGCTCACCGCCGTGCGTGAGTAATCCCATCGTAGGCTTGCTGGACGGTGATGGGTCGGATGATATTTACCATGTAATCAAGTTAGTTTTGTTAGGGTTTGATCCCTAGTATCCATTATGTTATGAGATTGATGTTTCTATGACTTTGCTATGCTTAATGCTTCTCACTAGGGCCCGAGTGCCATGATTTCAGATATGAACCTATTATGTTTTCATGAATATATGTGAGTTCTTGATCCTATCTTGCAAGTCAATAGTCACCTACTATGTGTTATGATCCGGCAACCCCGAAGTGACAATAATCGGGACCACTCCTGGCGATGACCGTAGTTTGAGGAGTTCATGTATTCACTAAGTGTTAATGCTTTGGTCCGGTACTCTATTAAAAGGAGGCCTTAATATCCCTTAGTTTCCAATAGGACCCCGCTGCCACGGGAGGGTATGACAAAAGATGTCATGCAAGTTCTTTTCCATAAGCACGTATGACTATATTCGGAATACATGCCTACATTACATTGATGAACTGGAGCTAGTTCTGTGTCACCCTATGTTATAACTATTACATGAGGAATCGCATCCGACATAATTATCCATCGCTGATCCAATGCCTACGAGTTGATCTTTGCTTAGTTACTTTACCGCTGCCGCTGTTACGATCACTAGAAAACTGCTACCATTACTTTTGGCACTATTACCATTACTTCCATACTACTTTGTTGCTAAACACTTTGCTGTAGATATTAAGTCTTCCAGGTGTGGTTGAACTGACAACTCAACTGCTAATACTTGAGAGTATTCTTTAGCCCCCCTTGTGCCGAATCAATGGATTTGTGTTGAATACTTTACCCTCGAAAACTGTTGCGATCCCCTACACTTGTGGGTTATCAAGTACACACACCTGTCGCCGGAATTTACGATGACTATAGTTTGAATTACACACGATTGCCGCATTAGAATATGTGTGTGAACATAATAGCTGACGGTTTCCAATACAGAACAGTGTATGATTAATAACCCCCGCCATTCACCTTCCAAACCTCGCGGCGCGAAATAGAGTGCCAATCTTGTGGGGGCCGGTTGTTTTCCCAGATCTTTACATTTTCTTTTTTGAACACCAGATATTTACATGGTCTGATAATTTTTTTAACTCGCACACAATTACACAAAAATATTGAACACACACAAAAGTCTGGAGTTCAAATAAGTTCAAATAAATGAAATCCCTTTCTAACAGATGAGTTTTCGTCCGAAACCCTGGTACTTCGAAAGAGATTCTCCATTTTGTACATGAAGTGCGTCCAGTTTTTGCCGTAACCCTCTCAACTTTTTGGCATATGCTATGTGGGTGAAATGATGATACCATGCCAACTTTCAACCTTTTCAGAGTTCATTTGTCATGCTTTTCAATTTCAGGGTCATTTAGCTGGAAAAAAGTCAGTAAATGCATGAAAAATATCAAATGAAGTCAGAATGGGTTGAAAATTGATGATGTGACTCTAAATGGTGCATTTTGAACACACAAAAAGTCTGGAGTTCAAATAAGTTTTGGAAAATGAAATATCTTTGTAACATATGAGTTTTTGTATGAGACCCTGATACTTCGAAAGAGATTGTCCATTTTGTACATGAAGTGCATCCAGTTTTTTGCCGTAAGCCTCTCAACTTTTAAGCACATGCTATGTGGGTGAAATGATGATACCATGCCAACTTTCAAACTTTTCAGAGTTCATTTGTAATGCTTTTCTATTTCAGGGTCATTTAGCTTTAAAAAATCAATAAATGCATGAAAAATACCAAATGAAGTCAGAAAGGGTTGAAAATTGATGATGTGTCTTCGAATGGTGCATTTTGAACACACAAAAAGTCTGGAGTTCAAATAAGTTCAAATAAATGAAATCCCTTTGTAACAGATGAGTTTTCCTCCAAAACCCTCATACTTTGAAAGAGATTGTCCATTTTGTACACGAAGTGCGTCCAGTTTTTGCCGCAACCCTCTCAACTTTTTAGCATGTGCTATGTGGGTGAAATGATGATACGATGCCAACTTTCAACCTTTTGAGAGTTCATTTGTAGTGCTTTTCAATTTCAGGGTCATTTAGCTTTAAAAAAAAATCAAAAATGCATGAAAAATATCAAATGAAGTCAGAAAGGGTTGAAAATTGACGATGTGGATCTGAATGGTGCATTTTGAACACAAAAAGTCTAGAGTTCAAATAAGTTCAAAAAAAAATGAAATCCCTTTGTAACTAATGAGTTTTCGTCCGAAACCCCGATACTTCGAAAGAGATTGTCCATTGTGTACACGAAGTGCATCCAGTTTTTGTCGTAACCCTCTCAACTTTTTAGCACATGCTATGTGGGTGAAATTATGATACCATTCCAACTTTCAACCTTTTCGGAGTTCATTTATAATGCTTTTCAATTTCGGGGTCATTTAGCTCAAAAAATTTAGTAAATGCATGAAAAATACCAAATGAAGTCAGAAAGGGTTGAAAATTTGACGATGTGGCTCTGAATGGTGAGTTTTGAAGACAAAAAAAGTCTAGAGTTCAAAGAAGTTCAAAAAATGAAATCCCTTTGTAACAGACGAGTTTTCGTGCGAAACCCTAATACTTCGAAAGAGATTATCCATTTTGTACACGAAGTGCATCCAGTTTTTGCCCTCTCAACTTTTTAGCACATGCTATGTGGATGAAATGATGATACCATGCCAACTTTCAACCTTTTCAGAGTTCATTTGTCATGATTTTCAACTTCAGGGCCATTTAGCTGGAAAAAATCAGTAAATGCATGAAAAATACCAAATGAAGTCAAAAAGGGTTGAAAATTGATGATGTGGCTTTGAATGGTGCATTTTGAACACACAAAAATTTTGGAGTTCAAATAAGTTCAAAAAAAATGGAATCCCATTGTAACAGATGAGTTTTCGTCAGAAACCCTGCTACTTCGAAAGATATTGTCCATTTTATACACGAAGTGTCTAGTTTTTGCCGTAACCCTCTCTACTTTTTAGCACATGATATGTGGGTGAAATGATGATACCATGCCAACTTTCAACCTTTTCAGAGTTCATTTGTAGTGCTTTTCAATTTCAGGGTCATTTAGCTTTAAAAAATCAGTAAATGTATGAAAAATACCAAATGAAGTCAGAAAGGGTTGAAAATTGATGATGTGGCTTTGAATGGTGCATTTTGAACACTCAAAAAGTCTAGAGTTCAAATAAGTTCAAATAAATGAAATCCCTTTGTAATAGATGAGTTTTCATCCGAAACCCTAATCGCAAACGATGGTGTAAAAGAACCGTCAAAAAGGTGCAAAACATTTGCGATCACAAATGCATTAAAAAAGGTCAGTTTTAATAAAAATTATCTACAACATCACACACAGTTGTTTTCTATGAACCGTTTGCGATGAAAATATCTGGGTCTATTTAAGTCTCCCTCCTTAAGCTTCACCTGCTCGTCTGCTCCAGTGCCGGCAACCGCCGAATCCACGAATCCCGATCCCCATTCCCGCACCCCCTTCTTGCAAAGAGGACGCCGTGGAAACGCTTCGTGAAAGCATGTACGATGGTCGCCCCCCGAGCACCGCCGCCTACACCGAGAGTGCGGCCGCCTACGCCGAGAGTGCCGCAGCATCCGCATTAAGCGCGGTCGCTTCCGCCGAGAGGGCGTCTGCGGCAGCCGACAGGGAAGCTGCAGCAGCCGAGACGGCTGCAACTTCTGCTGCGACGGCGGCTGCAAACACCGAGAGCGCTCGAGCTGCCATCCGTGCTGCCGATGTCGCCCTGTCCCAGGTCGAGTCTATCCACACCAAGATCGAGGATGCACACGCCAAGATATTCCAGGCCACCTTGTACTCCAGCATGCAACCCATGTCCGAAAAGGTGGCGGTGGCCATGGAGCACCTGCTTCCTCATGAGGTCGTCGAGTGGGAGCTGGAGATGCAGGAGGCGGCGGAGATCGAGGAGTGCCGAGAGGAGGAGCTGCGCGTGGCCGAGGTCCATGTAGAGAAGAGTCTGTCCGTCGAGGAATTGGTGGTGGAGTACCAACGCGAGCTATGGCGCAGCCACTACTACGAGTACTACAACCTTGAGGGCGGCGCCGAGGACGAGGACGAGAATGCGGTCGACTTCAACATGGGGGATGCGGAGTCCACCAACGGCGGCATGTCGCCAGGACAAGTCATCAACGTCTCATCTCACACCGGCGATTGATACGTCTCCAACGTATCTATAATTTTTTTATTGTTCGATGCTATTATTTATGATGTTTTGGATGTTTAATGGGCTTTGTTATACACTTTTATATTATTTTTGGGACTAACCTATTAACCCAAAGGTCCAGTCCAGATTGCTGTTTTTTGCCTATTTCAAGGTTTTACAGAAAAGGAATATCAAACGGAGTCCAAACAGAATGAAACCTTTAGGGGAGATATTTTTGGAGCAAAATCTTCACGGGAGACTTGAGAACCATGGAATAGGGCACACGTGGCATCCACGAGGGTGGGGGGCACACCCCCTGTCTCGTGGGCCCCACGATGGTCCCCTGGTGTCCTCCTTCCTCCTATATATACCCATGTACCCCGAAAACATTAGAAGAGGAGAGAAAACCCTAATTCCACCGCCACAACCTTCTGTTCCTGCGAGATCCCATCATGGGTCCTGTTTGGGAGCTCCGCCGGAGGGGGGATCTACCACGGAGTGCTTCTACATCAACATCATCGCCTCACCATGAGTTGTGAGTAGTTTACCACAGACCTTGTTGGGGAACGTGGTATTTCAAAAATTTCCTACGATCACGCAAGATCTATCTACCAGATGCATAGCAACGAGAGGGAAGAGTGTGTCTACGTACCCTCGTAGACCAAAAGCGGAAGCGTCTAGTGACGCGGTTGATGTAGTCGAACTTCTTCGCGATCCAACCGATCAAGCACCGAACGTACGGCACCTCCGCATTCAGCACACGTTCAGCTTGATGACATCCCACCAGCTCTTGATCCAGTTGAGCTTCACAGGAGAGTTTCGTCAGCATGATGGCATGGTGACGGATATGATGAAGTTACCGGCGCAGGGCTTCGCCTAAGCACTGCAACGGTATGACCGAGGTGTGTTTCTGTGGAGGGGGCACCGCACACGGCTAGAATAATGTTTCTTGTGTGTCTTTGGGTGCCCCCTGCCCCCGTATATAAAGGAGCAAGGGGGAGGTGCGGCTGGCCTTCTAAGGCGCGCCAGTAGTAGGATTCCTACTCCTAGTAGGAATAGGAATCCCCTTTCCTATTCTTACTAGGAGTAGGAAAGGAAGGGGTAGAGAAGAAGGAAGAAGAGGGGCGCCTCCCCCCTTTCCTAGTCCAACTAGGATTTCTAGGGGGAGGGTACGGCTAGCCCTATGGGCTGCCTCTCTCTATTCCCTCAATGTCCCACTACGGCCCATACTACCTCGGGGGGGGGGGGGGTTCCGGTAACCCCCTCCGGCACTCCGGTTAAATCCAAAACTTTTCCGGAACACTTTCGGTGTCCGAATATAGTCGTCCAATATATCAATCTTTATGTCTCGGACATTCCAAGACTCCTCGTCATGTCCGTGATCTCATCCGGGACTCCGAACTACCTTCCGTACATCAAAACTCATAAACTCATAATGTCGATCGTCATCAAACGTTAAGCGTGCGGACCCTACGGATTCAAGAACTATGTAGACATGACCGAGACTTATGTGCGGCCAATAACCAACAGCGGAACCTGGATGCTCATATTGGCTCCTACATATTCTACAAAGATCTTTATCGGTCAAACCGCATAACAACATACTTTGTTCTTTTTGTCATCGGTATGTTACTTGCCCGAGATTCGATCGTCGGTATCTCGATACGTAGTTCAATCTCGTTACCGGCAAGTCTCTTTACTCGTTCCGTAATACATCATCTCGTGACTAATTCATTAGTCATTTTCTTGCAAGGCTTATTATGATGTGCATTACCGAGAGGGCCCAGAGATACCTCTCCGACACTCGGAGTGACAAATCCTATTCTTGATCTATGCCAACACCACGAACACTTTCGGAGACACCTGTAGAGCATCTTCATAATCACCCAGTTACGTTGTGACGTTTGATAGCACACAAGGTGTTCCTCCGATATTCGGGAGTTGCGTAATCTCATAGTCATAGGAACATGTATAAGTCATGAAGAAAGCAATAGGAGTAAAACTAAACGATCATAGTGCTAAGCTAACAGATGGGTCTTGTCCATCACATCATTCTCCTAATGATGTGATCCCATTGATCAAATGACAACTCATGTCTATGGCTAGGAAACATAACCATCTTTGATCAATGAGCTAGTCTAGTAGAGGCATACTAGGGACACTCTGTTTTGTGTATGTATTCACACATGTACTAAGTTTCCGGTTAATACAATTCTAGCATGAATAAAAGACATTTATCATGATATAAGGAAATTAATAATAACTTTATTATTGCCTCTAGGGCATATTTCCTTCAGTCTCCCACTTGCACTAGAGTCAATAATCTAGCTCACTTCGCCATGTGATTTAATACCGATAGTTCACATCGTTATGTGAATAACACCCATAGTTCACGTCGCCGTGTGACCAACACCCAAAGGGTCTACTAGAGTCAATAATCTAGTTCACATCGCTATGTGATTAGCACCCAAGAGTAATAAGGTGTGATCATGTTTTTCTTGTGAGAGAAGTTTAGTCAACGGGTCTGTCATATTCAGATCCGTATGTATTTCGCAAATTTCTATGGCTACAATGCTTTGCATGGAGCTACTCTAGCTAATTGCTCCCACTTTCAATATGCATCCAGATTGATACTTAGAGTCATCTGGATTAGTGTCAAAGCTTTTATCGACGTAACTCTTTACGACGAACTCTTTACCACCTCCATAACCGAGAAATATTTCCGTAGTCATCCAGTAACTAAGGATAATTTTTACCGCTGTCCAGTGATCTACTCCTGGATCACTTTTGTACCTCCTTGCCAAACTCATGGTAAGGTACACAACAGGTTTGGTACACAGCATGGCATACTTTATAGAACCTATGGCTGAGGCATAGGGAATGACTTTCATTCTTTCTCTATCTTCTGCCGAGGTCGGGCTTTGAGTATTACTCAACTTCATACCATACAACTCAGGCAAGAACTCCTTCTCTGACTGACCCAGTTTGAACTACTTCAAAAACTTGTCAAGGTATGTACTCATTGAAAAAACTTATCAAGCGTCTCGATCTATCTCTATAGATCTTGAGGCTCAATATGTAAGCAGCTTTACCGAGGTTTTTATTTGAAAAAACTCCTTTCAAATACTCCTTTATGCTGTCCAGAAAATTCTACATCATTTCTGATCGACAATATGTCATTCACATATACTTATCAGAAAGGCTGTAGTGCTCCCACTCACTTTCTTGTAAATACAGGCTTCACCGCAAGTCTGTATAAAACTATATGCTTTGATCAACTTATCAAAGCGTATATTCCAACTCTGAGATGCTTGCACCAGTCCATAGATGGATCGCTGGAGCTTGCACACTTTGTTAGCACCTTTAGGATGGACAAAACCTTCTGGTTGCATCATATGCAACTCTTCTTTAAGATATCCATTCAGGAATGCAGTTTTGACATCCATTTGCCAGATTTCATAATCTTAAAATGCGGCAATTGCTAACATGATTCGGACAGACTTAATCATCGCTACGGGTGAGAAAGTCTCATCGTAGTCAACTCCTTGAACTTGTCGAAAACCTTTCGCAACAAGTTAAGCTTTGTAAACAGTAACATTACCGTCAGCGTTGGTCTTCCTCTTGAAGATCCATTTATTTTCGATGGCTTCCCGATCATCGGGAAAGTCAACCAAAGTCCACACTTTGTTCTCATACATCGATCCCATCTCAGATTTCATGGCCTCAAGCCATTTTGCGGAATCTGGGCTCATCATCGCTTCCTCATAGTTCGTAGGTTCAAATGGTCTAGTAACATGACTTCCAGAACCGGGTTGCCGTACCATTCTGGTGTGGAACGTACTCTGGTTGATCTACGAAGTTCAGCAGTAACTTGATCCGAAGTTTCATGATCATCATCATTAGCTTCCTCACTAATTGGTGTAGGAATCACAGGAACTAGTTTCTGTGATGTACTACTTTCCAATTCGGGAGAAGGTACAATTACCTCATCAAGTTCCACTTTCCTCCCACTCACTTCTTTCGAGAGAAACCCTTTCTCTAGAAAGGATCCATTCTTAGCAACGAATATCTTGCCTTCGAATCTGTGATAGAAGGTGTACCCAACAGTCTCCTTTGTGTATCCTATGAAGACACATTTCTCCGACTTGGGTTCGAGCTTATCAGGTTGAAGCTTTTTCACATAAGCATCGCAACCCCAAACATTAAGAAATGACAACATTGGTTTCTTGACAAACCAAAGTTCATAAGGCGTCGTCACAACGGATTTAGATGTTGCCCTATTTAACGTGAATGCAACTGTCTCTGATGCATAACCCAAAACGATTGTGGTAAATCGGTAAGAGACATCATAGACCGCACCATATCTAATAAAGTACAATTACGACGTTCAGACACACCATTACGCTGTGGTGTTCCGGATGGCGTGAGTTGTGAAACTATTCCACATTGTTTCAAATGAAGACCAAACTCGTAACTCAAATATTCACCTCCACGATCAGATCGTAGAAACTTTATTTTCTTGTTACGATGATTCTCTACTTCACTCTGAAATTCGTTGAACATTTCAAATGTTTCAGACTTGTGTTTCATCAAGTAGATATACCCATATCTACTCGAATCATCAGTGAAGGTCAGAAAATAACGATACCCACCGCGAGCTTCAACACTCATCGGTCCACATACATCAGTATGTATGATTTCCAACAAATCTATTGTTTGCTCCATTGTTCCGGAGAACGGAGTTTTCGTCATCTTGCCCATGAGGCATGGTTCGTAAGCACCAAGTGATTCATAATCAAGTGATTCCAAAAGTCCATCACTATGGAGTTTCTTCATGCGCTTTACACCAATATGACCTAAACGACAGTGCCACAAATAAGTTGCACTATCATTATTAACCTTGCATCTTTTGGCTTCAATATTATGAATATGTGTATCACTACGATCGAGATCCAACAAACTATTTTCATTGGGTGTATGACCATCGAAGGCTTTACTCATGTAAACAGAATACAAATTATTCTATGACTTTAAATGAATAACCGTATTGCAACAAACATGATCAAATCATATTCATGCTCAACGCAAATGCCAAATAACATTTATTTCGGTTCTACACTAATCCTGAAAGTATAGGAAGTGTGCAATGATGATCATATCAATCTTGGAACCACTTCCAACACACATCGTCACTTCACCTTTAACTAGTGTCTGTTCATTCTGCAACTCTTGTTTCGAGTTACTAATTTTAGCAACTGAACTGGTATCAAATACCCAGGGGTTGCTATGAACACTAGTAAAGTACACATCAATAATCTGTATATCAAATATACCTTTGTTCACTTTGCCATCCTTCTTTTCCACCAAGTATCTAGGGCAGTTCCACTTCCAGTGATCATTTCCTTTGCAGTAGAAGCACTTAGTTTCAAGCTTGAGTTTAGCATTGGGTTTCTTCATGAGTGACAACTTTCTTGTCATTCTTCTTGAAGTTCCCTTTCTACTCCTTTGCCCTTTACTTGAAACAAGTGGTCTCGTTAACCATCAACACTTGATGCTCTTTCTTGATTTCTACCTTCGCCTATTTCATCATCGCGAAGAGCTCGGGAATTACTTTCATCATCCCTTTCGTATTATAGTTCATCATGAAGTTCTACTAACCTGGTGATAGTGTCTAGAGAACTTTGTCAATTACTATCTTATCTGGAAGATTAACTCCCACTTGATTCAGGCAATTGTAGTACCCAGACAATCTGAGCATATGCTCACTGGTTGAGCTATTCTCCTCCATCTTGTAGGCAAAGTACTGATACGTCCAAAACATATCTATAATTTCTGCTTGCTCCATGCCTCTTTTGGGTGATATTGCTATGATATTTATACACTTCCATACACTTTTGATCATATTTGGACTAACCTTTTAACTCAGTGCACCCCAGTGCCATTTTCTGTTTTCGGCTGTTTTTGTATTTCAGGTTTTCACATTACGAGAACTGCCAGGAAAAATCCAGAAAATATATATAAAAAATCTGCGTTCCAGAAACTACCGTGCGCCCGAAGGACAGCCGGGGGG
>LR738715.1:75427046-75481741 GCA_902687465.1 Secale cereale | reverse complement strand
GGGGGGCGCCTGGGCCCCCTGAGGCACCTCCGATGCCCCCCTTTGGCATATATTTAAAGCGTGTCGAGGAAACCCTGATTCCAGACCCCTTTTCTCCAGACGCGATTCCGATCTCCGCCGCCATCGCCATCAAGCTTCGGGGGACCAGAATTCCTGCGCCGGCACCCTGCCGGGACGGGGAAGTGCCCCCGGATTCATCTCCATCGACGTTGCTTCCTCCCTCCATGATGCGGGAGTAGTTCCTCCTCGGGGCTGAGGTTCTTACCAGTAGCTATGTGGTCAATTCTCTCTCCCATGATGTGATCTTCGTTGTGATCATAGGCTATGTTAATCTAGAGTGATCCCATGATATTTCCCCTTCCTCTATGTATTGGATTGATGTACTCACTTGTCTTTATCTAGTATAATCCCCGAGACCAAGGTGACAGCGGTCTATTGGACATGGATTAGAACAATATTTTCATGAGTGATTTCCTCTCTTGTGTGTTGATTGCAGATTGAGAGTCTCTTGGTGCTTGTCTTTGACTATCCTTTAGATATGTTGTGGTGATTGTGGGACTCTCTTTGGATGGCCGCGGTGACATTGGGAAATCCTTAGATTGAGAACTACGAACTTTGAGGTGTGCTTTTGTAGCCCTACATAATTCTCGTCCTCTCTTGACCACGAAGGAATGACCTCCGAGTGCGTCCCCTTTGCATGTTTTATGGGAAATATCATGTGATTCGATTATGTTAATGTTGTTGGGAGTTGCCACTAGTGAAAGTATGAAGCCTAGGCCTTGTTTCCACCATTGCAATACCATTTGTGCTCACGTTTACCACTTGTTTGCTTGCTGCACTTTTTATTACAGAATTATATTACTTTGCTTTGCCACTCCTATCATCCATATTTTACCATCTCTTCGCCGAACTAGTGCACCTATACAACTCCTAGTTGTATTAGGTGTGTTGGGGACACAAGAGACTTCTTGTATCTTAGTTGCAGGGTTGCTTGAGAGAGTCCATCTTCAACCTCTACTTCCCTGAGTTCGATAAACCTTAGGTCATCCACTTGAGGGAAATTGCTGCTGTCCTACAAACCTCTGCGCTTGGAGGCCCAACATAGTCTACAAGAGTAGAAGCGTGTGTAGACATCAAGCTATTTCTGGCGCCGTTGCCGGGGAAGTGAGTGCTTGAAGGTATATCTTTAGATCTTGCAATTAAATCTTTTTGTTTCTTGTTTTTATTTCACTAGTTATGCTTATGGACAACCTTGCTATTGGATCGTTGCTTGCGGGAAGACGCCCCACACCTGTGGTGGTTGCTCCTCCCCCTACTGAAATTGTGCCCTATAAAATACCAGCTGGTATTATCGATTATGTTTTGGCTGATCGTTATGCAGGAGACAGACATCCCGGTGAACACTTGCTATATCTGTCACAACTATGTTCATTATTTAAGCTTGCAGGTGTATCAAGGAAGTTTGTCATGAGGAAATTATTTGCCTTGTCACTGAAAGGAAAAGCATTGGAATGGTATAGGCTACTAAATGACTCTCACCTGCTGGAGTGGGAAGAGATCCATTCTCTCTTTTACTCCAAGTTTTATCCTCTTCATGAAGTCCATGAGAATAGGAATTATGTTTATAATTTTTATCCTCATGACGGAGAGAGCATAGCTCAAGCTTGGGGGAGACTGAAAACGTTAATGCTAAAATGTCCTAACCATGGGCTCCCCAAAGATATGATTATTACTAATTTCTATGCGAGGCTTTCTCGACAGGATAAAGATTTGCTCGACGCTTCCTCTATGGGTTCTTTCACAAACAAAAAGATTGATGCTAAATGGGAACTCCTTGAAAGAATTCAACGCAACACTGAAGATTGGGAGATCGACAAAGGTAAAGAGTCAGGTATAATTTATGAGTATGATTGCATTAAGTCCTTTGTTGAAACTACAAGTTTTAATAAGTTTAGTGCTAAGTTTGGGCTTGATTCTCAACTCCTTGTTGATTTCCTCAAATCTTTTGCTTCACATCTTAATATGCCTAAGGAGGATTGGATCAAGTATCATAAACCTTTTAAAGAGACTTGCAAAGGAAATGAAATTGTTCATGATGATTGCAACATGCATGATCCAATTCCTAAAAATGAAGTTTTATATAAGCATGTTAATTTTTGTCGAGTGGATAGACCTTGTGAAAGGCCTATGATTGAAGAAGAGAAGTATTGTAAGCAACATAAGCATGAAAGAACAATCACTTGGGTCAGAGATTTAAATGAAATTGCTAGAGAATTGTGTGACCTTTATCCTTTTACTTGTGAACTTTGCCGTATAGAGGGTCACTTTAATTTTCAATGCATGAACTTTCAAAACATAACTGTTAACCGGTTGTGTGATGACATGATCACCTCTGATCTTTATGATGAGCTTATGTTATTTTTGATGTGTGAAGAGTTATCAGAAAAGACTTCATGGCTAGATGTTAATGCCATAGGAATAAAAAACACTTTGCAAAATTGCCATCTCTATTGTGTTGTTAATTGCCATGAAAATGATTACATAGGTAAGATTATAAAGGAGGGAACTTTACCAAAGTATAAAAATGTCTCTTATATTTCTGCTAATAAAAAGGAGAGTTTCTCCCAAGTTTCCCCTATTGTTTCTAATGATAAACCAGGATATGTGGAGAAGCTTCATCTCCAACCACTCCCTCCTAAGGTTAAGAAGAAGAAAAAGAAGAGGAGGAGGAAGAGGAGCAAGAAAGAAGAAGAATGGGTATCAACCTGGCCTGAGCATATTCCTCCCATCAACTTTTATCCTAACGATTGTAAGTTTAAAGAAGAAGGTGAAGTTTATTGCCTTAATTATCATCTTGATGATAAGTCCGTAGGTACTATTGAAGATGATTTTGATTATGATATGCATGTTACTTATTGTGATTGGGAAAATGATGATAATGCTACTTATGATCTTGAAAATCTTTTTGGTACCAACTCTGAAAGTGATGATATGGGAAGCTCTAAGCTTGGGGATGATAGGATTGCAAATCCTTTACCCACTAGTGATGTGATAATTGATAATTCTTTTGCTAGTAAGAATAAAGACAACATGATTACAAATATAGTTGCTAGCAATGATAATGCTCTTCTCTACTATGATGATGTCATAACTCCAACCTATAGTGATTATAAAGGTACCTATGACATAAGGAGAAATTATCCTTATGAAACTTGTCATAATCATGGAGGGAATTACTCCCTTGTTGAACACCACCCTCCTAATACACAATTAATCTATAGTGTTCAAGTTGTTTATGATAGTCCTACTCCCACTATTACCAATGAGAAAGATTATGCTTATGTGGAGAGTAAGAGTACCTTTTTGCATGTGGATCATGGTAACAATGCTTCATGTGATGCTTATATTGTTGAGTTCATCCATGATGCCACTGAAATTTATAATGAGAGAGGGAGACTTGGTTCTAAATATCTTAATAATAAGAAGTTTCCTCTCTTTATGGTGAATATTTTGAAGTTATGCTTGTTTTGCCTTCCTATGCTAGTTGCTTTGTGCTTCAATGAATTATTCTATTGCAATATTCCTATGCATAGGAAGCATGTTAGGCTTAAATGTGTTTGGTATTTTCTTCTTGATGCTCTCTTTTGTTCTTCAGCTCTTATTCCTACGAGAGCATCATTAAAGTCTTAAGCCTATCTTTATGGCTATAAAGAAAGAGCTCTAGGGAGACAACCCTTGTTATGTTTACTTTCAGTTTTAGTGGTCTTGATGTTTGTTACTACTGTAGAAACATCATTGTATCTTTATTTTTCAGCTTTGTGCCAAGTTTAGCCTCTGATTGCAAGAAAGTTCAAAAGTTGTGACGTGCTGTCCAGGAAATAGATTCTGTCCTTGGATAGAAAAATTTGTATAAAATCACCAGATCATCTTTTTGGTCTGAATTTTTTCGACAGCGTGCTCTATATAATTGTCTTTCGTGCGTCTGTTTTGAGTTTTTTTATTAGAGTTGCAGAAGTGCCCCGGAAAAATCATTTACTACCTGCTGTTCTGTTTTTCACAGATTCTGTCCTGTTTTGCCTTTCCTTCATTTTGCAAACCTAGAGCTTGCTTTTTCTTTGCAAAAACCTTTTTGGCAATCTTGAGAAACAGTAGAACTTCAAGAATATCTTTATTTCCAGCAAGGAACAATTATTTTATTATGGGCACTAACCTCGCTAATCAGATTATGATGAGTTATGTATGAAGGGAGTTTTCAAGTGTGCGAGGGAAGATGATAAAAAGATTCAGGAGTGTCAAACGCTCAAGCTTGGGGATGCCCCCATGCACCCCCAAGAAATATTCAAGGAGACTCAAGCGTCTAAGCTTGGGGATGCCCCCGTGCATCCCCTTCTCCATCAACATTATCAGTTCGTCTTTCGTTCCACTATATTTTTATCACTTCATGTGTTATGTGCTATGCTTGGAGCGTCTTGCTTTTTAGTTTGCTTTAGCTTTTCATAACGAGTCGGAACTCAGCTTTCTTTGTGTGGGAGAGAAACACGCTCCACTTCTACCTAGAACATAACATAGAATTTTCATGTCTATCTTTGCTGTGTATGTTCTTGGTCTTTCAATAGCTACTATCATGCTTAGCTCTTAACTTTCATGCTTATCTTTTTAAAGAGCTTTTGTTTAGTTGGTTGCTTGAACTCTCTTTATTCATCATGCTTATCTTATTAAGAGAGTTTGCTTCCATTGCATTGGTTGATATGTCTATGATAAAGATGCTACGTGCATAATGGCGCTTAGTAGTTCATGTTTTCTTATGGTTAGTCTCAAATAGCTGGGGGGGTTCCCAATGTGTTATTGGAGTACCAACATGATTTGTTTGCCTATGATGTGGTATGGTTTAGTAATATCTTCCTTCAAAGAATTTATTCTGATTGACTTGGCGTATGCTCACGCATATTTAAGACTGTAAAGAAAGTCTGTCAAGCCTTGATGATCTTTTGTTTCTGAGTAGCGATATAACTTCCATGCCTGATTCAATGTTGCTTTGTCGCTCTGCATGATTATGACCGTCATTGCTCTCTTAGTTGGTCGCTCCCAGTCTTTTGCTAACCTTCGCCTGTACTAAGCGGACTGACTGCTTGTGCATCCACATCCTTTTAATCCAGTTATGCCATATGAGTCCACCATATCTTCCTACATAGTATTTACCTGCCATTCCTAACGGAGACTTGCATGTACCATCTCGAAATTATTCAAAGAAAAAGCATTCCTATTTTGTGCCTCTGTTTTAAGTTCATGAGGAAGTAGTAGTTAATTCATGATCTTTTTAAGTTGGACAACTTCACCCCGGGATTGCATGTATAATGTGCAAACCCATAATACGAGAAGGAACTGGCATTGAGTGCGCCCGGCTCAAAAAGATAATATAACAAACAAACCCTCCTTCACGCTTTGTTCATGAGAAATCAGAAAACTTTGGCAGTGATAAACAAAGGAGATTAAGAGGATGTGATCGTCCTCATTCGGGAGCCGTTCCTCGAAACTTGTCCATCTCAAGAAGTGATTGAGTTGTCTGCTAGCATTCATTGACGAAACATGCATGATCTAAAAAAATTATTACCTCTGTTTTAAAACCAAGAGCTCTGGTACATGTTTTGTCTTTGTTTCCGACTATGGGTTTTCAACCTTGCCAACAAAAGCCACGGTTCGAGAGTCTCCACCTTCTTTTAAAAGCACCAACTACTGAGAGCATGATTGTCATTCTGAGTGTAATGTGCATTGTCCCAAAGTAGCATTTTCTTTTGCATGATTGTGATATCGTTTATTTTGAAATCATTGTATCTAGTCATCACTTAAACCTTGGAGGTGCCCCTGCATTTATGTTTTGCTTCACTAAAGGGGGCAAGCTAGATATCACTTTATCATATTTGCACATCATGTTCATTACAAATCTATTTGATGTTTCAATATCATATTGTAAAACTTTCAGTTCTTTGTGATTTTCTCATGAGGCAACTTAATTACTATAGATTCATTGTCTCAGTAAGCTTTTGTCATATGACTATGAAAAGTCCTATATGGTTAATAGCATGTCACCACAGAAATTATTCTTGTTATCATTTACCTACTCGAGGACGAGCAGGAATTAAGCTTGGGGATGTTGATACGTCCAAAATGTATCTATAATTTCTGCTTGCTCCATGCCTCTTTTGGGTGATATTGCTATGATATTTATACACTTCCATACACTTTTGATCATATTTGGACTAACCTATTAACTCAGTGCACCCCAGTTCCAGTTTCTGTTTTCGGCTGTTTTTGTATTTCAGGTTTTCACATTACGAGAACTGCCAGGAAAAATCCAGAAAAAATATATAAAAAATCAGCGTTCCAGAAACTACCGTGCGCCCAAAGGACAGCCGGGGGGGGGGGCACCAGGGCTCCAGGCGCCCTGGCGGCGCGCCCCCCTGGGCCGCGCCGGGGGGGCGCCTGGGCCCCCCGAGGCACCTCCGATGCCCCCCTTTGGCATATATTTAAAGCGTGTCGAGGAAACCCTGATTCCAGACCCCTTTTCTCCAGACGCGATTCCGATCTCCGCCGCCATCGCCATCAAGCTTCGGGGGACCAGAATTCCTGCGCCGGCACCCTGCCGGGACGGGGAAGTGCCCCCGGATTCATCTCCATCGACGTTGCTTCCTCCCTCCATGATGCGGGAGTAGTTCCTCCTCGGGGCTGAGGTTCTTACCAGTAGCTATGTGGTCAATTCTCTCTCCCATGATGTGATCTTCGTTGTGATCATAGGCTATGTTAATCTAGGGTGATACCATGATATTTCCCCTCTCTCTATGTATTGGATTGATGTACTCACTTGTCTTTATCTAGTATAATCCCCGAGACCAAGGTGACAGCGGTCTATTGGACATGGATTAGAACAATATTTTCATGAGTGATTTCCTCTCTTGTGTGTTGATTGAAGATTGAGAGTCTCTTGGTGCTTGTCTTTGACTATCCTTTAGATATGTTGTGGTGATTGTGGGACTCTCTTTGGATGGCCGTGGTGACATTGGGAAATCCTTAGATTGAGAACTACGAACTTTGAGGTGTGCTTTTGTAGCCCTACATAATTCTCGTCCTCTCTTGACCACGAAGGAATGACCTCCGAGTGCGTCCCCTTTGCATGTTTTATGGGAAATATCATGTGATTCGATTATGTTAATGTTGTTGGGAGTTGCCACTAGTGAAAGTATGAAGCCTAGGCCTTGTTTCCACCATTGCAATACCATTTGTGCTCACGTTTACCACTTGTTTGCTTGCTACACTTTTTATTACAGATTTATATTACTTTGTTTTGCCATCCATATCACTTGCCATTTAACATCTCTTCGCCGAACTAGTGCACCTATACATCTAACAAGTGTATTAGGTGTGTTGGGGACACAAGAGACTTCTTGTATCTTAGTTGCAGGGTTGCTTGAGAGAGACCATCTTCAACCTCTACTTCCCTGAGTTCGATAAACCTTAGGTCATCCACTTGAGGGAAATTGCTGCTGTCCTACAAACCTCTGCGCTTGGAGGCCCAACATAGTCTACAAGTGTAGAAGCGTGTGTAGACATCAGCCGGCACCCTGCCGGGACGGGGAAGTGCCCCCGGATTCATCTCCATCGACGTTGCTTCCTCCCTCCATGATGCGGGAGTAGTTCCTCCTCGGGGCTGAGGTTTCTACCAGTAGCTATGTGGTTATCTCTCTCTCCCATGATGTGATCTTCGTTGAGATCATAGGCTATGTTAATCTAGGGTGATCCCATGATGTTTCCCCTTCCTCTATGTATTGGATTGATGTACTCACTTGTCTTTATCTAGTATAATCCCCGAGACCAAGGTGACAGCGGTCTATTGGACATGGATTAGAAAAATATTTTCATGAGTGATTTCCTCTCTTGTGTGTTGATTGAAGATTGAGAGTCTCTTGGTGCTTGTCTTTGACTATCCTTTAGATATGTTGTGGTGATTGTGGGACTCTCTTTGGATGGCCGCGGTGACATTGGGAAATTCTTAGATTGAGAACTACGAACTTTGAGGTGTGCTTTTGTAGCCCTACATAATTCTCGTCCTCTCTTAACCACGAAGGAATGACCTCCGGGTGCGTCTCCATTGCATGTTTTATGGGAAATATCATGTGATTCGATTATGTTAATGTTGTTTGGAGTTGCCTCTAGTGAAAGTATGATCCCTAGGCCTTGTTTCCACCATTGCAATACCATTTGTGCTCACGTTTACCACTTGTTTGCTTGCTGCACTTTTTATTACAGATTTATATTACTTTGTTTTGCCATCCATATCACTTGCCATTTAACATCTCTTCGCCGAACTAGTGCACCTATACATCTAACAAGTGTATTAGGTGTGTTGGGGACACAAGAGACTTCTTGTATCTTAGTTGCAGGGTTGCTTGAGAGAGACCATCTTCAACCTCTACTTCCCTGAGTTCGATAAACCTTAGGTCATCCACTTGAGGGAAATTGCTGCTGTCCTACAAACCTCTGCGCTTGGAGGCCCAACATAGTCTACAAGTGTAGAAGCGTGTGTAGACATCAGCCGGCACCCTGCCGGGATGGGGAAGTGCCCCCGGATTCATCTCCATCGACGTTGCTTCCTCCCTCCATGATGCGGGAGTAGTTCCTCCTCGGGGCTGAGGTTTCTACCAGTAGCTATGTGGTTATCTCTCTCTCCCATGATGTGATCTTCGTTGTGATCATAGGCTATGTTAATCTAGGGTGATCCCATGATGTTTCCCCTTCCTCTATGTATTGGATTGATGTACTCACTTGTCTTTATCTAGTATAATCCCCGAGACCAAGGTGACAGCGGTCTATTGGACATGGATTAGAAAAATATTTTCATGAGTGATTTCCTCTCTTGTGTGTTGATTGAAGATTGAGAGTCTCTTGGTGCTTGTCTTTGACTATCCTTTAGATATGTTGTGGTGATTGTGGGACTCTCTTTGGATGGCCGCGGTGACATTGGGAAATCCTTAGATTGAGAACTGCGAACTTTGAGGTGTGCTTTTGTAGCCCTACATAATTCTCGTCCTCTCTTGACCACGAAGGAATGACCTCCGAGTGTGTCCCCTTTGCATGTTTTATGGGAAATATCATGTGATTCGATTATGTTAATGTTGTTGGGAGTTGCCACTAGTGAAAGTATGAAGCCTAGGCCTTGTTTCCACCATTGCAATACCATTTGTGCTCACGTTTACCACTTGTTTGCTTGCTGCACTTTTTATTACAGAATTATATTACTTTGCTTTGCCACTCCTATCATCCATATTTTACCATCTCTTCGCCGAACTAGTGCACCTATACAACTCCTAGTTGTATTAGGTGTGTTGGGGACACAAGAGACTTCTTGTATCTTAGTTGCAGGGTTGCTTGAGAGAGACCATCTTCAACCTCTACTTCCCTGAGTTCGATAAACCTTAGGTCATCCACTTGAGGGAAATTGCTGCTGTCCTACAAACCTCTACGCTTGGAGGCCCAACATAGTCTACAAGAGTAGAAGCGTGTGTAGACATCAAGTACTGTCAGAGGTCTCATACCTCTCGACACGGGCATGAGTATGAAATACTAATTTCAACTCTTGGAACATCTTATATGCTCCGTGGCGTTCAAAACGTGTTTGAAGTCCCGGTTCTAAGCCGTAAAACATGGTGCACTAAACTATCAAGTAGTCATCATATCGAGCTTTTGTCAAAACGTTCATAACGTCTGCATCTGCTCCTGCAATAGGTTTGTCACCTAGCGATGCATCAAGGACGTAATTCTTCTGTGCAGTAGTGAGGGAAATCCTCAGATCATGGAACAATTCCGCATCATTGCTACTAACATCTTTCAACTTAGTTTCTCTAGGAACATATAAAAATTAACGGGGAGCTACATCCCGAGCTATTGATCTACAACATAGATATGCTAATACTACCAGGACTAAGTTCATGATAAATTAAAGTTCAATTAATCAAAATTACTAAAGAACTCCGACTTAGATAGACATCCCTCTAGTCATCTAAATGATCACGTGATCCAAATCAACTAAACCATGTTTGATCATCACGTGAGATGGAGTAGTTTTCAATGGTGAACATCTTATGTTGATCATATCTACTATATGATTCATGCTCAACCTTTCGGTCTTCAGTGTTCCGAGGCCATATCTGCATATGCTAGGCTCATCAAGTTTAACCCGAGTATTCTGCGTGCGCAAAACTGGCTTACACCCATTGTATGTGAACGTAGAGCTTATCACACCCGATCATCATGTGGTGTCTCGGCACGACGAACTTTCGCAACGGTGCAAACTCAGGGAGAACACTTATACCTTGAAATTTTGTGAGAGATCCTCTTATAATGCTACCGTCGATCTAAGCAAAATAAGATGCATAAAAGATAAACATCACATGCAATCAATATAAGTGATATGATATGGCCATCATCATCTTGTGCCTTTGATCTCCATCTCCAAGGCACCGTCATGTTCACCATCATCACCGGCATGACACCTTGGATCTCCATCCTAGCATCGTTGTCGTCTCGCCAACTATTTCTTCCACGACTATCGCTACCGCTTAGTGATAAAGTAAAGCAATTACATGGCGATTACATTTCATACAATAAAGCGACAACCATATGGCTCCTGCCAGTTGCCGATAACTTTACAAAACATGATCATCTCATACAATAACGTATCACTCATCATGTCTTGACCATATCACATCACAACATGCCCTGCAAAAACAAGTTAGACGTCCTCTACTTTGTTGTTGCAAGTTTTACGTGGCTGCTACGGGCTTAGCAAGAACCGTTCTTACCTACGCATACAAAACCACGACGATATTTCGTCAAGTATGTGATGTTTTAACCTTCACAAGGACCGAGTGTAGCCACACTTGATTCAACTAAAGTGAGAGAGACAGACAACCGCCAGTCTCCTTTAAGCAACGAGTGCTCATAACGGTGAAACCAGTCTCGCGTAAGCGTACGCGTAATGTTGGTCCGGGCCGCTTCATTTCACAATACCGCCCAACCAAAGTATGACATGCTGGTAAGCAATATGACTAGTATCGTCCACAACTCACTTGTGTTCTACTCGTGCATATCATCCACTGATAGACTTGGCTCTGATACCACTGTTGGGGAACGTGGTATTTCAAAAATTTCATACGATCACGCAAGATCTATCTACCAAATGCATAGCAACGAGAGGGAAGAGTGTGTCTACGTACCCTTGTAGACCGAAAGCGGAAGTGTCTAGTGACGCGGTTGATGTAGTCGAACTTCTTCGCGATCCAACCGATCAAGCACTGAACATACGGCACCTCCGCGTTCAGCACACGTTCAGCTTGATGACGTCCCACCAGCTCTTGATCCAGTTGAGCTTCACGGGAGAGTTTCGTCAGCACGACGGCGTGGTGACAGATATGATGAAGTTACCGGCGCAGGGGTTCGCCTAAGCACTGCAACGGCATGACCGAGGTGTGTTTCTGTGGAGGGGGGCACCGCACACGGCTAGAATAATGTTTCTTGTGTGTCTTTGGGTGCCCCCTGCCCCCGTATATAAAGGAGCAAGGGGAGGTGCGGCTGGCCTTCTAAGGCGCGCCAGGAGTAGGATTCCTACTCCTAGTAGGAATAGGAATCCCCTTTCCTATTCCTACTAGGAGTAGGAAAGGAAGGGGGAGAGAAGAAGGAAGAAGAGAGGCGCCTCCCTCCTTTCCTAGTCCAACTAGGATTTCTAGGGGGAGGGTGCGGCTAGCCCTATGGGCTGCCTCTCTCTATTCCCTCAATGGACCACTATGGCCCATACTCCCTCGGGGGGGGGGGGAGTTCCGGTAACCCCCTCCGGCACTCCGGTTAAATCCGGAACTTTTCCGGAACACTTCCGATGTCCGAATATAGTCGTCCAATATCAATCTTCATGTCTCGGACATTCCAAGACTCCTCGTCATGTCTGTGATCTCATCCGGGACTCCGAACTACCTTCGGTACATCAAAACTCATAAACTCATAATGTCGATCGTTATCAAACGTTAAGCGTGCGGACCCTGCGGGTTCGAGAACTATGTAGATATGACCGAGACTCATCTACGGCCAATAACCAATAGCGGAACCTAGATGCTCATATTGGCTCCTACATATTCTACGAAGATCTTTATCGGTCAAACCGCATAACAACATACTTTGTTCCTTTTGTCATCGGTATGTTACTTGACCAAGATTCGATCGTCGGTATCTCGATACCTAGTTCAATCTCGTTACCGGCAAGTCTCTTTACTCGTTCCGTAATACATCATCTCATGACTAACTCATTAGTCATTTGCTTGCAAGGCTTATTATGATGTGCATTACCGAGAGGGCCCAGAGATACCTCTCCGACACTCGGAGTGACAAATCCTATTCTTGATCTATGCCAACACAACGAACACTTTCGGAGACACCTGTAGAGCATCTTCATACTCACCCAGTTACGTTGTGACGTTTGATAGCACACAAGGTGTTCCTCCGGTATTCGGGAGTTGCGTAATCTCATAGTCATAGGAACATGTATAAGTCATGAAGAAAGCAATAGGAGTAAAACTAAACGATCATAGTGCTAAGCTAACGGATGGGTCTTGTCCATCACATCATTCTCCTAGATGTGATCCCGTTGATCAAATGACAACTCATGTCTATGGCTAGGAAACTTAACCATCTTTGATCAATGAGCTAGTCTAGTAGAGGCATACCAGGGACACTCTGTTTTGTCTATGTATTCACACATGTACTAAGTTTCCGGTTAATACAATTCTAGCATGAATAAAAGACATTTATCATGATATAAGGAAATAAATTATAACTTTATTATTGCCTCTAGGGCATATTTCCTTCAGACCTTCGGGTCCATAGTTAGTACCTAGATGGCTTCTTCTCTCTCTTTGGATCTCAATACCCAGTTCTCCTCGGTCTTCGAGGAGATCTATTCCATGTAATCTCTTTTTACGGTGTGTTTGTCGAGATCCGATGAATTGTGGGTTTATGATCAAGATTATCTATGAGAAATATTTGGTTATTTTCTGAATTCTTTTATGTATGATTATAATATCCATGCAAGTCTCTTCGAATTATTGGTTTGGTTTGGCCTACTAGATCTATAGTTCTTGCAATGGGAGAAGTGCTTGGCTTTGGGTTCAATCTTGTGGTGTCCTTTCCCAGTGACAGTAGGGGCAGCAAGGCACGTATTGTATTGTTGCTATCGAGGATAAAAAGATGGGGTTTATATCATATTGATTGAGTTTATCCCTCTACATCATGTCATCTTGCTTAAGGCGTTACTCTATTCTTATGAACTTAATACTCTAGATGCATGCTGGATAGCGGTCGATGTGTGGAGTAATAGTAGTAGATGCAGAATCGTTTCGGTCTACTTGTCACGGACGTGATGCCTATATATAATGATCATGCCTAGATATTCTCATAATTATTCGCTTTTCTATCAATTGCTCGACAGTAATTCGTTCACCCACCGTAGAATTCTGTTATCATGAGAGAAGCCACTAGTGAAACCTATGGCCCCTGGGTCTATTGTCAACATATCAATCTACAATCTACTTTACTTTTCCGTTTTTACTTTCTGTTCTTATATCCAAAAATACCAAAAATATCAAACTATCATATCTATCATATCTCACTTTCGTAAGTGGTCGTAAAGGGATTGACAACCCCTTATCGCGTTGGCTGTGAAGCTCTTATTTGTTTGTACAGGTGCGAGGGACTCACGCGTGGTCTCCTACTGGATCGATACCTTGGTTCTCAAAAACTGAGGGAAATACTTACGCTACTGTGCTGCATCGCCCTTTCGTCTTCGAGGAAATACAACGCAAGCTCGAGAAGTAGCAAGAAGAATTTCTGGCGCTGTTGCCGGGGAGGCTTACGCAAAAGTCATATACCAAGTACCTATCACAAACCCTTATCCTTCGCATTACATTTATTTGCCTCTCGTTTTCCTCTCCCCCACTTCACCCTTGTCGTTTTATTTGCCCTTCTTTTTACCATGTGTTTATCGTTCGCTTGCTTCTTGTTTGCTTGTGTGTTGGATTGCTTGCTTGTCACTATGGCTCAGAACCATACCAAATTGTGTGACTTCTCTAATACCAACAATAATGATTTTATTAGCACTCCGATTGCTCCTATTACCGGTGCTGAATCTTGTGAGATCAATGCTGCTTTGTTGAATCTTGTCATGAAAGATCAATTTTTCGGCCTTCCTAGTGAAGATGCCGCTACCCATCTAAACAACTTTGTTGATTTGTGTGATATGCAAAAGAAGAGGGATATGGATAATGATATTGTTAAATTGAAGTTATTTCCGTTTTCACTTAGAGATCGTGCTAAAACTTGGTTTTTCCTATTTGCCTAGAAATAGTATTGATTCGTGGAATAAGTGCAAAGATGCTTTTATCTCTAAGTATTTCCCTCCTGCTAAGATCATCTCTCTTAGAAACGATATTATGAATTTTAAGCAACTAGATCATGAGCATGTTGCACAAGCTTGGGAGAGAATGAAATTAATGATATGTAATTGCACTACACATGGTTTGAACTTATGGATGATTATACAAAACTTTTATGCTGGCTTGAATTTTGCTTCTAGAAATCTTTTAGATTCTGCCGCAGGAGGCACTTTTATGGAAACTACCTTAGGAGAAGCTACCAAACTCCTAGATAATATTATGGTCAATTATTCTCAATGGCACACCGAAAGATCTACTAGTAAAAAAGTGCATGCTATTGAAGAGATTAGTGTTTTGAGTGGAAAGATGGATGAACTTATGAAATTATTTGCTGCTAAGAGTGCTTCTTCTAATCCTAATGATATGCCTTTATCCACGTTGATTGAAAATAATAATGAATCTTTGGATGTGAATTTTGTTGGTAGGAATAATTTTGGTAACAATGCTTATAGAGGAAACTTTTATCCTAGGCCTTTTCCTAGTAATTACTCTAATAATTATGGTAATTCCTACAATAACTCTTATGGAAAGATGCCTTCTGAATTTGAAACTAGTGTTAAGGAGTTTATAAATTCGCAAAAGAATTCCAATGCTTTGCTTGAAGAAAAATTGCTTAAGATTGATGAGTTGGCTAGAAGTGTGGATAGAATTAATCTTGATGTTGATTCTTTGAAACTTAGATTTATACCACCTAAGCATGATATCAATGAGTCTCTCAAAGACATGAGAATTTCCATTGGTGAATGCAAAGAAAGAACCGCTAGGATGCGTGCTAAAAAAGGGAGTTATATAAAAGCGTGTTCTTCTAGTTATCATGAAAATAAAGATGAAGATCTGAAAGTTATTGACGTGTCTCCTATTAGATCCTTGTTTTCTAGTATGAATCTTGATAAAGATGGGATTGGAGATGAGTCTACTTTAATTAAAAGGTGTCCCAATGATTCAGAGTTTTTGGATCTTGATGCTAAAATTGTTAAAAGTGGGATTGAAGAGATTAAAACTTTGCATAGTGATGAACCCACTACTTTGGATTTCAAGGGATTCAGTTATGATAATTGCTCTTTGATTGATTGTATTTCCTTGTTGCAATCCGTACTAAACTCTCCGCATGCTTATAGTCAAAATAAAGCTTTTACCGAACACATAGTTGGTGCTTTGATGCAATTTTATAAAGAAAAACTTGAATTAGAAGTTTCTATCCCTAGAAAGCTTTATGATGAATGGGAACCCACTATTAAAATTAAAATTAAAGATCATGAATGCTTTGCTTTGTGTGATTTGGGTGCAAGTGTTTCCACTATCCCAAAACTTTGTGTGATTTGTTAGGTTTCCATGAGCTTGATGATTGTTATTTAAATTTGCATCTTGTGGATTCTACCATTAAGAAACCTATGGGAAGGATAAATGATGTTTTTATTGTTGCCAATAGGAATTATGTTCCCGTATATTTCATTGTTCTTGATATAGATTGCAATCCTTCATGTCCTATTATTCTTGGTAGACCTTTCCTTAGAACGATTGGTGATATTATTGATATGAAGGAAGGAAATATTAGATTCCAATTTCTGTTAAGGAAAGGCATGGAACACTTTCCTAGAAAGAAAATTAAATTACCATATGAATCTATTATGTGAGCCACTTATGGATTGCCTTCCAAACATGGCAATACTTAGATCTATCGTTGTATCGTGCCTAACTAGGGGCGTTAAACGATAGCGCTTGTTGGGAGGCAACCCAATTTTATATTTTTTGTTTTTGCTTCTATTTAGGAATAAATATTGCATCTAGCTTATGTTTAGATGTGGTTTTGTGTTTTAATTAGTGTTTGTGCCAAGTAGAACCTTTGGGAAGACTTGTGTGAAGTTTATATGATCTTGCTGTAAAAAACAGAAACATTAGCGCTCACTAGAATAGTCACCAGATTTTACTGGAATGTGCTATTTAGTTGATTATTTTTGCAGATGATTAATAGACAAATTCCCCACGTTTACCAATTTATTTCATTTTTTGGAGTTACAGAAGTATTCGAAAGTTACAGATTACTACAGACTGATCTGTTTTTGACAAATTCTGTTTTTCGTGTGTTGTTTGCTTATTTTGATGAATCTATGAGTAGTATTGGAGGATATGAATCATAGAAAAGTTGGAATACAGTAGGTTTAACACCAATATAAACAAAGAATGAGTTCATTACAGTACCTTTGAGTGGTGGTTTGTTTTCTTATACTAACGGAGCTCATGAGATTTTTGTCTAAGTTTTGTGTTGTGAAGTTTTCAAGTTTTGAGTATTGCTTTGATGGACTATGGAACAAAGAGTGACAAGAGCCTAAGCTTTGGGATGCCCAAGGCACCCCAAGGTAAAATTCAAGGACAACCAAAAGCCTAATCTTGGGGATGCCCCGGGAAGGCATCCCCTCTTTCGTCTTCATCTATCGGTAACTATACTCGGGACTATATTTTTATTCACCACATGATATGTGTTTTACTTGGAGCGTCATGTATGATTTGAGTCTTTGCTTGTTAGTTTGCCACAATTATCCTTGCTGGACACACCTTTTTGAGAGAGATAAATATAGCCTAGGAATTGTTAGAACACTCTATGTGCTTCACTTATATCTTTTCAGCTAAATAGATTTTGCTCTAGTGCTTCACTTATATCTTTTAGAGCACGGTGGTGATTTTATTTTGAAGAAATTGTTGATCTCTCATGCTTCACTTATATCATTTTGCGAGTCTATTAGAACAGTATGGTAATGTGCTTTGGCTATAAAACTAGCCTTAACATGATATGCATCCAAGATGAATGTAGTAAAAACTTTCATTCAAAGTGCATTGAATATGATGAGAAGTTTGATACTTGATAATTTTTTTGAGATATGAGGGTAATGATATTAGAGTCATGCTAGTGGAGTTATTATGAAATTGAGAAATACTTGTCTTAAAGTTTGTGATTCCCGTAGCATGCACGTATGGTGAACCGCTATGTGACGAAGTTAGAGCATGAGGTATTTGTAGAGTGTCATCCTTTGTGTGGAGGTCGGGGGCGCGCGATGGTTAACTCCTACAAACCTCCCCCCAAGGAGCATGCGTTGATTTCTTTGTTTTGATGACTCATAAATTTTTGCAATAAGTATATTTAGATACATTAAAATTGAGCACCTTTCCTACCCTCTCAGGTCATTGGCATTTCTAGCCATTGGATCATCACTTTTAGACATAATTGGTCATCCGATTAGGTCTTAATCGCACCCAACTCGCGCGCTCAGGTTTCTTGAGGAGCGTTAACCTTCTTGGGCCGCTGCTCCAGTGGTTTTTTTGGGCATGTGAGATTAATTTGGGCCTACTGGGCCTATACTAGGATCCGGTCGAACCCTAAAACAGCTCTCGACCGGTCTCTTTCGCTCGCAGTCTCTGGTGGCGGCGCCTCACCATGGTTGACATCGCCTTCTCTTTCTGTTCGGTCGCACGGACGCGAGCGCTACGGCGGGATGGGAGTGGAGGCGAACAGTCCTGAAGTTCAATCGCGAAGGATGATTGATCGAGAAGTTAATCAGCCATTAATGCCAATTGATGCTCTGTGCAGATCAGTTTCAATTGGCTTTCCTTCTTCTTATTCTACCAGAGACCAGACAAATAGAACCAGTGCTTCACATGGAGGACCCGAGGACAAGGGCGAGAAGAAGGAGACGGCAGATGGCGAGACGAAAACGTGTCTCCTTCACCACCATCGCAGTTGCCGGTAGCCCCTCCAGCTATCAGCCATATCTTTCTCACCCTCAACAAAGAGATCGCAGCTGACGACGTCATGCGTCCAGGTCATGGAGCACCTCGGAGACGATGTGTGCGGCAGCAACGCGGTACTGAAGGTCACCCCAATCTACTTCTTCGTCTTTTCTTCCCATGGTATTGGAGTTTGGGTAAATCTCTGATGGTTATTGCAGGTTAGGTGTTTGACATATTATTTGTTGTTGTGTGCTTATAATTTCACTGCTTCCCGGTCAGAATTATACTTCCTAGAGTCTTGCGCTCGATGTTGCCTTGCATTCACTATGTAGAGGGCGGCAAGGCGGTTACCGGCATGTACATCTTCTTTTTCCATCGGCTTGTGCGTGCCGACCTCGCTCCTTGAGTGGATCTTCAGGAATGGAAGACTGTGCGACTTCTGGCGAATGGTCCATACGGAGGCGAGGCGATGCCGGCAAGCCGATGCGGGCCATGCGGTCACACCTCACACGGGCTTCCCTGTCGCGAGCGAGACCATACGGTCGACCTTATTCGAGTCATCTTGACAGGACGCCGATGCAGGTAGAGGCGAAGCAACAGTGGACTTTCGGTGAAGCAGAATAGAGAAACCGATCCGTTGGGATCGAAGTAGTCAAGTAGCAATTAATTGTCAGTTTTAGGTAGCATTCATCACGGCTGAGGGGCGCACTCACCAGTGACAATTAAATGGATGTGTGCGTTGCTTTTTTCTGTCCGCATCTGCTTCAGTATATGCGCCACTTCGTCTCCTGTAGCTCTCGCCTACGCATGGTAAATGCATTTTCTCCTTCCCAGTTACGATCCCTCTTTCACCCAACCATTACATCATGTTTTTAATCTTCTCAATCCCAATTTTGTACATGCAGTTCTCATCGAGGTTATAGTCAATTTGGGGTAAATCTTTGACACTCGTTCTGAAATTTAAATCAGAGAATTCTGTCACTCAATCTTCAATGTCTGATGGTTAGGTAAGTACTATACTTCACGTGGACAGCCATACCTCTCCGTTGCATGATTTTGCAATCTTGTAGACGTATGATTTCTTAGATTATGTTTATGTATCATTCATGGCTGGATGCCATGGTACCTTTGTTGATATATGCGAAAGGTTACATCTGTAATGGAATATCCGTTGAAGGAGGGGCTCTTTTGGGATGCGTCAGTAGTGATGGTGGAAGGACTAAAGGCAGCGGGGTCCCTCTGCAATCTCTTGGCGTGCATGGGGCGCCTCTTCTCTGTTGTTGTTCATATCACGGTGCAGGCGTCTATTAGGTAAACAAAATTTGCCGAATCAAGAGCTAATTAAATTTGATTGGACCAAGGATTTATTAGTTACTTGTATGAGCTGGTCCATTACAGGCGTAATCAGTATAATTTGTCAACTATCAAGAGTTTTCGTGGAGTATTATAAACCTTTTAATGCATGAATTATGTGATGCATGTGACCATACATTCACTTAACTGAAGAAAGTAATCATTTGTTGTTTCTTAATCGATAGAACGCAGCGCCGACCTAAGAAAATTGTTAGCCGCTTATCGGGTGTTAATGCTAAATCGAAAGGTACACAATTCTTTTATCTATGGGTTCTCAGCTACCATTATTTTGTGCCTTTTCTTCCTTTTTTTTTATGCAAATAGTGTTGTAGATCAGCTACTATGTGACTTTCAATCCTGGTCTTCCAACCGCTAGCTTGGACCGCAGTTGAACTTAAAATCCTTAAAAAGGTAACATTTGAACCTCTTCTCAGCTAAACCATGCCCTTCTCCTATTTTAAAACTTCTAATTAGGGTTACAGAAATTCAGCTAAGTGAATATGGTTATATGGTATTGTCACAAACAGGTGAAAATGAAGCCTTTGGGGATATACTGCAAGTAGTATACGGGATTGGTGATTCTCACTTCTTGACGCGGATTATAAACCTCTATTCTTACCATTTCCGTTGGTGTGAAATTAAGCTATGGTAATAAAGAATTTTGGGTGACCCCTATATATATGTGAAAGGAGGTTAATATAATTTTGAGTAAAAACGATATCGTGCATGGTATTGTTGAAGCAGGTTTCTTCAACTTCTACTTTAGAAGTACATAACGAGAATTAAAGTCTTGGATCCGGTCATAGTTAAGATTGTTCCCTTCAATTTGAATGAGCCTTTATGTCTATCGTCATTCAATATAGTTTTCTGTTAAATTTACAGGTTCCGTGAACTTCTACCTTATAGAAGTATATTTATAAAATGCCTAAAAAAGAGGTATATTTATAATTGAAGTCTTGGATTCAGTCATAGCTAAGTGTGTTTTCGCCGATTTCGAATCATTTCCGTTGTAGCATGCGTAGATATTAGTACAAGCATAATGTATGTTCTACTGTTTACATCATGCATTTAGTTTTATAGTTATCCAAATGGCCATTATGCTGGAAGGGTCAGTAACCCATATTTGCTTGTGTCGTGTTTGGTTGTATGGTTTTCATAAGATCTTTGTTGTGTGATTATCAGTAACCTAACATGTTTAT
Organism: Secale cereale; assembly: GCA_902687465.1. NCBI lineage: Eukaryota > Viridiplantae > Streptophyta > Magnoliopsida > Poales > Poaceae > Secale > Secale cereale. The sequence continues at coordinate 75,460,938 of LR738715.1, read as the reverse complement.
CAATTTTGAAATAAAAAGCATTACAAGTTTTGAGAAGGAATCTTTTTATCTTCCTAATCAGTTTTTATTATTGACCACTGTATGGATTAGTTATGCAGATTTAATTAATTCCATTTTATTCATATGTATATTTAAGAACATCATGTCATTCCATCAAATAAATGGATGGGGGTGACAGTACACTCATCATAGAAAACTTGGACAAATAATCCAAGTAAAGAAACTATGAAAAACATTCTTATATGAACTTATTTTTCAATTCTTATTCTATTTGGTATATCTTTGTTTTAGAAGCCTATAGGACGTCAATAGAGATAGAAGCATATCACTTATATAGCAAAATGATGTAAGAAAATGAATTATACTAAACAAATTGAAACATGCTTCTTTCTATCCTTATATAACAATTAAACCATTGAGACAAAATGGGTGCAGCAACGCGCGCCAACAGTGATCTAGTATGAATATAGGACTACCACGTGTATTGGTTGATGACCATGTTTCGCATGTCATGGGCATGAAGTTGTTAAACCAATAATGTAAGCACATGCTATGAATAGGGGTTGGACATACCCAACTTGACACACAGCTGGGATGTTTTTACTTGTCTGTTACAATGTGTATGTTATGTCCTTAGATCTGAGGCTACCGTGTATTCTTTAGATGCATAGTCACTTTCTTAGAGGGTACCAAAGGCTACCGTATAATTGGATAGTTATAAAGGTTGTTTTCTTATTTCTCATGAATTATGCTTTGAGGCATGGCCAATCAAGATGAGATTTGCCCCTCTCCAATGAGAGGGATATCTTTGGGGGCCTCAATTGTTTGGATCCGAAAATACATTGATATGCTACTTTAGGTTAAGAGTTAACCTAGTGAGTTCTTATGACTAATGTTGAGTCCATGGATTATACGCACTCTCATCCTTCCACCATTGCTAGCCTCTCTTGTACCGCGCAACTTTCGCCGGTACCATACACCCACCATATACCTTCCTCAAAACAGCCACCATATCTACCTATCATGGCATTTCCATAGCCATTCCAAGATATATTGCCATGCAACTTTCCACCGTTCTGTTCATATGACACGCTTCATATTGTCATATTGCCATGCATGATCATGTAGTTGACATAGTATTTGTGGCAAAGCCACCATGCATAATTTTTCGTACATGTCACTCTTGATTCATTGCACATCCCGGTACACCGCCGGAGGCATTCATATAGAGTCATACTTTGTTCTAGTATCGAGTTGTAATATCGAGTTGTAAATCAATAAAAGTGTGATGATCATCATTATTAGAGCACTGTCCCATGTGAGGAAAGGCCAAATAAAAAAAGAGGATGGCCCAACAAAATTATAGAGAGGGGCTAAAAAAAGAGAAAGCCCCTCCAAAAAAATGAGAGAAAAGAGAGAAGGGACAATGCTACTATCCTTTTCCACACTTGTGCTTCAAAGTAGCACCATGTTCTTCATGATAGAGAGTCTCATGTTTAGTCACTTTCATATACTAGTGGGAATTTTCATTATAGAACTTGGCTTGTATATTCCAATGATGGGCTTCCTCAAGTGCCATAGGTCTTCGTGAGTAAGCAAGTTGGATGCACACCCACTTAGTTTCTTTTGTTGAGCTTTCATACATTTTTAGCTCTTGTGCATCCGTTGCATGGCAATCCCTACTCACTCACATTGACATCTATTGATGGGCATCTCCATAGCCTGTTGATACGCCTTGTCGATGTGAGACTATCTTCCTCTTTTTGTCTTCTCCCCAACCACCATTCTATTCCACCCATAGTGATATATCCATGGTTCACGCTCATGTATTGCGTGAAAGTTGAAAGCTTTGAAAGAATAGAGTATGAAAACAAGTGCTTGGCTGAAACCGGGGTTGTGCATGATATGAATATTTTCTGTGATGAAGAGGGAGCATAGCCAGACTATATGATTTTGTAGGGATAACTTTCTTTAGCCATGGTATTTTGAGAAGACATGATTGCTTTGTCGGTATGCTTGAAGTATTATGATTTCTTATGTCAATATAGACTTTTGTCTTAAATCTTTCAGATCTGAACATTCATGCCACAATAAAGAGAATTACATTAAAAATTATGTTGGTTAGCATTCCACATCAAAAATTCTGTTTTTATCATTTACCTACTCGAGGACGAGCAGGAATTAAGCTTGGGGATGCTTGATACGTCTCCAACGTATCTATAATTTTTTTATTGTTCCATGCTATTATTTATGATGTTTTGGATGTTTAATGGGCTTTGTTATACACTTATATTATTTTTGGGACTAACCTATTAACCCAAAGGCCCAGTCCATATTGCTGTTTTTTTCTATTTCAGGGTTTTACAGAAAAGGAATATCAAACGGAGTCCAAACGGAATGAAACCTTCGGGAGAGATATTTTTGGAGCAAAATCTTCACGGGAGACTTGAGAACCACAGAATAGGGCACACGTGGCATCCACGAGGTTGGGGGGCGCGCCCCCGTGCCTCATGGGGCCCACGTTGGTCCCTCGGTGTCCTCCTTCCTCCTATATATACCCATGTACCCAGAAAACATCAGAAGAGGAGAGAAAACCCTAATTCCACCGCCGGAACCTTCTGTTCCCGCGAGATCCCATCTTGGGGCCTGTTCCGGAGCTCCGCCGGAGGGGGGATCTACCACGGAGTGTTTTTACATCAACATCATCGCCTCACCATGAGTTGTGAGTAGTTTACCACAGACCTTCGGGTCCATAGTTAGTACCTAGATGGCTTCTTCTCTCTCTCTTTGGATCTCAATAGCAAGTTCTCCTCGGTCTTCGAGGAGATCTATTCGATGTAATCTCTTTTTGCGGTGTGTTTGTCAGGATCCGATGAATTGTGGGTTTATCATCAAGATTATCTATGAGAAATATTTGGTTCTTTTCTGAATTCTTTTATGTATGATTATAATATCCTTGCAAGTCTCTTCGATTTATTGGTTTGGTTTGGCCAACTAGATCTATAGTTCTTGTAATGGGAGAAGTTCTTGGCTTTGGGTTCAATCTTGCGGTGTCCTTTCCCAGTGACAGTAGGGGCAGCAAGACACGTATTCTATTGTTGCCATCGAGGATAAAAAGTTGGGGTTTATATCATATTGCTTGAGTTTATCCCTCTACATCATGTCATCTTGCTTAAGGCATTACTCTGTTCTTATGAACTTAATACTCTAGATTCATGCTGGATAGCGGTCGATGTGTGGAGTAATAGTAGTAGATGCAGAATCATTTCGGTCTACTTGTCACGGACGTGATGCCTATATATAATGATCATGCCTAGATATTCTCATAATTATTCGCTTTTCTATCAATTTCTCGACAGTAATTCGTTCACCCACCGTAGAATTCTGCTATCATGAGAGAAGCCACTAGTGAAAACTATGGCCCCGGGTCTATTCTCAACATATCAATCTACAATCTACTTTACTTTTCCGTTTTTACTTTCTATTCTTATATCCAAAAATACCAAAAATATCAAACTATCATATCTATCAGATCTCACTTTCGTAAGTGACCGTAAAGGGATTGACAACCCCTTATCGCGTTGGCTGCGAAGTTCTTATTTGTTTGTGCAGGTGTGAGGGACTCGCGCGTGGTCGCCTACTGGATTGATACCTTGGTTCTCAAAAACCGAAGGAAATACTTACGCTACTGTGCTGCATCACCCTTTCCTCTTCGAGGGAATACAACGCAAGCTCGAGAAGTAGCAGCGATGCATAGGCTGGCGCGGCGGCGGATTTGTTAAAATTATGCGTACTCAGGCTTTGTTGTTAATGCTGGTCTTTTTTTAGAGCAATGTTTAGGTCAACTGGCTCTGTTTAATTACTAAAATTGCTCAATTAAGTAAGTGTGGTCTGTATGTTGTACACTCTTTTGTGTGCGCAAATTAGCAAGCGATGTTAAATTATGCAATGACGTACCTGGGGAAATTTTCACCAAAATTTGAATTATCAAACTCATCCCATGCGCATAAAGCAGAAGAATCGTTTGTGATACACACAATCGTTCAAAGTGAATGGTTCGGGCGGCACCGCGCGCAAAGTTTCCCTCCACATTCCCAAAATTTTGGCCTACCACCAAAATATCTACCCCCGCCCACCTCCCCTTCCCCACCCCCTTTTCTCCCTGACCACAAGTCACATTTCCCCTGTTTCCTCCTTCCTTCCTTCCTTTGTAAGATATAGCCGCTTCCTCGCTCTCGCTGTCTCGCATCCTACCGTCGGGGTCGCCATGGTCTTCTTCCTCCAGCGGTTCCTCCTCCAGCGGCGACTCCTTCACCACCTGGGTATGCCTCTCTTCTCTCTTGGGCTATGACCTGGAATGAAGGATTTTTACCCGGCGGTTGATTTGGGTCATTTCTTCCTCTTGTAGCTTCCGAGGACCATCAGTGGCAACAAATGGAGCCGGGTGGCTGAAGATCTATCTGCTTGTTGTCACCATCAATTTCCATTTGTGAAGCTAGTTGCGTTTGAATCTCTGTACAGTGGGAGGAAGTTTTTGGCATGTGCAGAGAAGGTTCGACCCTCTTTCGTTGTTACAAATCATTTGTTAGATGTGATTCAGACACTGTCACGGTCCCAACCCATTCATACCACACCTTCAACCAAACGCATCCTAAGACAGTGTCACAGTTTGTACCTAGTATCTTAAATTGTTGCCATCTCATCAGCGGTGCCATTAGAAAATTATTTGGCACCGCTTCAGCAGTTTGTGCAGCCAACTTTGGTCCACACATCCGAGCAGCCAAGCAGTAAAATACTAAATCTTTATGGCACAAAAAAACTGGGCATCGGAGCAACTACGTGCTCCGGATTCCGGGTCCCTAATTTTTTTCCGCTGCATCGGCTCTCCAATGCAGGCCACCGGTGCGAGATGTAGCAGCAGTTGTCTTTACACCACTTTTGGCATACATAGTGGACGGCCTTAGTGCTATTAGTTTTATGTTACTAAATTTGTGCATGTACACACCTGTTAGTATCAATTTGCTGTCATCCAAACACTGTCGCTATGTTGTTGCAGTAATATTTACCTTCCTCATAAAATGTTCAATTTGTTATTTATTGTACATGAGTAAGAACTTGTAGCATTGTTGTAGTTAATTATAGCTCTGATGTTCCAGAATTTGGTTGTTGTCTCAGTAGCAATTAATTCATTTGCACATTGATCTTTTTGAGAAGATATGTCATAATTAACATGTTTCTTCAGTTTCTCAAAATAAGCATTGGTGATTTTCTATGTTGCTATAAACTCATTTCCCCTGCAATTGTTACTGATCTAGTTTTAAATATTACTAGCACAAATGCCCGTGTGTTGCAACGGGAGAATAAATTAATGTGGTTGCAAATTAAACAACAATTGTTCGATGAGCAAACTCCAGTAATTGAACAAGGGTTGGCCAGGTCGAGGAACTGGGCCATGGCGCAAGGTTGGAAAGCATTAAGAACCACGTTTATCTAGGCTGTTTTGAATAATTGCATCAAAACAATAAATTTTAGAACAAAAATATATCCAAGCCTAGATTTTCACCATGCTACACGCACAAAATCAGATTTTTTTACACCAATGCACAAGAAATATATTCGCTCCAATCCAAAATAAGCGTCGTGGTTTTAGTTCAAATTTGTACTATAGCCATGCACTTATTATGGATCAGAGGGAGTAATACATATGTTCCTAAATTATATTAAAAAACTAATTAGCAAAGCGTAATGACTACGTTTCATATGTTGGTACACGCACACACATGGTAAAGACTACAAACAAAGATCGGTTGGTAATTTTGTATTTATCATAATAAATTAGAAGCACCAATGTATACAATACTATGAACTTATGTAAATTCATACTGCCCACCCATAAAAATGTAGCAGTCCAGAACTCTAGTGGGTCCTCGTGAAGGCTAAACATAGGATATCAACGTAAATACTACTCCCTTCATTCAAAATAAGTGTTTTTGATTTAGTATGACTTTTATAATCTTGGTGAGAGACCAATATCTCGAAGAAAATACCTGTTGATGCATATATTGATGCTCCACCACCGCATGTAACAACAACTCTAACACCAATTCGCTATGGATGATTCTGGACCAGGATGGAGGAGACTAAGTTGGGCGGCTGTATCCCGAACCAATTCAAGGAGACGATACCGTGGCGGCGTTCGGTGGAGACAGTCCAGCTGGGAGGGAGAGGGACAGAGGCGATCCAGGTTTGCCGGTTTGATGGAGGGTGTCCTTTTTCCTCTACGTCCTTTATGACGTGGAGCCGTGGGCATGGTTGTGTGAAGCAAGGACTCCACAATCCACATGGTGCTCGGCCATCTTGCTCCGGTGTTGGCTCCCCGGTCCGACTACACCACACCACCATTGTTTGGTAGAAGAAAAACGACACCAGCTTTCGAGAAGAGAAAGCCACCGCCTAGTGCGTTGTACCACTGATAGGTCCAACACGAAGATCTTGATCAACTCGTATCCTTGCCCACTGCGGTATTGCATGGTTATTACGAGAAGAGAAAGCCACCGCCTAGTGCGTTGTACCACTGATAGGTCCAACACGAAGATCTTGATCAACTCGTATCCTTGCCCACTGCGGTATTGCATGGTTATTACGGCTGATATTGATATTGTTTAGGCTCTCATGGGTGATGATCTTGTTGGGGAAGGTGCCAAAGAGAGTCACGCCTATGCGATTAGGTCGTGCGTGCTTGCGGCAAGTCCGCCTGAGCCGGCTGTGCTAGCGGCTCCAGCGAGAGTTGTTGAGCGTACCAAAAATTGCATGGAGTGGACAGGTCCAGGTAGAGCTCGATCTGGAGATCGGTAGCGATGAGGAAGGGGAGTCCGGCGACAGTCTGGGAGTGGCGACCTGCTCGACCAGGAGGATCCCATCTGAGCCACACAAACCCACCTCCATCGCACGTGGAACAAGCTCTCTGTCAATGCGCGCTCGGCATCACACCCTCCCATGCATCCATCCCAAAACAATTGCGTCAGGATTGGCTAAAAAAAGCTGTGTCAGGACGACGCCAAAGTGCCACACAATCTCGACGATCCACTCCAGCATCCACCCCTCCACCCTCCTCTCCTCCTCCTCCTCGATGTCTTCCCCGATCATGGCCTCCATCATCCCAATCTCCCGCTAGAGCCACAGAACCTGGCTGACCACAGCGACGCAGTGCCACACCCGCATATGGAGATAGTTGTTGCAGCCCGGCCGGGGATAGCTTCTGCTTTCCGCCATTGACCAAACCTGCGGTGACCTAGCTTGTGCCTTCTGCCATCAACCTAACCCGTGGTGCCCTAGCTTCTGCCTTTCGCCATCGACCTAACACGCCGTGACCTCCTGTTCGCTACAAATAGACCGGAGGAGAGATAGCTAGAGTCAGATTTAAGGTGGGATACCTACACGGTAAAAGAATTCGATCCGAGTTGTAAAGACTCCAGCCCTTGTTTCATACGCTACCTCTGACGTGCGCTTCCCGGATCTTTGCGCCCAAACTGAACCGTGGTCTCACCCCAAAAAAACTAAGATGGACAAAAGAAAAAACATAGATCTACTTTTAAATCTCGGCCGTCAATCTTCATATTTAACATAAAATTAACGGTTATAAAGAGGTGACTTATGAAGAACTATGAACGCCTCCATCCTTTATTATTAGGTAAAGATAGGATGAACGGAAGTGTTCTTACTTGGAGTGGGTTGATCAAGAGTGGCCACAGTCTTTGAAGATGTGCCTAGAGAAGCTCTGAAGCATGTATGAGGAAGAGAACAGATGTATGCTTAGAGAAACTGTTGTCAACGCTGAAGAATATTTGAAGATGCGGGATAAAAAGTGGAAGGTGGAGAATGAGCTCAGACATTTTAAATCAAACTTTGCTAAGATGGTGTTGGAGAAGGAGGAGGCACTTTCCTAGTTGGCCCGTGCAAAACAGGTTCTTACTGAACTGAAAGCAGAGGTGGATAAGACGAGCCTGGATGATCTCGATTAGGGAAATGAATATATTGTTCTAATCCTATTCTTATGAAGTTGAACTAGCTATATGTTGTATTGTGTTGTTTTCATGTAGCTATCATACTGTGATGTTATAATATATTTATGTGCCTGATATGAAATTGGCAAACAGTTGTTCGATATGAAATGTCAATTTGTGTAATACTGGAACTATTAATTGTAAACTAATAAACCTGCTAAATGTGTCATGGATCTTTGCAAACAGTTCTACCAGTAAAAATCTTGTGATGGATATCCCAATGCCACACAGTTTTCTTCATCAAATCGTGTGTGATGTAGTTGATAAAAGCAAACAGTTAACCAAGGTAGAGCGTGTGTGATAGTTACACCTTTCACACATGATCCTACACATAAAACTGTGTGGGGTGTACATACGGACGGAAACGTTTTCCCTGGATTGACTGTGTGGGTTGGACATAAGAACGGAAATGTGTTCCTTGGATTGACTGTGTGCGATATACATACAAACGGAAACGTTTTCCCTGGATTGACAGTGTGGGATGTACATAGGAACGGAAATGTATTCCTTGGATTGATTGTGTGTGATATACATACCTACAGAAATGTTTTTCTGGGATTCACCGTGTGGGATGTACATATCTACGGAAATGATTGAGTTTCGATGCCTCACCCGATCGCACACGAGCTCATTTGGTGTCCCAGGAGGGCCTATCCCCGACGATTTCTGGGTCATGTGGGAAGGACCCCCCGATCGCCCACACTCACTAGGCGACGGTTCCAAATGCCGTCGCCGAAAGGGGTTTAAAACCGTTTGTATAGCACCAACGCCTACCAGTGATATGCAAAAAGGATCGAACATTGGGTCAAAACCTCTGGCAGCAGGACCTACATGTGCAAGACCAAATTGTTAAAAATCTAAATATTAGAATGGTTCCTGCAATTGCATAATAATGTGCTACAATGGACCATGCACGTGCAGTTAACTAAATACCACAACATATGAACCAAACGTTAACTGAGCACCACATTGCACAATATAACATACTCCTAATAGAAGATCAGACAGTTAACCAAACCAAGCATGCTTAACAACTTGAAAATATAGCAATTGTATTTGTTTTCATGTATTTAGTACATCCAAATTCGATTTATTTCTCACATGGTATACAATAATAGAATGCACCCACAACAATTGAACATCGCATTGCAGAATTGAACCAAGCAGTTAACTAAACACCACAACAAATGAACCAAACATTAACTGAGCACCACATTGCATAATATAACATACTCTAATAGAAGATCAGAGTGTTAAACAAACCAAGCATGCTTAACAACTTGGAAATATAGCAATTTTATTTGTTTCTCATGTATTTTGTAGAACTAAATTCGATTTATTTCTCACATGGTATACAATAACATAATGCACCCACGACAATTGAACATCGCATTGCAGAATTGAACCAAACATTTAACTAAACACCGCAACAAATGAACCAAACGTTAACTGAGCACCACATTGCACAATATAAAATACTCCTATAATAGAAGATCAGACAGTTAATCTAACCAAGCATGCTTGACAACTTGGAAAATTGCACCCTGAAGAATTGAACATCACATTTGCAGAATTGAACCAAACAGTTAACTGAACACCACATTGCACGACATATAGAACATATACACTAGAGTAGAAGATTGCATGGTAAAAGTAGATATCACAATTCACTAGAATTTGTTAAGGAAAGGTAGTAGCTAGCAAACTGAACATGGGTCCTTATAGTGAGGTAATAAGACAAGCTTCTCCTCATTGTCGGAGATATCGATGAAGATTGGCTCCTTGGACATGGAAGAGGGCAAGGCCTCCGCATCGTGGGTGCCCTCGTCGTAGTGGTGAGTTGCCTGAGCCGCTCCGGGCACCAACCTGCTGGCTCTCGAGATGAGGTAAGCACGTGCACGCTGAGAAAACACCTCATAGTCTTTGTGGAAGGCACCGAGGGTGGCCTCGAGAAAACGCCATGAACTTTCGTTTAAAGAAGCCAACCGCATCGTAGCATCGGCGAGTGAGGCATCGACAGTGGCCTCGATGGCGAGGTGCTCCTCCAAGATCTGGGGGTCAGCACGAATGGCAGCCATCGCAACCTCATCCGCGCGTGCGGCCGAAATTTACTTCTCGCTGCCAAATGCTCCTTGAGATCCTGGCTATACTGCGTGCACCATGGCTTAGGGCGGCGCTTATTTGGTGGAGGGGTCGGTGATTTGGGTGGAAGGTGTCACGCCGGCGGTCGGGGCATGTGGGATGTGGAAGGAGGAGGAGGATGGGGGTCGGGTGTGGATTACCTGCCTGGATAGGCGAGGCCGAGCAGCTTGAAGGAGGGTCACCAGTGAGGAGGCGGCGCTGCGAACAAGGAGTGAAGGTTTCAACTTGGAAAGGAAGGCGGAAAAAGGGGGAATGTGGCTTTTGGTAAGGGGGAGGGGACGGGGAGGTAGATATTTCCGCGGAAGCCAAAAATTTGGAATCGGTTCAGCGAAAAAACTAGTGCGCAAAGTGTCATCACACACGGTCCCTTATTCATAGCGGGCTATGTACTATAGCCGTCGCACCTTCTCACGTAAGCCGTATGCATACTATACCCGACGGTGCTTCAAGATATTTTGTGGTGCATCACACACGGTTAGTGATAATAAAATGTGTGGGATCTACTTGATTTTTCGTCTTGATTTGAATTACATAATGGGGTCACAGCAGCAATGGACGGTGTTTGAATTGCTAGACCTTTTATATGCAGTGAACAACAACTATATGTGTGTCATGAAAAATTGGAATTATTCAGGGTTCGTTTGGAAATTGTATACATTAAATTGATTTTCTAGCCATTTCAGCTGCACAATTCAAAATTAAAGTACATGCACATGCTCCAATGCATCAACATGTGTTGTAAAATCATATATGTGTCCATGGGTTTATGCTTATGTCCCATGCAAGAAATGGGGACGAATTTCGAACACCACAACACCGTGGCTCTTCGGAAAATGTTGAGGTACTTGCTTTTGTAATTCTAGTAAATCCAAAACCCGTATGAAATTCATGAACCTTGGCATGCTATCATGGAATGGCATCAACATGCTAGGGTAAAAAATATTGTTCCATTTGGGGCAGGTTGTGGTATAAGCTTCTCACAAACTAGAGCTTCTCACAAGAAAGCCCCATGGTTCCGTTATGGAAACGTGTCACCTTTGTGGACAAAACAATATTCGTCGCCTCTTCTTCCTTCCAATTTTTTTCCTGGTGTCAACATAGAACAACAGGAATGTCGTGTTAAATTTTGGATTTTTTTGTGTGGATCGTTTGGACATTTTTATACGTTAATTGAGTTTTCTAGGCATTTATGTGCATAACAAAATTGAACTACATGCACATGCTTGATAACCCACAAGTGTAGGGGATCGCAATAGTTTTCGAGGGTAAAGTATTCAACCCTAATTTATTGATTCGACACAAGGGGAGCCAAAGAATACTCTTAAGTATTAGCAGCTGAGTTGTCAATTCAACCACACCTAGAAACTTAGTATCTGCAGCAAGGTAGTTTAGTAGCAAAGTAATATGATAGTGGCGGTAGCAGCAATAAAAGTAACGGTAGTGTTTTTGTAGTTTTTGTGATAGTAGCAGCTGAAAAGTAAATAAGCAACAAGCAATATGTGAAAAGCTCGTAGGCATTGGATCGGTGATAGGGAATTATGTCGGATGCAATTCATCATGTAGAAGTTATAACCTAGGGTGACACAGAAATAGCTGCAGTTCATCGATGCAATGTAGGCATGTATTCCGAATGTAGTCATACGTGCTTATGGAAAAGAACTTGCATGACATCTTTTGTCCTACCCTCCCATGGCAACGGGGTCCTATTGGAAACTAAGGGATATTAAGGCCTCCTTTTAATAGAGTACCGGACCAAAGCATTAACACATAGTGAATACATGAACTCCTCAAACTATTGTCATCATCGGGAGTGGTCCCGATTATTGTCACTTCGGGGTTGCCGGATCATAACACATAGTAGGTGACTATGGACTTGCAAGATAGGATCAAGAACACACATATATTCATGGAAACATAATAGGTTCAGATCTGAAATCATGGCACTCGGGCCCTAGTGACAAGCATTAAGCATAGCAAAGTCATAGCAACATCAATCTCAAAACATAGTGGATACTAGGGATCAAACCCTAACAAAACTAACTCGATTACATGATAGATCCCATCCAACCCATCACCGTCCAGCAAGCCTACGATGGAATTACTCACGCACGGCGGTGAGCATCATGGAATTGGTGATGGAGGAAGGTTGATGATGACAATAGCGACGATCTCCACTCTCTGGAGCCCCGAACGGACTCCAGATCAGCCCTCTTGAGAGAGATTAGGGCTTGGCGGCAGCTCCGTATCGTAAAACGTGATTATTCTTTCTCTCTGATTTTTTTCTCCCCGAAAGTGAATATATAGGATCTGGGGATACGTCGGTGGAGCACCAGGGGGCCCACGAGGCAGGGGCACACCTTAGGAGGGGCGCCCCCCACCCTCGTGGACAGGGAGTGGGCCCCCTGGTCTGGATCTTCTTGCAGGAATTTTTTATATTTTCCAAAATAATTCTCCGCGGATTTTCAGGTCATTCTGAGAACTTTTTATTTCTGCACAAAAACAACACCATGGCAATTTTGCTGAAAACAGCGTCAATCCGGGTTAGTTCCATTCAAATCATGCAAGTTAGAGTCCAAAACAAGGGCAAAAGGGTTTGGAAACATAGATACGTTGGAGACGTATCAAGTCCCCCAAGCTTAAACCTTTGCTTGTCCTCAAGCAATCCAGTTGATAAACTGAAAGTGATAAAGAAAAACTTTGACAAACTCTGTTTGCTCTTGTTGTTGTAAATATGTAAGCCATCATTCAGGTTTTCAGCAAGATCATGAACTAACCACACTCACAATAACTTTCATGTCTCAAGTCTACTGATAACAATGGCATAATCAACTAGCGATCAATAATTATAAACCTCGGATGACAACACTTTCTCAAAACAAGCATGATATGATATAACAAGATGGTATCTCGCTAGCCCTTTCTGAGACCGCAAAACATAAATGTAGAGCACCTTTAAAGATCAAGGACTAACTAGACATTGTAATTCATGATAAAAGAGATCCAGTCATGATCATACTCAATGCAAATTAATGGTAACACATGCAAATGACAGAGGTGCTCTCCTACTGGTGCTCTTTGATAAGAGGATGATGACTCAGCATAAAAGTAAATAGATAGGCCCTTCGCAGAGGGAAGTAGGGATTTGTAGAGGTGCCAGAGCTCGATTTTTAAATAGAGATGAATAACATTTTGAGCGGTATACTTTCATTGTCAACATAACAACCAAGAATCTCGATATCTCCCATGCTACGCACATTATAGGCGGTTCCCAAACAGAATGGTAAAGTTTATACTCCCCCAACCACCAACAAGCACACTCCACGGCTAGCCCGAAACAACGGGTACCATCCGAACCAGCAACAACCCTGGGGGAGTTTCGTTTAATAATTATGATTTTGAGCATGGGACTAGGCATCCCGGTTACCAGCCATTTTCTCATGAATGATGAGCGGAGTCCACCATCGTGAGAATAACCCACCTAGCATGGAAGGTAAATACCGCATATAGGAAGGTATGGTGGACTCATGTGGAATAACTTTGGGGCTTATGGAAGTGGATGCGCAAGCAGTATTCCCGCTTAGTACAGGCGAAGGCTAGAAAGAGACTAGGAAGCGACCAGCTAGAGAGCAACAATGGTCATGGACATGCATTAAAATTAATCAACAATGAATACAAGCATGACTAGGATATAAATCACCATGAACATAAATATCATGGAGGCTATGTTGATTTGTTTCAACTACATGCGTGAACATGTGCCAAGTCAGACCACTTGAATCGTTCAAAGGAGGATACCACCCCATCATACTACATCACAACCATTTTAATATCATGTTGGCACGCAAGATAGACCATTATAAACTCTCAGCTAATTAAGCATGGCATAAGCAGCTATGATCTCTAATTGTCATTGCAAGCATGTTTCATTCATAACAAGCTGAATCAGGGACGATGAACTATCATATTTACAAAAACAAGAGAGGTCGAGTTCATACCAGGTTTTCTCGTCTCAATTAGTTCATCATATATCATCCTTATTGCCTTTCACTCGCACGACCGAACGGTGTGAATAATAATAATAGTGCTCGGGCATTGGACTAAGCTGGAATCTGCAGACATTTAATACAAGAGAGAAGACAAGGTAGTATGGCTCAAGGTTAAATCAACAATAAAGCATAAGAGAGCCACTAAGCAATTTCATTCATGGTCTTCTACTCTTAACCCCCAAAGAAAAGAAAAGAAACAATTTACACGGGGAGGCTCCCAACAAGCAAAAGAAGAACGGGAAATATTTTTGGGTTTTCTTTTAGTTACTACTACAAGGAAAGTAAACTAGCTAGAAACTACAGCTAATATTTTTTTGTTTTTCTTAAGGTTTTTTTAGCACACGAGAAAAAGACTAAGAAAAAAGAAATTGAAACTAAACATGGATGGTACAGTGAAAAAGTGTGAGCACCGACAACTAGAATAGGTGTGAACATGAATGTAAAGTCGGTGAGAAACACGTACTCCCCCAAGCTTAGGCTTTTGGCCTAAGTTGGTCTATGGCCAGTACTGGCCTGACGGATATCCAAAGTCGTAGTTGGGGTTGTACTGAGATGCAGCAGCTACTGCATGCTGAACTGCAGCTCGAAGGCGGGCTGCTTCTGTCCTATTATAATATGCATTTGCCTCCTCCATAGTTATAGTGTATCTCCCTTTTGCCTGAAAGTCAAAAAAAGTAGGGGCAGGAAGAACAATAGGGATGGCATGCTGCCTGTTAAAGATTAATCGATATTTGAGGGATTGATCATCCCTCTCTATAAACCGGTGACTAGTCATAGCATGGCAATCCAAATGAGCAGGAGGTAAAGGTTCATCATTCTAGTGCACAGGCACACCAAGACGGCGGGCTATGCGAGTGTCATAAATTCCACCAAATAAATCTCCATTCATACCATTATGGTGTAGCCTACGTGCAACAATGGCTCCCAAGTTATATTGTCTATCACCTAGTACAGCACTCCTGAGGACACTAAGATCTGGGACACACATGTGACAAGCTTCATCTTTACCATTTATGCATCTACCAATAAAGAGAGCAAAGTAATGAATAACAGGAAAATGAATGCTCCCTATGGTAGCCTGTGTGATTTCTCTAGATTCCCCCACAGTGATACTAGTAAGGAAATCTCTACATTCAGATTTGCGAGGATCACCCATACTGCCCCACTGAGGGAGCTTACAAGCATCATTAAAATCCTCTAAGTCCATGGTGTAAGATTTATCATACAGGTCAAATAGGACAGTGTGAGAATTACGTGAAGATGGAAATTTGAACCTTCTCACAAAGGAGTCAGTTAAGCCACGGTATTGAGGGCACTTATCTTGTATGAAGCCCTCGAGGTCAGCATTGCGCACATATGCGTAAAATTCATCCTTGATGCCAACCTGATCCATAAAGTCATCTGACGGCCATTCACAAGGCCGCACGTCAGCATCCCTCGGTAGTTCATCGTCCGGCTCACGAAACGCGAGCCTCGGTTCTTGCTTCCTTGAAGAACCACCTTGGAAGTTTTTCCTATGCATTTTTCTGAAATTTTCTGAATTTTTTAGTAACTAAAAATAAATGTTAACCAAACTCAACAAGACTGATAGCAACAACTCCTACTAATGCCTAGAGACTATATCATGCATTAGAACTACTTGGGACCAAAAAAAATTAACATGCAAGCTCAAGAACAAGGTCACCACAGCAGCAAAAATATGCAATAAATAAAGCACTAGAACAAAAACTAATTGGATCAATGGAGGAGTCACATACCAAGGAACAATCTCCCCAAACAGTTTGGTGAATGATGCCTTGAGCAAGGAGATCGAAAATGGCAGCAAGATGAGCTAGAACTCAGGTTTGAGCTGGTTGGTGATTTTTTTGGGAGTAAGAAGAAGAGTGTGGGTGCAGGAATAAGTGGAGGGGGTGCACGTGGGGCCCACGAGGCAGGGGGCGTGCCCTGGACCCTCGTGGCCAGGTGCTGGCTCCCCTCGTTGTGTGTTTTGTGCCATATTTTCTCAAATATTCTAGAAAAAATCATATTTCATTTTCAGGGCATTTGGAGAACTTTTATTTTCGAGGTATTTTTTATTGCACGGGTAAGTCTAGAAACAGACAGAAAATACTATTTTTGCTATATTTATCATAATTGACAAAAAGTAAAAGGAGGGTAGAGGAGGTTGTGCTATCTAGATTCACCTGTCCCATGCTCATCAAAAGGAATCCATTAACAAGGTTGATCAGGCCTTGTTAATAAACTCTTTCCGAATAACATGAAACCGGAGAATTTTCGAATAACACTAGGTTACCTCAATGGGGATATGTATGTACCCAACAATAAGAATGTCATATGTCTTCTTGATAGTAGGAAGAGGAAATTCAAAACCTCCAATAGTAATAGTTGAAAATTTTCCAATATAATTGATATTGTGGACCTGAGGTTGTTTCCTCGGGAAGTGTACCGTATGCTCATTACCATTGACATGAAAAGTGACATTGCCTTTGTTGCAATCAATAACAGCCCCTACAGTATTCAAAAAGGGTCTACCAAGGATAATAGACATACTATCGTCCTCGGGAATATCAAGTATAACAAAGTCCATTAGAATAGTAACATTTGCAACTACAACAGGCACATCCTCACAAATACCGACAGGTATAGCAATTGATTTATGAGCCATTTGCAAAGATATTTCAGTAGGTGTCAACTTACTCAAGCCAAGTCTACGATATAAATAGAGAGGCATAACACTAACACCGGCTCCAAGATCACATAAAGCAGTTTTAACATAGTTTCCTTTAATGGAGCAAGGTATAGTAGGTACTCATGGATCTCCTAGTTTCTTAGGTATTCCACCTTTGAAAGTGTAATTGGCAAGCATGGTGGAAATTTCTACTTCAGGTATCTTTCTTTTATTGGTGATAATATCCTTCATATACTTAGCATAAGGGTTTGTTTTAAGCACATCAGTCAAACACATACGCAAAAAGATAGGTCTAATCATTTCAGCAAAGCCCTCAAAATCCTCATCATCCTTTTTCTTGGATGGTTTAGGGGAAAAGGCATGGGTTTCTGAACCCATGGTTCTCTTTCCCTTCCGTGCTTCCTAGCAACAAAGTCTCTCTTATCATAATGTTGATTCTTTGATTGTGGGTTATCAAGATCAACAGCAGGTTCAATATCTACATCATTATCATTGCTAGGTTGAGCATCATCATGAACATCATCATTAATATTATCACTAGGTTCATGTTCATTACAAGATTGTATCTCAGCATCAGAAACAGATATATCATTGGGATTCTCAGGTGTGTCAACTATGGGTTCACTAGAAGCATGCAAAGTCCTATCGTTTTTCTTTTTCTTCTTCTTAGAAGAATTAGGTGCATCTAAATTAGCTCTCTGGGAATCTTGCTCAATTCTCTTAGGGTGGCCCTCAGGATACAAAGGTTCCTGAGTCATCTTACCACCTCTAGTAGCAACTCTAACATCATAGTCATTATTCTTACTATTTAATTCATTGAGCAAATCATTTTGAGCCTTAAGTACTTGTTCTACTTGAGTGGTAACCATGGAAGCATGTTTACTAATGAGTTTCAGTTCACCTTTAGCTCTAGACAGATAATCACTCAAGCGTTCAATCATATAAGCATTGTGTTGCAATTGTCTACCAACATAAGCATTGAAGTTTTCTTGTTTCACAATAAAATTGTCAAACACATCTAAGCATTGGCTAGCAGACTTATAACGAGGGATGTCACCTTCATCAAATCTATAAAGAGAATTTACCTTCACTACCTGTGTCGGGTTATCAAGACCATGTATTTCTTCAATAGGTGGTAAATTCTTAACATCTTCAACTTTAGTACCTTTTTCTTTCATAGATTTCTTTGCCTCTTGCATATTTTCAGGACTGAGAAATAGAACACCTCTTTTATTTGGAGTTGGCTTAGGGGATGGTTCAGGAAGTGTCCAATTATTTTCATTGGCCAGCATATTATTCAATAGTAATTCATCTTGATCAACTGTTCTTTACCTGAAAACACAACCAGCACAACTATCTAGGTGGTCTCTGGAAGCATCGGTTAGTCCATTATAAAAGACATCAAGTATATCATTCATCTCAAGAGGATGATCAGGCAAAGCATTAAGTAACTCGAGAAGCCTCCCCCAAGCTTGTGGGCGACTCTCTTCTTCAATTTGCACAAAGTTATATATTTCCCGTAAGGCAGCTAGTTTCTTATGAGCGGGGAAATATTTAGCAGAGAAGTAATACATCATATCCTGGGGACTACGCACACAACCAGGATCAAGAGAACTAAACCAAGTCTTAGCATCACCCTTTAACGAGAAAGGAAACAACTTAAGGTTATAGTAATAACGAATCCTTTCATCGTTGGTAAACAAGGTAGCTATATCATTCAACTTAGTAAGAAGTGCCACAACAGTTTCAGACTCATAGCCATGGAAAGGACCAGATTCAACCAAAGTAATTAACTCAGGATCAATAGAGAATTCATAATCCTTATCAGTAACACATGTAGGTGAAGTAGCGAAAGCAGGGTCATGTTTCATTCTAGCATTCAAGGACTTTTCTTTCAGCTTAGCTAATAATTTCTTAAGATCATATCTATCGTTGCAAGCAAGAAAGTCTCTAGCAGTTTCTTCATCCATAACAAAACCCTCAGGAAAAACAGGCAATTCATATCTATTGGGAGAAGCTTCATCATCACTCTCATAAATATCATCAGTTTCAATATTTGCATTCTCCCTAACCTTACAATTTGTTCATCTAGAAATTCACCTAGTGGCACAGTATTATCAGGCATAGAAGTAGTTTCATCGTACATAGCCGAAGTGGCATCATCAAGAACATACGACATATCAGATTTAATAGCAGGAGTAGGTGTCGCAAGTTTACTCATAACAGAGGGTGAATCAAGTGCAGAGCTAGATGGCAGTTCCTTACCTCCCCTCGTAGTTGAGGGTAAGATCTTAGTTTTTGAGTCCTTCAAATTCTTCATAGTGATCAGCAGATATAAATCCTAAGTGACTTACAGAATAGAGCTATGCTCCCCGGCAACGGCGCCAGAAAATAGTCTTGATAACCCACAAGTGTAGGGGATCACAACAGTTTTCGAGGGTAAAGTATTCAACCCAAATTTATTGATTCGACACAAGGGGAGCCAAAGAATACTCTTAAGTATTAGCAGCTGAGTTTTCAATTCAACCACACCTGGAAACTTAGTATCTGCAACAAGGTATTTTAGTAGCAAAGTAATATGATAGTGTATAGTAAAAAAAAGTAATATGATAGTGGCGGTAGCAGCAATAAAAGTAACGGTAGTGTTTTTGTAGTTTTTGTGATAGTAGCAGCTGAAATGTAAATGAGCAACAAGCAATATGTGAAAAGCTCGTAGGCATTGGATCGGTGATGGGGAATTATGTCGGATGCAATTCATCATGTAGAAGTTATAACCTAGCTAGGGTGACACAGAACTAGCTCCAGTTCATCGATGCAATGTAGGCATGTATTCCGAATGTAGTCATACGTGCTTATGGAAAAGAACTTGCATGACTTCTTTTGTCCTACCCTCCCGTGGCAGCGGGGTCCTATTGGAAACTAAGGGATATTAAGGCCTCCTTTTAATAGAGTATCGGACCAAAGCATTAACACATAGTGAATACATGAACTCCTCAAACTATGGTCATCACCGGGAGTGGTCCCGATTAATGTCACTTTGGGGTTGCCGCGGATCATAACACATAGTAGGTGACTATGGACTTGCAAGATAGGATCAAGAACACACATATATTCATGGAAACATAATAGGTTCAGATCTGAAATCATGGCACTCGGGCCCTAGTGACAAGCATTAAGCATAGCAAATTCATAGCAACATCAATCTCAGAACATAGTGGATACTAGGGATCAAACCCTAACAAAACTAACTCGATTACATGATAGATCCCTTCCAACCCATCACCGTCCAGCAAGCCTACGATGGAATTACTCACGCATGGCAGTGAGCATCATGGAATCGGTGATGGAGGAAGGTTGATGATGACGATGGCGACAATCTCCACTCTCCGGAGCCTCGAACGGACTCCAGATCAGCCCTCCCGAGAGAGATTGGGGCTTGGCGGCGGCTCCGTATCGTAAAACGTGATAATTCTTTCTCTCTGATTTTTTTTCTCCCCGAAAGTGAATATATAGGATCTGGGGATACGTCGGTGGAGCACCAGGGGGCCCACGAGGCAGGGGCGCGCCCTAGGGGGCATGCCCCCCACCCTCGTGGACAGGGTGTGAGCCCCCTGGTTTGGATCTTCTTGCAGGTATTTTTTTATATTTTCTAAAATAATTCTCCGTGGATTTTCAGGTCATTCCGAGAACTTTTTATTTCTGCACAAAAACAACACCATGGCAATTCTGCTGAAAACAGCGTTAGTCCGGGTTAGTTCCATTCAAATCATGCAAGTTAGAGTCCAAAACAAGGGCAAAAGGGTTTGGAAAAGTAGATACGTTGGAGACGTATCAATGCTCCAGTCCATAAAAACGGGTTGCAAAATCAAATGTTTGTCCTTGGTTGCAAGATTAGGTCACATGCAAGAAATGAGAACGAATGTTAAACACCTTGACATTGTCGCTCAGCCGCTAACACTGAGATACATGGTTTTAAAATTCTAGTAAACCGAAAACTCGTTTGAAATTCATGAAACTTCACATGATATGATGGAACGACAATGACATGCCGTGGTAAAAATATTGTCCCATTTGGGGCAGGTGTGAATATAAGCTTCGCGCAAAACAGAGCTTCTCTCACAACAAGCCTGATGGTTTCGGTAGGGTACGTGCCACCTTAGGGGACAAAATGATATCTGTTTTCTATGCATTCATGTGCATAATTCAAATTTGAACTAGAGGCACATGCTCTAATGCATATAAATTAGTTGAAAATTCAAATATGTGTCCTTGGTTGCATGCTTAGGTCCCATGCAAGAAATGGGAATGAATGTCAAACACCCTGCCACCGTCACTCGATCGCAAACATTGAGATACCTGGTTTTTAAATTCTAGTAAATCCAAAGCTCGTTTGAAATTCATGAAACTTGGCATGCTACCATGGAGCAGCATCAACAGTCGTGGTAATTTTTTTGTCCCATTTGGGGCAGGTTTGGGGATATGCTTCTCACAAACCAGAGCTTCTCACAACAAGCGTGATGGTTTCGGTAGGGAACATCCCACCTTTGGGGACAAAACGATATCCATTGCCGCTTATTGCTTTCATAAAAATTCTCGTGTCAACATAGAACAACACGAGTGTTCTGTCAATTTTTGGGATTTTTCGGGGTTCGTTTGGACATTTTTATGCATTAATTGAGTTTTCAATGCATTTATGTGCATAATTCAAATTTGAACTACATGCACATGCTCTAATGCATATAAATTGGTTGAAAAATCAAATCTGGGTCCTTGGTTGCATGCTTAGGTCCCATGCAAGAAATGGGAATGAATGTCAAACACCCTCCCACCGTCAGTCGGCCGCAAACATTGAGATACCTGGTTTTTAAATTCTAGTAAATCCAAAGCTTGTCTGAAATTCATGAAACTTGGCATGCAATCATTGAGCGGCAGCAACATGCCGTGGTAATATTTTTGTCCCATTTGGGGCAGGTTTGGGGATATGCTTCTCACAAACCAGAGCTTCTCACAACAAGCCCGATGGTTTCGGTAGGGAACGTCCCACCTTTGGAGGCGTGATACGTCTCCAACGTATCTATAATTTTTGATTGTTCCATGCTATTATTTATGATGTTTTGGATGTTTAATGGGCTTTGTTATACACTTTTATATTATTTTTGGGACTAACCTATTAACCTAGAGCCCAGTGCTAGTTTCTGTTTTTTCCTTGTTTTTGAGTTTTACAGAAAAGGAATATCATACGGAGTCCAATTGACGTGCCAATTTTTGGTGATTTTTTCTGTACCAAAAGAAGCCCTCAAGTAAAAGAGTTGGGCTAGGAGAGCCACGGGCTGCCCACGAGGGTGGGGGGCGCGCCCACTCCAGGTGGGCGTGTGCCCCTGTCTCGTGGACTGCCCGGAGACCCCCCTGACTTGTGCCCCATGCCAAAAAATCCTATAAATACATAAACCTCCGGAAAATAACCTAGATCGGGAGTTCCACCGCCGAAAGCCTCTGTAGCCACCGAAAACCAATCTAGACCTGTTCTGGCACCGTGCCGGAGGGGGGAATCCCTCTCCGGTGGCTATCTTCATCATCCCGACGCTCTCCATGACGAGGAGGGAGTAGTCCACCCTCGGGGTTGAGGGTATGTATCAGTAGCTATGTGTTTGATCTCTCTCTCGTGTTCTTGAGATGGCACGATCTTGATGTATCGCGAGCTTTGCTATTATAGTTGGATCTTATGATGCTTCTCCCCCTCTACTCTCTTGTGATGAATTGAGTTTTCCCTTTGAAGTTATCTTATAGGATTGAGTCTTTAAGGATTTGAGAACACTTGATGTATGTCTTGCACGAGCTTATCTGTGGTGACAATGGGATATCATGTGATCTACTTGATGTATGTTTTGGTGATCAACTTGCGGGTTCCGTGACCTTGGGAATCTATGCATAGGGGTTGGCACACGTTTTCGTCTTGACTCTCCGGTAGAAACTTTGGGGCACTCTTTGAAGTACTTTGTGTTGGTTGAATAGATGAATCTTAGATTGTGTGATGCATATCGTATAACCATGCCCACGGATACATGAGGTGACAATGGAGTATCTATGTGACATTAGGGTTTTGGTTGATTTGTGCCTGAAGGTGTTATTCTAGTACGAACTCTATGATAGATTGAACGTTACTACAGACTCTTGAATAGATCGATCAGAAAGAATAACTTTGAGGTGGTTTCGTAG
Source organism: Secale cereale (assembly GCA_902687465.1). NCBI lineage: Eukaryota > Viridiplantae > Streptophyta > Magnoliopsida > Poales > Poaceae > Secale > Secale cereale. The sequence continues at coordinate 75,437,782 of LR738715.1, read as the reverse complement.
CCTACCATAATCTCTTCGTTTGTTCTCCACTATTAGTGACTTTGGAGTGACTCTTTGTTGCATGTTGAGGGCTAGTAATATGATCCAATTATGTTATCCTTGTTGAGAGAACTTGCACTAGTGAAAGTATGAACCCTAGGCCTTGTTTCCTATCATTGCAACATCGTTTATGCTCACGTTTACCACTTGCTACCTTGCTGTTTTTATATTTACTTATTACAAAAACCTATATCTACCATCCATATTGCACTTGTATCACCATCTCTTCGCCGAACTAGTGCACCTATACACTTTACCATTGTATTGGGTGTGTTGGGGACACAAGAGACTCTTTGTTATTTGGTTGCAGGGTTGTTTGAGAGAGACCATCTTCATCCTACGCCTCCCACGGATTGATAAACGTTAGGTCATCCACTTGAGGGAAATTTGCTACTGTCCTACAAACATCTGCACTTGGAGGCCCAACAACGTCTACAAGAAGAAGGTTGCGTAGTAGACATCAAGCTCTTTTTTGGCGCCGTTGCCGGGGAGGTTAGTGCTTGAAGGTATATCTTTAGATCTTGCAATCGAATCTTTTAGTTTCTTGTTTTATCACTAGTTTAGTTTATAAAAGAAAACTACCAAAAAATGGAATTAAGGTTACCTCATATGCTTCATCTTTTTAATATATTTCGTGAAAATGATGGGAAGGAAAATTGTGCTCAAGTGCTAGAAGAAGAATTACATAGAATGCTTGGTACTAAAAATTTGAATGATGAGCATGATTGCAATGTTGTTAGTGTGAATCCTTTGAATATCCAAGGTACTAATGATGATTGCACTAGTCATGATAAAAATATCTCATATAAGCATGTTGATTTTTGTGGAGTGCATAGAGTTTGCAAGTACATACCAAATAGAGAAGATAGATTTTGCAAGAGGCATAAGTATTTAGAAACTAAATGGTTGCTACAAATGCTAGATGATTGTGCTGAAAATTTAAAATTTCTTAGCCGTACTTATGAACTTTGCAATGAACGTGGTCATTTCATTACCCAATGTGAATTGTTTCATGATCAAATCGTGTCCAAAAATTGTGATGACTTGATTTCCCTTGCACATCATAATGAACTTATCTTGCTTTTGGGTTATGAAGAAATCAAATGTAGAACTAAGCATCTTCGAGGATTTGCCCTTGATAAACTTCTTGATTTTGATATAGAGGAAATATATATGTATTGTGCGGTGAATTGCATTGAAAATCCTTATATTGCCAATTACCTTAAGTCAAGAAAACAAATAGGAGATGAAGAGAATACTAATGAAAGGGAAGAGATTTCCCAATATCCTGCCATTATTTCTTATGATGAATTAGGTAACGAGGAGGAGCCTTCTATTCAACCAATCTCATTAATAAGGAGCTCCAAAAAGAAGATTAAACCCATACCTAATGTGAAGAAGAAAAATAAAAGACGGAGAAGCAAAGATAAAAAGGTATCTCTCCCAAATGATTTTGCTTCTATTACTCATTGTGATGATGATAATTGCTATACTATCGGTGCTATCCATACTATTAATGATGAGAGTGATTATGCTTATGATATGAAAAGGCCCAAGCTTGGGGATGCTATGTTTGATGAGAATGATATATTTGAGAATTTATTTGCTGCAATCAATGTTTCTCCCAAGCTTGGGGATGCTACGCTTGATGAAGATGATATTTTTATCCTCCCAAGTCTTGATATGCAAATCTATTATGATGAAAGCATGCCTCCTATTTATGATGATTATTGTGATGACACTTATGCTATAAGAAGTAGTGATGATTATATTTATAAAGCTTGTCATGATCATGATTACCCTTTTTCTGAACATTACTCTTTTAATGTGGAAACAATCTATAGTATTCAAGTCTCTTATGATGCTCCCACTACTATGAATGAGAAGAATTTTGCTTATGTGGAGAGTGGTAAAATTTCTATGCAAGTAGATCATGAAAAGAATGCTTTATGTGCTGGTTATATTGTTGAATTCACTCATGATGCTACTGAAAATTATTATGAGAGAGGATCATATGCTTCTAGGAATTGCAACAATATCATGTTTCCTCTCTATATGTTCAAAATCTTGAAGCTATGCTTGTTTTGCTTTCCTATGCTAGTTGATTATTGCTCTCATAAGTTGTTTGCTCATAAAATTCCTATGCATAGGAAGTGGGTTAGACTTAAATGTGCTAGTCATATTATTCATGATGCTCCCTTTATGTTTCAATTCTTATCTTTTATGTGAGCATCATTGAAATCATTGTGCCTAGCTAGGGGCGTTAAACGATAGCGCTTGTTGGGAGGCAACCCAACTTTATTTTAGTTTCTTTGTTTTTGCTTCTGTTTAGGAATAAATATTGCATCTAGCTTCTGGATAGATGTGGTTTTGTGTTTTAATTAGTGTTTGTGCCAACTAGAACCTTTGGGAAGACTTGTGTGAAGTCTATATGATCATGCTGTAAAAAACAGAATCGTTAGCGCTCACTAGAATGGTCACCAGATTTTACTGGAGTGTGCTATTTAGTTGATTCTTTTTGCAGATGATTAATAGACAAACTCCTCACGTTTACCAATTTATTTCAATTTTTTTGGATTTACAGAAGTATGCGAAAGCTACAGATTACTACAAACTGTTCTATTTTTGACAGATTCTGTTTTTCGTGTGTTGTTTGCTTATTTCGATGCATCTATGAGTAGTATTGGGAAGTATGAATCATAGAGAAGTTGGAATACAGTAGGTTTAACACCAATATAAACAAAGAACGAGTTCACAGCATTACTTTGAGTAGTGGTTTGTTTTCTTATACTAACGGAGCTCACGAGATTTTTGTCTAAGTTTTGTGTTGTGAAGTTTTCAAGTTTTGAGTATGGCTTTGATGGACTATGGAACAAAGAGTGGCAAGAGCCTAAGCTTGGGGATGCCCAAGGCACCCCAAGGTAAAATTCAAGGTCAACCAAGAGCCTAAGCTTGGGGATGCCCAGGGAAGGCATCCCCTCTTTCGTCTTCATCTATCGGTAACTATACTCGAAGCTATATTTTTATTCACCACATGATATGTGTTTTGCTTGGAGCGTAAATTTAGTTTATTTAGTTTTGCTTGATGTTTGAATAATATCCCAAGATCTGAAGTTCTTAAATGTTAGAGAGTCTTCACATAGTTACATAATTATTCAACTACTCATTGATCTTCACTTATATCTTTTGGAGTAGTTTGTCATTTGCTCTAGTGCTTCACTTATATCTTTTAGAGCACGGCGGTGGTTTTAAAGAAATAGATGAACTCTCATGCTTCACTTATATCCTTTTGAGAGTCTATTAGAACAACATGGTAATGTGTTTTGGCTATAAAACTAGCCTTCACATGATAGGCATCCAAGATCAATGTAGTAAAAACTTTCATACTAAGTGCATTGAATATGATGAGGAGTTGGATGCTTGATAATTGTCTTGAGATACGAGGATGGTGATATTAGAGTCATGCTAATGGAGTTATTATGAAATTGAGAAATGCTTGTGTTAAGGTTAGTGATTCCCATAGCATGCACGTATGGTGAACCGTTATGTGACGAAGTTAGAGCATGAGGTATTTGTAGAGTGTCAACCTTTGTGTGGAGGTCGGGGGCGCGCGATGGTTAACTCCTACCAACCTCCCCCCTAGGAGCATGCATTGATTGCTTTGTTTTGATGACTCGTAAATTTTTGCAATAAGTATATGAGTTCTTATGACTAATGTTGAGTCCATGGATTATACGCACTCTCACCCTTCCACCATTGCTAGCCTCTCTTGTACCGCGCAACTTTCGCCGGTACCATACACCCACTATATATCCTTCCTCAAAACAGCCACCATATATGTTCCTCAAAATAGCCACCAAACCTACCTATCATGGCATCTCCATAGCCATTCCGAGATATATTGCCATGCAACTTTCCACCGTACCGTTCATATGACACGCTTCATATTGTCATATTGCCATGCATGATCATGTAGTTGACGTCGTATTTGTGGCTAGGCCACCATGCATAATTTTTCATACATGTCACTCTTGATTCATTGCACATCCTGGTACACCGCCGGAGGCATTCATATAGAGTCATACTTTGTTCTAGTATCGACTTGTAATATCGAGTTGTAAATCAATATAAGTGTGATGATCATCATTATTAAAGCATTGTCCCAAAGAAAAAAAAGGAAAAAAGAAGAAGGAAAGGCCAACAAAAAGAAAGGCCCAAAAAAGGGGAAAAAAGAAAAGGAAAAAAAAGAAGAAAAAAATAAAAGAAAAGGGACAATGCTACTTTTTTTCCACACTTGTGCTTCAAAGTAGCACCATGTTATTCATGATAGAGAGTCTCATGTTTAGTCACTTTCATATACTAGTGGGAATTTTCATTATAGAACTTGGCTTGTATATTCCAACGACGAACTTCCTCAAATGCCCTAGGTCTTCATGAGCAAGCAAGTTGGATGCACACCCACTTAGTTTATTTTGATGAGCTTTCATACACTTATAGCTCTAGTGCATCTGTTGCATGCCAATCCCTACTCACTCACATTGATATCTATTAATGGGCATCTCCATAGCCCATTGATACGCCTAGTCAATTTGAGACTATCTTCCTCCTTTTTTGTCTTCTCCACAACCACCACTCTATTCCACCTATAGTGCTATATACATGGCTCACACTCATGTATTGCATGAAAGTTGAAAGGTTTGAAAAAAATTGAGTATGAAAACAATTGCTTGGCTGAAATCGGGGTTGTACATGATATGAATATTTTGTGTGATGAAGAGGGAGCATAGCCAGACTATATGATTTTGTAGGATAACTTTCTTTAGCCATAGTATTTTGAGAAGACATGATTGCTTTGTTAGTATGCTTGAAGTATTATTATTTCTTATGTCAATATAGACTTTTGTCTTGAATCTTTCAGATCTGAACATTCATGCCACAATTAAGAGAATTATATTGAAAATTATGTTGGTTAGCTTTCCACATCAAAAATTCTATTTTTATCATTTACCTACTCGAGGACGAGCAGGAATTAAGCTTGAGTATGCTTGATACGTCTCCAACATATCTATAATTTTTTATTGTTCCATGCTATTATTTATGATGTTTTGGATGTTTAATGGGCTTTGTTATACCCTTTTATATTATTTTTGGGACTAAGCTATTAACCTAGAGCCCAGTGCCAGTTTCTGTTTTTTCCTTGTTTTTCAGTTTTACAGAAAAGGAATATCAAACAGAGTCCAATTGACGTGCCAATTTTTGGTGATTTTTTCTGGACCAAAAGAATCCCCCGAAGTAAAAGAGTTGGGCCAGGAGAGCCACGGGCTGCCCACGAGGGTGGGGGCGTGCCCACTCCAGGTGGGCGTGTGTCCCTGTCTCGTGGACAGCCCGGAGACCCCCCCTGACTTGTGCCCTACGCCAAAAATCCTATAAATACAGAAACCTCCGGAAAATAACCTAGATCGGGAGTTCCGCCGCCGAAAGCCATTGTAGCCATCGAAAACCAATCTAGACCCGTTATGGCACCCTGTGGGAGGGGGGAATCCCTCTCCGATGGCTATCTTCATCATCCCGGTGCTCTCCATGACGAGGAGGGAGTAGTCCACCCTCGGGGCTAATGGTATGTATCAGTATCTATGTGTTTGATCTCTCTCTCGTGTTCTTGAGATGGCACGATCTTGATGTATCGCGAGCTTTACTATTATAGTTGGATCTTATGATGCTTCTCCCCCTCTACTCTCTTGTGATGAATTGAGTTTTCCCTTTGAAGTTATCTTATCGGATTGAGTCTTTAAGGATTTGAGAACACTTGATGTATGTCTTGCACGTGCTTATCTGTGGTGACAATGGGATATCATGTGATCTACTTGATGTATTTTTTGGTGATCAACGTGCGGGTTCCGTGACCTTGGGAATCTATGCATAGGGGTTGGCGCACGTTTTCGTATTGACTCTCCGGTAGAAACTTTGGGGCACTCTTTGAAGTACTTTGTGTTGGTTGAATAGATGAATCTGAGATTGTGTGATGCATATCGTATAACCATGCCCACGGATACATGAGGTGACATTGGAGTATCTAGGTGATATTACAGTTTTGGTTGATTTGTGTCTTAAGGTGTTATTCTAGTACTAACTCTATGACAGATTGAACATTACTACGGACTCTTGAATAGATCGATCAGAAAGAATAACTTTGAGGTGGTTTCGTACCCTACCATAATCTCTTCGTTTGTTCTCCACTATTAGTGACTTTGGAGTGACTCTTTGTTGCATGTTGAGGGCTAGTAATATGATCCAATTATGTTATCCTTGTTGAGAGAACTTGCACTAGTGAAAGTATGAACCCTAGGCCTTGTTTACTATCATTGCAACACCGTTTATGCTCACGTTTACCACTTGATACCTTGCTGTTTTATATTTACTTATTACAAAAACCTATATCTACCATCTATATTGCACTTGTATCACCATCTCTTCGCCGAACTAGTGCACCTATGCAATTTACCATTGTATTGGGTGTGTTGGGGACACAAGAGATTCTTTGTTATTTGATTGCAGGGTTGTTTGAGAGAGACCATCTTCATCCTACGCCTCCCACGGATTGATAAACGTTAGGTCATCCACTTGAGGGAAATTTGCTACTGTCCTACAAACCTTTGCACTTGGAGGCCTAACAAAGTCTACAAGAAGAAGGTTGTGTAGTAGACATCAGGGCGAAACAATATCCGCTGCCTCTTATTGCTTTGAAATTTTTTGTCGTGTCAACATAGAACAACATGAGTGTTGTGTCAAATTTTGGGATTTTTTGGGGTTTGTTTGGATATTTTTATGCATTAATTAGTTTTCAATGCATTTATGTGCATAATTCAAATTTGAACTACATGCACATGCTCTAGTGCATATAAATTGGTTGAAAATTCAAATATGTGTCCTTGGTTGCATGCTTAGGTCCCATGCAAGAAAGGGGAATGAATGTCAAACACCCTCCCACCGTCACTCGGCCACAAACATTGAGATACTTGGTTTTTAAATTCTAGTAAATCCCAAACTCGTCTGAAATTCATGAAACTTGGTATGCTATCATAGATCGGCATCAACATGCCGTGGTAAAAAATTCTCCCATTTGGGGCAGGTTTGGGTATAAGCTTCTCACAAACTAGAGCTTCTCACAACAAGCCTGATGATTTTGGTAGGGAACGTGCCACCTTTGGGGACGAAACAATATCCGTTGCCTCTTATTGCTTCCAAAAAAATTGTAGTGTCAACATAGAACAACAGCAGCGTTGTGTTGAGTTTTGGAATTTTCCGGGGTTCGTTTGGACATTTTTATACATTAAGTGGGTTTTCTAGGCATTTTATGTGCATAATTCAAATTTGAACTACATGCACATGCTCCAGTGCATATAAATTGGTTGAAAAAACAAATCTGTGTCCTTGGGTGCATTCTTAGGTCCCATGCAAGAAATGGGAATGAATTTCAAACACCAGGGCACTGTTCAAGAAATCTTTCGATTCAGCGATTTATCGTCCGATTTATCGCTACTCTTGGGGTGACCGATAAGATTATGCCTTATCTTCATCATTTATCATTTGGGCCGATTTATCGCTATGACAAGCGATTTATCGGGAATCTGCCGATAAATCGGGCCTATTCGTCGCACTATGTTTGCAAGAACAATGTTTATTTGTGTTTTGTGGACCTTGTTACGCAATATGTAATGTTTTTCTACTTTGTTTGTCATTATATCAGGATTCAAAGGCTAGGATTCAAGGTAACACTTCTGTCTAATATTGTTTTGGTGTTGAATATAGCATATTTTAGTGTTGGGAACCTGGGATTTGAAAAAAAAATGGCCGATTAATAGTCGACCGATAAAATCGATTAATCGGCCGATTTCTGATTAATCTCTAATCCTCAGGTGACCGAGACGATAACGATAAGCGATATCCTCAACATTGCACCAGGGTAGTGTTGATTGCTGGCAAAATGTTGAGATACCTGGTTTTGAAATTCTAGTAAATCCAAAACTCGTCTAAAGTTCATGAAACTTGTCATGCTATCATGGAATGGCACCCGACATGTTGTGGTATTTTTTGTGTCCATTTTGAGAGAAGGCGCACTCGAATAACAACCAACAAAGGCATTTTGAAAAATTAGCTGCCACTTTAATATCTCAAACTGTCACACCCTGATTTTCATACCACAACACTTAAGTCACTAAATAATGCAAAAATATGGTTTGACAAAAACTTTTGAGTGTTTTTGACTTTGCTTGATATGGTTTTCTCTTGCTGTTTGCAAGTGCTCTAAAAATAAAATAAATCCTCCTACTCTTGTACTCTTTCTCCTTGCTCCAAAACTTTCCCCAATGATCATGCCATGTGTTTAGGACATAATAGTATTTTATTACAAAAATATTTTGGCCAAAAAGTATTTTCTAAATTTAGTTTTCCAAAAACCCCTGAATTGAGACTTGAACTACGAGTACTGAATTAGGGTGTGAAAAATCCTTAAAAAAATTATAGTTGAATCCTATTGGGTATAGGACTCCCATAAACCCCAAAAGTATAATTTTAAAAGTTATTTTACTATTTTATTTAAAGGCTTTTTCTTTATGCCAGAAATGGTCTTTAATATGTTAAAATTATTTAACCGTTCCAAAAATATTCGAGAAAAGTCACGGAAGCTCATTGGATATATATTGTCCATATATAAGAGTTTCAACACACAGTCATGTTCAACATATTGGTCAAATCCTTCAAAAACCCTTTCTGGATATTTCAAGCTTTTGAAATATTTACAAAGGAAATATTACCTAAAAATTCCAATAAAATTCTAGAATGTCACAAATGACATATTTGATGATCTTGCCAAGCCTCATGCCTTAAAGATCAAGAAAACATCATCAAACCCCCTCAAAACCATTTCTGTCCATTTTGAAGTTTGAGAAACTTTACATTGTCAAACTTGTCTAATTACTCTCAAACTTGGTGCACCTACTAAAATGGTCTAATTAGGAATCTAGACCAAATATCACAAGTTGTAGAGAAGGATAACTTGATCAAAGTGCCTCCAAACCCTTTCTGACGAGATCCAAATTTGAACAACTCTACATTACCAACTTTTTACTTGTGACCTTAAATTTTGTGGACATGCTCACGTATCCAAATGATGACACTACACAAAGTGGTGCATTAAGGAGGAATGATTTGCATGACTAAATCTTGGAAAAGCCATTTATGTTGATTTCTAGGGTTTGCCAAAGTTACATTGGCAACTTTCTCCAAATGAGCTCAAAATTGGTGGACATCCTCAATTTTACATGCCACCAGACCCTGTTAATTTTCATGTCAATTGGACTTCATTTACTTGCTCAAACTTATATCAAACACCTTCTCCTATTTTACCAAAACCCCTGTTTTGACCCCTTCCACTGTTCCCCTTTACTTCAAATTTTTTCCGGAGATCACTCTAACCATCCTCTATCTCCAGTAACTCACCCATGCCCTCAGCTCAATCATTGGAGGGGTAAAACCCCCATATACCTCTCTGTTTTCACCATGGCAGAGCTTCTCTTTTCCCCTCCTCTTACTATTACACTTGACTTACACCCTAAGCTACCAGAGGGCATCTCCAGACCAGCTAGTAGCTAATGGACAAGGTGGCCACGTCCAGAGCGCGTGGGGGCATGGCCATGCCGGCCATACGGGCGCTCTAGAGCGCGCTACAGTGTGCTCACGCACTGTAGCAGTGTCCTGCCCGAGGCACCCGACCACCTAGGGCGTTGGGATCATGTCCCCTGAGGCCACCTTGGTGTCCGGGACAAGAAAGACGGCCGACCTCCTCCTCCTTCTCTCTCCGGCGACCTCTGTCACGCGTGCCCGAGCACCGCCCGCGTCCGCCAGTCGCCGCCTGCGTCCCTAGCACGCCTCGCGCTAGCTCCTCTCTCCCTCTCTCCTTCCCATAGACCACGCCCAGGAAGACCTCCGACTATACCTGGCCAAACCTCGGGCTGGGCCTAGCCAAGCCCGAGGGCAAAAACATAGGCCCGAGCCTGGCCCGGGCCGGCCATCGGGCCTGTTTTTTGGGCCCGAGCCCGGCCCGAACACGCAAAAGCCCGACGGGCCTCGGGCCTTGGTCCGGGCCCCTTCAGAAAAATGCAAATTTGACGGGCCCGGGCCCGGCCCAGCCCGGCCAACGGGCTCAAAATCTAGGCCCGAGCCCGGCCCGGGAGCAGCGTAGGGCCGGCGCGGGTCGGGCTTTTTCGGGGCGGGCCGGGCTGCCCATGGCCAGTACTACCTCCGACTCGAAGCCAAGCCCTCCCGTGGCCTCTAGGAACGGCTACGGCCTCGCCGGTTGATACGTCTCCAACGTATCTATAATTTTTTTTATTGTTCCATGCTATCATATTATCTATTTTGAATGTTTAATGGGCTTTATTATACACTTTTATATTATTTTTGCGACTAACCTACTAACCCAAGGCCCAGTGCAAATTGCTACTTTTTGCCAATTTCAGTGTTTCGCAAAAAAGGAATATCAAACGGAGTCCAAATGGAATGAAACCTTCAGGGGGATCGTTTTTGGATCAAACGCAACCCAGAAGACTTGGAGTACACGCCAGGGAAGCCACGGGGTGGCCACGAGGCAGGGGCGCGCCCAGTAGGGTAGGCGCGCCCCCACCCTCGTGCCCCCCCCC
>LR738715.1:75416714-75426893 GCA_902687465.1 Secale cereale | reverse complement strand
CCCCCCCCGGCCCCCCCCCCCCCCCGTAGCTCCACCGACATGCCTCTTCCTCCTATATATACCCATGTACCCTGAAAACATCCGAGAGCACCACGAAACCCTAATTGCACCGCAGAAACCTTCTGTACCCATGAGATCCCATCTTGGGGCCTGTTCCAGAGCTCCATCGGAGGGGGAATCGATCACGGAGGGCTTCTACATCAACACCATAGCCTCTCCAATGAGTTGTGAGTAGTTTACCACGGACCTTCGGGTCCATAGTTATTAGCTAGATGGCTTCTTCTCGCTCTTTGGATCTCAATACAAAGTTCTCCTCAATCTTCTTGGAGATCTATTTGATGTAATTCTTTTTGCGGTGTGTTTATCGAGATCTGGTGAATTGTGGGTTTATGATCAAGATTATCTATGAACAATATATGATTCTTCTCTGAAATCTTTTATGCATGATTTAAATATCTTTGCAAGTCTCTTCGAATTATCAGTTTGGTTTGGCCTACTAGATTGATTTCTTGCAATGGGAGAAGTGCTTAGCTTTGGGTTCAATCTTGCGATGTCCTTTCCCAGTGACAACAGGGGCATAAAGGCACGTATTGTATTGTTGTCATCGAGGATAAAAATATGGAGTTTATATCATATTGCATGAGTTTATCCATCTACATCATGTCATCTTGCTTAAAGCATTACTCTGTTCTTATGAACTTAATACTCTAGATGCATGCTGGATAGCAGTCGATGTGTGGAGTAATAGTAGTAGATGCAGAATCATTTCGGTCTACTTGTAACGGACGTGATGCCTATATACAATGATCATGCCTAGATATTCTCATAACTATGCACTTTTCTATCAATTGCTCGACAGTAATTTGTTCACCCACTGTAGAAATCTGCTATCTTGAGAGAAGCCACTGGTGAAATCTATGCCCCCCGGGTCTATCTTTCATCATATCAATCTTCCATCAATTATTTATCTTTGCTTTACTTTTATTTTGCAATCTTTACTTTTCAATCTATAAAACAAAATACCAAAAATATTTATCTTATTATCTCTATCAGACCTCACTTTTGCAAGTGGTCGAGAAGGGATTGACAACCCCTTTATCGCGTTGGTTGCAAGGTTCTTATTTGTTTGTGTAGGTACGAGGGACTCGCTTGTAGTCTCCTACTGGATTGATACCTTGGTTCTCAAAACTGAGGGAAATACTTACGCTACTGCGCTACATCACCCTTTCCTCTTCAAGGGAAAAACAACGCAAGCTCAAGAGGTAGCACCGGTGCACGGCCCCACGGTGCACCTCGCCCCCTTCTATTTAAGGCCGCCCTGGGTCCTCTTGTCCACCCCATTTGCACCCCCTCGCTCCTAGAGCCCCTCTAGACCAACCCACACCTCTCTTCGAGCCCTCCGTTGCTCCCCATGGCCGGAGCCGAGCCGCCGGACTCCGCCCAAATTCATGCCATTTGGACCCGCTCCTCCACACCTCCTTGTTCTAGAGCAGCACCAGCACCACCGCCAACTCTCCCCGCACATTAGTCCTTCCTCGCTGTGCCTGTCTCGCCGTGTCTTGATCTCACCGCCGGCCTTGTCCGTCGCGGCCAACACCCTGCTCAACCCGGTGCCCGTGGCCGACCGTGCCACCCACGGTTGGACGCGGTCGGGTCCCCTGAGCACGCCGGTTGGCAGATCATCGCCGGAGATGCCCTGTAGCGCCGGTGACCGGTGTCGAGTGCCTCCTCTGTCTCCCATAGCGCCCACGCAAGAGGTGGAGGACAAACCTACCAGCGGGCCCCGCCTGTCGATCGGCCAGCCTGGCCGAGCCACTGACGGGAGGGCCCCGCCCCATTTAAGTGGAAACGGGCTCTGCCCGCTGTTGCATTCGCCCAGGGAAGGCGTATTCATGCGAATACGCCTCCTGCATCGACAACCTGCGCGCGGTCGTGCAGCTGAGTCGGCCCACTGCTATCTCCCGCCCTATGCGCATGATAAGGGTAAAACCCTTTTTCCTTTTTCTTTTTCCAGTGAACTTCTAAAATCCATAAACAAATCAAATGGACTCCAAATTTAATGATTAAATTTTTTAGTGACTCCATAAATCATGCTCTATCACATGGTGCTATTTGCACATCTTTCCAGAAACATTTCTTCACAAATATTTATCAAAATGCTATTTTCCATTTCTGTGATTAACTTTAGAAAATCACAGAGAGCTCATAGTTGATCCAAATCCATTGATTCAAATTTCTAGGAACTTCTAAGATCCTAACCTAGTTTATGAACATTTTTCCTTATGCTTTCCCTACATCATAAAATATTGGTCCATTTATCCATATATAGCCAACTTTGCAAAATCATAGGAGATTCTTTTGAACTCCAATTCAAGTGAAACCAACTCCCAGATGCTTCTAAAATCATTCCTTGTTAAATGGGTGCCTTTGCTCATTTTTTAAAATAATTCTTCTGTACACTTCTTGCAGGTCTATTAAATCCCTTATATCCTTCATATTGATATGTTCCAAAATATCCACTTATCCCATTCCATTGAAATCACTTTGGTCACTCCTCATATGACCAGAGATATCCTAGAAAAGTCCAACTCCTATATGTGGATCACTTTTATTTTTGCCTTGTTGAAAGAACATGTGGTGCCCCCATGTTTAGTTTTGGTAATTGATGACAAATCTCTATGGACTAATGGTTGCCTTGAGTTATATTTGAAGGATTTGTCCATAGGATTTTCTTGGAGTTCATTTGTTGGTTTCAAGGAGAGTTAGTAATGACAAGGTGCTATTCAAGGAATTACCTAAAGATTGGTCATGTGAGAGGTTGATCAAGACTAAGAAAGAATGAATCAAGTTAATTAACACACAAAGCATAGAAGATGTACTGAGAGGGATCAAGAAATCCCATGGTATGGTAAGCATTGTCAATCACGCTTTGTGTACTAACCCATGGTCTTCGTGAGAGTTCTTTGTGGGGTTAGGTTGCGGTGTGCAAGTTCAAGTGGATCATCACGAAGAGATCATATGCTTGAAGCTTGCCATCCATTGTGGTGGCAATGGACTTGTGAATATGTACCGAAGAGTGGCTCACCCATAGTGGAGTATGGGGCGGCAATCTACTAGTCTTCACCAAGCCAACGCAATCAAGAAAGGTGGTCTAGCTTGAGGGCGTCAAGATCAATGTTTGCCCTTGATAGGTTTTCTATTTTACCGGTCTCATGGTGGTAGTTGGGAGACCGGGTTATAGGATCGATTGTCGTATTATCAAGGGGGGCTCTCGATGAGTAGCTTGATCGTATCATTCGTAGAGAGCTCAAACCATTGCATCCTTACATCATCTTTATTGGTTCTTGTTTAGTTCTTCTCCTTGTGAGTTTTGGAGCTTATGGTCATCTTGATAGCTCGAGTTCATCGAAAACGGAGTTCACTCATGCATCCTCTATGATGTTTTCGATGTTGGAGGTTATGTAGGTTCTTCTCTGATGGAGGGTTCACTCCTCTATATCCTAGGCATACCTCCCCTGTCTCTTCTTACTATAACGAGTCGATGTTTTGACGCTACTCATCTTCCTCTATCCAACAAGCTTGAGTTTGCTCAATTCGGAGTTCATTTGCAGAAGTTGTGGCAGTTTAGGCTTTATTGCATCCTCTGTTTTCTATGTTGTGTTCTTGAAAGCCTCAAGCGGTAGTACTGCTCTCTCGAGCGGTAGTACCGCTTGTAAGCGCCTGTATCGCGACCTTGTGCCGCGCGTAGTATCGCTACTTTCGGGGATGCAATTTTTCATGTCAGGTTTCACGGTAGTAGAGCGGTAGTACCGCTTATAGGCGGTACGCAGTACTACCTCTCCCCACGAGCGGCAGTACCTCTTATAAGTGGTAATCGGTACTACCTCTCCCCCCGAGCGGTAGTACCACTTATAAGTGGTAAACGATACTACCTCTCCGCAGAGCGGTACTACCTCTCTGGCAGAACTACAGCTCGTGTTTTTCTCTCTCGGTGGGCTGTTTTGACCGTGCTAAGCGGTAGTATCGCTTGTGCACGACCTGAGTGCATAACGGTTGCATTCGAGGGTGCCTATAAAAGGGGGTCTTCTTCCCCAATGAACCTTATCCTTTGAGCTCGTGTTCTTCCCCCATTGTTGACCTCCTTTGAGCTTGCTATCTCTCAATCCATCCATGGATTCTTGCTAGTTATTGGGGGAAAAGAGAGAGGAGATCTAGATCTACGTTTCCACCAATCACTTTCTACTCTACGTGAGGGGAACTCTTTGGATTTAGATCTTGGAGTTCTTCATGTTCTCTTCTTCGTTCTTCCGCTCATTTCCCTCCCTAGCATTAGTTGTTTTGGTGGGATTTGGGAGAGAAGTACTGGGGCACTCCGTGTGCCCTTGCCATTGCATTTGGTGTATAGGTTTGACTTCTCCACGGTGATACGTGGAAGTGAAGTTGAGAAGCTTATTACTCTTGTATGCTTGGTACCCTTGAGCTTGTTCCTCTTGGGTTCTTCGGCGCCCTAGACGGTTAAGGTCACCTCGGAGCCATATTCCATTGTCGTGAAGCTTCATGGTGTCGTTGGGGGCCTCCAATTAAGTTGTGGAGATAGCCCCAACCTTTGTGGTGTTAGGAGCTCAATCATTATGGTGTAAAGCTCTACAAAAGCGTCGGGGTCTCGAATTAGGTTGTGGAGATCGCCCCGCGAGCAATTTGATGGGTTTGGTGACCGCCCCCAAGGGTTGCCATTTGTACGGGTTCAGTGACCGCCCTCAAGGGTCCCATAGTGGAATCACGACATCTTGCATTGTGCGAGGGCGTGAAGACATTACGGTGGCCCTAATGGCTTCTTGGGGAGCATTGTGCCTCCACACCGCTCCAAACAGAGATTAGCATCCGCAAGGGTGTGAACTTTGGGATATATCGTCGTCTCCGCGTGCCTCGGTTATCTCTTACTCGAGCCCTTTACTTATGAACTTTACTTTGTGATAGCCATATTGTTTCTTACTATATATATTGCTATCACCTAGTTGTTTATCTTTCTTAGCATAAGTTGTTGGTGCACATAGATGAGCCTAGTTGTTGTAGGTTTTGTGCTTGACAAATTAACCGCTAGGTTTATTCCACATTTGTTCAATCCTAAAACATAATTATTTTAAAGCGCCTATTCGCCCCCCATCTAGGCGACATCCATGATCTTTCACTTGTTGTGTTGCTTATTGTGTTTGTTTCCGACGTTAGTTGACAAAGTAGACGGAGTACTTGGAGATTGTCCGGAAGGTTTCAAGACTCTGGTGAACCAGTCAAGCAACCCTTTGACCATGATGAACCATTTTACTTCATAATAGCATTTCTGTTGCTTCACTGAGTGCATGATATACCTTGAATGGCAACCTTGCTAGGCTCGCCTCCGTGGCATACCCCGTTGATACTTGGATTGTTCATGACTCTGACCTTGTTTAGAGTTATGTTGGTGGGTTGTAGAAATATGCTATAGTAGTTGGCTACGCAAAATGGATCAGGGTTATGCATTGGAAGAAACAAGTGTGGTTTGACATACTTGCAAATAACCCAGTGGGTGCCACTAATGCCCTTGGGAGATGATGAGGAACTAGGGCACTACTTGGTGGAGAAGTAGTGTACCGAGGCTTGATGAAAGTGTTGTTTACAGAGACGGATTAGATTTAAGATTTGTCGACCGTCCCAACCAAACATGTGCAACCACTCTACCCCTTTATGGGACGGGGCATTATTGATTACTTAGGCTGATACTAGCATGGTCCCCACATTACTAGTGATAGGGGTGACTTGAGGTCACTCTCCGGACGGGGTTGTGCTTGGATAGCCAGCCATGACTATTTTTACAGGGCACCGGACACACAGTTGGTCCCTTCGTGTATGCGTGATAATGTGAAAAGGGCAGAGTCCCACGATCTTTTGCTTATACACGAGGGTCGTGCATCAACGAGTGGACCCTATGTTAGTGTCGTCTAGGGAAAGATAATGATCGGGTGCTTCCCCCGAGTACTTGAGGTACTGCGGGATCGTGGATGACACGAAAGCTTCCCGGATCTTGTGGGTAAAGTGCGCAACCTCTGCAGAGTGTAAAACTATTCGAATAGCCGTGTCCATGGTCAAGGACAGTTGGGCGGTGCTGCTTAGACTATGTGCATATGTTTCTGGAAAACAACATGGTTTGGTAAATCTGTTGACGTGATTCGTGAGGAAGTCACTATGAGCTTTAGCATGAGTTGTTCATGACTCTTTCTCGATGTTGATGTCGGTAACCTCCTGATACTAGTTGCAGACGCGTTCATATCCTTGATAAATATTGATCATACTTGCACGAGAAAAACTAGCTTTCCGCAAAACTGCCAATTTTAGCAGTAGAGCCTTGCATAATTATTCTGTTATCACTCTTGGGTTGCTTGCGAGTACATTCAAAGTACTCATTCGCTTGCCACTGATTATTTTATTGGCCAGGCATGAAAGAACAGGTGTATGAAGAAGAGTTATTTGGTGATGATCGTGCGAGCTAGGACTCTTCCCAGTCGGAATGCTTGTAGGGTTAAGGCAGATGGCATGGGTCCAAGTTGTCAACGAAGATTTCTGCTGCAATGATATACTCAAGACTTGACCATAATGGTCCTACTTGTGTAAAACGGTATGTATGGATGTAAGACTCATGTTATTCAGCTTATGTGTGTTCAGTGAGCATTGATCTCGGGGATCACTGTACACGTGCATTCGGTGATCTCGACTTATGAGTCGGGGTGCCCACACAAACGTTTGTATAATTCCAATCGTGTGCGTTCTGTTAACCATTCACGTGACGCCACGTGTCTTCGTTTTAATGGCTATAAGAGGTGCCGTGCGGACAACTGCTTGACTGAACGGGAGGCGTGCGAGAGGAGTCTGGTGCGCAGGTTGATCGAGAGGCGTGCAAGCTATCCTCCAATGCGAGGCTCACTGGGAAGCGTGCGAGTTGTATGCTACGCAGGCTCACTGGGAAGCGAGCCCTTTGACTTCCATGGTCGCACGCCTTCCTCTCAACTAATGGCGCCCGAGCCGCTGTTTAATATGGGCGGCCTTACTGTTCGCCTCCCATTCCCCTTCCTCCCGTAGACCTCCACCAACGCCATGACGCAGAATGATCATATGCCACAGTCTTCAAGTTTGGTGAAGTTGACTCCGAGCCGGAGGAGATATAAAATAAGGAGGAATGGGGCCTCATGGACATGGCCCTGAACGAGCTGGCCGTGGCGGTTGCTGCCCCCTGCTACTTCTCGAGCTTGTGTTGTATTCCCTCGAAGAGGAAAGGGTGATGCAGCATAGTAGCGTTAGTATTTCCCTCAGTTTTTGAGAACCAAGGTATCAATCCAGTAGGAGACCACGCGCGAGTCCCTAGCACCTGCACAAACAAATAAGAACTTCACAGCCAACGCGATAAGGGGTTTTCAATCCCTTCACGGTCACTTACGAAAGTGAGATCTGATAGATAGGATAGGATATTATTTTTGGTATTTTTGGTATAAGAACAGAAAGTAAATAAAGCAAATAAGCAACGGCGGCAGAAATTGGCTAGTTGACTGGAAAGTAATATGATAAAGATAGACCCGGGGGCCATATGTTTCACTAGTGGCTTCTCTCATGAAAGCAGAATTCTACGGTGGGTGAACAAATTACTCTCGAGCAATTGATAGAAAAGCGCATAGTTATGAGAATATCTAGGCATGATCATTATATATAGGCATCACGTCCGTAACAAGTAGACCGAAATGATTCTGCATCTACTACTATTACTCCACACATCGACGCTATCCAGCATGCATCTAGAGTATTAAATTCATAAGAACAGAGTAATGCTTTAAGCAAGATGACATGATGTAGAGGGATAAACTCAAGCAATATGATATAAACCCCATCTTTTTATCCTCGATGGCAACAATACAATACGTGCCTTGCTGCCCCTGCTATCACTGGGAAAGGACACCGCAATATTGAACCCAAAGCCAAGCACTTCTCCCATTGCAAGAACTATAGATCTAATAGGCCAAACCAAACCAATAATTAGAAGACACTTGCAAGGATATTATAATCATACATAAAAGGTCTCAGAAAAGAATCAAATATAGTTCATAGATAATCTTGATCATAAACCCACAATTCATCGGATCTCGACAAACACACCGCAAAAAGATTACATCGAATAGATCTCCTCAAAGATTGAGGAGAACTTTGTATTGAGATCTAAAAAGAGAGAAGAAGCCATCTAGCTAATAACTATGGACCCGAAGGTCTGTGGTATTCTACTCACAACTCATTGGTGAGGCTATGGTGTTGATGTAGTAGCACTCCGTGATCGATCCCCCCTCCGGCGGAGCTTCGGAACAGGCCCTAAGATGGGATCTCACGGGAACAGAAGGTTGCGGCGGTGGAATTAGGGTTTTCTCGATTCCCTCGATGTTATATATATATATATATTCTGATCACGGGATCAGAATATTACTCTGATCACAACATATACTTCTTGAGATACACGCCTGAACTTCCCTCTATATGAACCCGACCTTCGGGCTATCTTCGCAACTGTGGCTCTCCCCACGAATTTTTCTGGCTAGCCGTGTTCTATGTGATGTAAGTGTAATCTGCAAACGGTTTCTAGCAACTAAATACTCTTTTTAAATAGAAATCTCGCTCATGGGCGGATTTTGCTCTCGGGTCGTGATGAACTTGCGTTTTTTGCAATTTTACTGCCTGAGTTGCACGCCTGAACTTCCCTCTGAACTAGGTTGAACTTCGGCCAACATCGCTCAAACGGGGCTTGCGATATACCGTTGGAAAGATATGGACACCAGTATCATGAGCCAACTTAAATTTTTGTCAAAATATAAGCGATTTAAGAGCATTTTTGAAAATCGTTTTTTCTTCACACAAAAAATGTGAATCGTATTTTCGATCTCAATTCTAAACAGTTTATCGGAATGCGGCATATAATATGTCGTTGGAAAGCTGCTGCAAAACCGCTCCTTTCATATGTTGAAAGTTTTCTCTATTTCCTATGGTTAAAATGGTATTTGGAAAAACGTAAAATTTTGCAAACCGAACAGCCGAGTTTGTATTTTCGCTGTGATTTCTAAATGGCTAATCCAATTATGGCATGTTATATGGTGTTGGAAAGCTTATGAAAATGAGCCCCATGAAGTGGTCGTGGTTGGAGGTGGTTGGTTGCTGCGGCGGGGAGGAAGCACGGAGGAGAGGGTCTAGTGGCACGAATAGAATGTATGAACTTCCATGGACCACAACCTATGAACATGTTGAGCAAAAAAAATCAAACACCACGCGATTCTTCTTGATCAGTGTGTATGAACTTCCAGGAACCTCATTTTGAAGCACTACACGGTTTTTCCATGAACAGAATGTATGAACTTCCAGGAACCAGAAAGACTTTTCAGAACTTTTCTAAGTTACAATATTTTGAATTTCGTAATATAGAGAACATGAACTTCGGAACACACGCTATAACAGAAATCAATCAGAATACAGTGATTCGTCAAAAATAGAATAATACCAACACTATACACAGAATGAGGAAAGAAGAGGACAATTTTTATTCACGATCGTGCTCGACACTGCGCGGGAGGAGGAGTCTCGACATGACGTGGGAGGAAGGTCGCCGACTGCTGTGAAGCACAAGGGGGAGGAGGAGGAGGCACCTCCGAGATCCAACGATGGTGGTTGATGGTAGTCGGAGCCCGGGACCGCGTAGAGCTCGTGACGAGGAGCCTCCGCATGGCGCTGGATGAGTGGCGGCGGATGGGATCCAGGGACCAGTGACAGCGCTTTGGATCCAGGACTCTGCGGCGGCGCCTGGGGATCGATGGCCCGGCGGCAGTACATGGGGATCCCGGGGCCCTTGCGATAGCTGGATGAGAGGGTGGTGCCTGGAGGAGGCTCGCCGGCCGTGGCGGAGGAGGGTCACGCGCCGGCCGTTGGGAGGAGGGGAGGTGGCCGTGAGGGAGGTGACCGGCGGTGTGCAGGGTTGCTTGGTCCCGGCGACGCCGGTTGGGGCAGCGCCGATTGCGGCGGGGCAGGTTGGGGACGGTTGCGGGTGGCGCGGTGGTGGCGGCGTCAGTTGGGAAGAGGTGCAGATGGCGTGGGGCCGGCGGCGCCGGTTGGGGAGGTGGGCGGGTG
>LR738715.1:75347554-75415731 GCA_902687465.1 Secale cereale | reverse complement strand
CGGGTGGTGGGCATCGATCTGGGGCGGGTGGTGGGCATTTGGATCGGGGGAGGTGCAGGAGGGAGGTGGGGATCTAGATCGGGGGAGGTGGGGGTGGGGGTGGTTTTTTTCTTTTGTTTGTCGCTGCCTCGTTCGGGAGTTCGGGAACACCCCGATCGGGCTTATATAGGGGTTGACCGTGATCCAAATAGTTATTTGGATCCTGGGATTAGAATAGTGGTGTCCTATATATAGGAGGAGGAAGGAGGGCATCGGGGGAGCCAGAGGGGGCCCACGTGGGTGGCGGCCGCGCCCTGGACCCTCGTGGCCGCCTCTCTCGTTCCCTCGCGTGTACTCCAAGTCTTTTGTGAAGATACGGTTCCAAAAATAACTCCCCCGAAGGTTTCATTCTGTTTGGACTCCGTTTGATATCCCTTTTCAGCGAAACACTGAAATAGGCAAAAACAACAATTTGCACTGGGCCTTGGGTTAGTAGGTTAGTCCCAAAAATAATATAAAAATATATAGTAAAGCCCATTAAACATCTAAAACAGAATATATAATAGCATGGAACAATAAAAAATTATAGATACGTTGGAGACGTATCAAGCATCCCCAAGCTTAATTCTTGCTCGTCCTTGAGTAGGTAAATGATAAAAACAGAATTTTTGATGTGGAATGCTAACCAACATAATTCTCAATGTAATTTCTTTATTGTGGCATGAATGTTTAGATCCGAAAGATTCAAGATAAAATTCCATATTGACATAAGAATACTAATACTTCAAGCATACTAACAAAGCAATCATGTCTTCTCAAAATAACATGGCCAAAGAAAGTTCATCCCTACAAAATCATATAGTTAGGCTATGCTCCATCTTCGTCACACAAAATATTCCAATCATGCACAACCCTGGTTTCAGCCAAGCATTCGTTTCATACTTAAATTTTTTCAAACTCTTTCAACTTTCACGCAATATATGAGCGTGAGCCATGGCCATAGCACTATGTGGAATAGAGTGGTGGTTGTGGAGAAGACAAAGAGAGGAAGATGGTCTCACATCAACTAGGCGTATTGATGGGCTATGGAGATGCCCATCAATAGATATCAATGTGAGTGAGTAGGGATTGACATGCAACGGATGCACTAGAGCTATAAATGTGTGAAAGCTCAGCAAAATAAACTAAGTGGGTGTGCATCCAACTTGCTTGCTCACGAAGACCTAGGGCATTTGAGGAAGCCCATCATTGGAATATACAAGCCAAGTTCTATAATGAAAATTCCCACTAGCATATGAAAGTGACTAAACAAGAGACTCTCTATCATGAAGATCATGGTGCTACTTTGAAGCACAAGTGTGGAAAAAGATAGTAGCATTGTCCATTTTCTTTTCTTTTTTCTTCTTCTTTTTTTCTTTTTTTTGGGCCTTTCTTGTTTCTTTGGCCTTTCCTTCTTTTTTTTCTTTTTTTCTTTTTTTCTTTGGGACAATGCTCTAACAATGATGATCATCACACTTATATTGATTTACAACTCGATATTACAACTCGATACTAGAACAAAGTATGACTCTATATGAATGCCTCCGGCGGTGTACTGGGATGTGCAATGAATCAAGAGTGACATGTATGAAAAATTATGCATGCTGGCCTAGCCACGAATACGATGTCAACTACATGATCATGCATGGCAATATGACAATGATGAAGCGTGTCATAGCAAACAGAACAGTGGAAAGTTGCATGGCAATATATCTTCGAATGGCTATGGAAATGCCGTGATAGGTAGGTATGGTGGCTGTTTTGAGGAAGGTATATGGTGGGTGTATGGTACCGGCGAATGTTGCGCGATACAAGAGAGCCTAGCATTGGTGGAAGGGTGAGAGTGCGTATAATCCATGGACTCAACATTAGTCATAAAGAACTCACATACTTATTGCAAAAATCTACAAGCCATCAAAACAAAGTACTACACGCATGCTCCTAGGGGAAGGGTTGGTAGGAGTTAACCATCGCGTGATCCCGACCTTCACACAGAGGATGACACTCAATGAAATACCTCATGTTTCAAATTTGTCACACAACGGTTACCATACGTGCATGCTACGAGACTTGCAAACCTTAACACAAGTATTTCTCAAATTCACAACTACTCTACTAGCATGACTCTAATATCACCATCCTCATATCTCAAAACAATCAAGTATCAAACTTCTCATAGTATTCAATGCACTTTTTATGAAAGTTTTTACTATGCCCATCTTGGATGCCTATTATATTAGGAATAGTTTTATAACCAAAGCACATTACCATGCTGTTCTAAAAGACTCTCAAAAGGATATAAGTGAAGCATGAGAGATCAACAATTTCTACAAAATAAAACCACCACCGTGCTCTAAAATATATAAGTGAAGCACTAGAGCAAAACTATCTAGCTCAAAAGATATAAGTGAAGCACATAGAGTATTCTAATAAGTTCTAATTCATATTTATCTCTCTTAAAAGGTGTGTCCAGCAAGGATGATTGTGGCAAACTAAAAAGAAAAGGCTCAAATCATACATGACGCTCCAAGCAAAACACATATCATGTGGTGAATAAAAATATATTCCCGAGTAAAGTTACCGATAGACGAAGACGAAAGAGGGGATGCCTTCCCGGGGCATCCCCAAACTTAGGCTTTTGGTTGTACTTGAATTTTACCTTAGGGTGCCTTGGGCACCCCCAAGCTTAGGCTCTTGCCACTCTTTGTTCCATAGTCCATCAAAGCCATACTCAAAACTTGAGAACTTCACAACACAAAACTTAGATATGTTAACAAGTACATAATGGCAAAATATAAACCGGAGCAAGGTGTACCTCGGACTCCGGATCATCGTCCTCAGAAGGAGAACTGGCGTCAACGGCTGCCTTCCTTTTCTTATTTGCAGGAGTTTTACGGCGAGTTTGCTTTGCCGGTTTGTCCGCAAGTTTTCTCCTCCAGAAGGGGTTATCAGCCTAAATGGAAAAGCAAAGACAAATGAAAGACGGTTCAAAATGGACGGTTTATAAGGTACGGGTTAAAGAAAACTTACGTCAGGCTGTTTGTTCTTCTTAAAGTATGGGGCCAAGCCAACCTTGGAGCAGTCTGTTAAGGCGGGGTTGACGATCTTTTTGGCAGACTCTATCACCTCCGATTCAGAGAGTTCAGCTTTAGTAAACCTCTGAGGATCTTCCGGTTTACCGGAATAATTGCACATCAGATCAGAGCGCCGGCTTAAGGGGAGAATGCTCCATGATAACCAGCAGCGAAGGAAATCGGTTCCAAGCAGTCCATTAGCTATGAAAGCTCTCAGCTTGGAAAGTTGAGGTGAAAATTGGATCCGTTCAGTAGCACTTAACCGTTGCGGCAGAGGATGATTTGCCGGGATACGAGTCTCACGATAACCCGGCAACGGATTTTCACCTTCAGGAGATGTGTCTATACAATAAAACCAAGACTTGTTCCAGTCCTTGGGGTGAGTGTGTAAAGAGGCGTGCGGAAAAACTGCATCCCTCCTTTTCTGAATACTGATACCGCCAAGTTCTTGGTGAGGCCCACTAGTGAACTCAGTGCGCCGGTTCGCATGGAAGAAATCCCGGAATAGATCAACTGAAGGCTCTTCTTGCAGATACACTTCAGAAAAAACTTGAAAGTCACAAATATTGGAAACGGAGTTTGGCCCGATGTCTTGTGGATGCAGTTGGAAGGTGGCAAGGACGTCCCAGAAAAATTTTGAACCGGGGGGAGAGAAACCCCTGGAGATATGATCCAGAAATACTATAACCTCTCCGGACCTGGGAGCAGGAGGGCATTCATTACCCGGAGCGCGCCATTTCAACTCGGCCCGAGGACCTAACGTACCAATGCTCGACAGCTTGACTAGGTCTTCCTCAGTCACGACGGAACGGACCCAATCGCATGAAACATACTGCTTGGCAGTCATTTTGAACAAAGTGCTGAAGAAGAGAAGGTACAGAACAAATTATGAACATACAAATGATCTGGGACCTATATATATTGTGCAAGGAAGGGAGTTAAGAACTATCTGGCAAAGTTAAACCGGCAATCATAAATACAAGATGTATCATTTCCGGTTTACAAATGGCAGTTGAAGAGGAATAATTAAGTCATTGCATCGGTCTGCATCGTTTCCGGTTTATGACACGACGATCTAAACCGGAGCATACTTAGCAGATCTATTGAAGAGAAAAACAGGTTTTCAATGCGTTGCTAAGGAAGAATAGATCTGAGCATAATGAGATAAAGAAACGAAAATTACACGGGAAATCTACAGAGGTCCAATTCAGAGCAGATGAGTTTACAGGATGTGCATAAAAAGGAGACCTAAAGCAGGCAACAGCAGAAATACAAACGGCAAGATCTAAAGTACCTGACGCATTTACAGCAAGATCAGAAAGGTAAAGATATTACGGAGTTGCAGGTTTCAGAGAAAGAACAGTATGAAGCTCACGGAGAGCTCTAATGGCGGAATGAATAAAACTACAAGGTCACTATGACGAAGATCTAATCTGATGCTAAGCAAGAGACCTACGGACTAGGGCTTAAAAGGTTACTAAATTTCTGTAAGAAAGATATCTACAAGGAGACGAAGCTTCATCAGAAGCTCTAATGGCGGAAGAACACCAGCAAGGCAATGGCGAATACAGATCTACAATGAGGAGAATAAACATACCAGGGACGGCAGGAATCGGTGGCGGAGAGGATCTGGACGAGTCAGGTTGATGCAGCGGCCTGAGGAGCTCTTGATGCGACGAAATGATGGCGGCGCTACGAGCTCGGGATCTAATGGAGTTTTCGCAGGTCAGGTAGCGGAAGGAGGAAGAAGACGCGAGAGAAGATAATGAATAGAGCAGGGCGGTATTTATAGCCAAAGGGCAGGTCTGAAACGGCAGGCGCGAAAACCGAGGAGACAGAAATCGGATAAAGATCCGTTGAACGCCTCGATTCTCGGGATAGCCATTAAAAACAAACTACAGTACAGCTCGCAGCGTTAAATGTGGAGATGATGTCATTGTCAGACTTTAATGACTTCAGAGGATGACGTCAAAGCCGGTTTACATAAGATGAAGACAGAAGAAAAAACTGCAGGAGACGATGGAGACTGATATGAACAAGTTCAAATCATTCTGGGGCCTAATGTCAGGGATATGGTTAATAGGTATAAACCGGATATTGTAAACCGGCTTAGTTATATCGTATTTGGTTTATTATTAGAAGAGATTACGGCCCATAAGATTTCAAGGCCCATGTATAGAAATATGGTTTGTAAACCGCCAAAAAGATGTAACTTGGGAAATAAGGAAGGAAGAGCAGAAACCGAGGCGGACACGATTATGAGCCGGCCTCGGGACTCTGTAAACCGGACCAGGCGTCACCTCTATATAAAGGGACGACCCGGCACCGGTTCAGGGACAGGCAACAATCGATCCGTCGAGACACAGGCAAGCGATTCCGCTCCCTGTAAACCGACGCCCAAGCAATACCAAACCAACTAGACGTAGGCTTTTACCTTCTCAAAGGGGCCGAACTAGTATAAAATCCTTTGTGTCCTTTGTGTGCCATGAACCCTTTCAAGCTAACCCGTGCGATGGTTCCATCATCAAGTCCGTTAAGCCGGACATCTGCCGTGTTATTTCCACGACAAATCCCGTGAGCTCCGTTAGTATAAGAAAACAAACCACCACTCAAAGGTAATGTAATGAACTCATTCTTTGTTTATATTGGTGTTAAACCTACTGTATTCCAACTTCTCTATGATTCATACCCCCCGATACTACTCATAGATTCATCAAAATAAGCAAACAACACACGAAAAACAGAATATGTCAAAAACAGAACAGTCTGTAGTAATCTATAACTTTCGAATACTTATGTAACTCAAAAAATTGAAATAAATTTGTAAACGTGAGGAATTTTTCTATTAATCATCTGCAAAAAGAATCAACTAAAAAGCATTGTTCAGTAAAAAATTACAGCCAATCTCGTGAGCGCTAAAGTTTCTGTTTTTTACAGCAAAATCACATAAACTTCACACAAGTCTTCCCAAAGGTTCTACTTGGCACAAATACTAATTAAAACACAAAACCACATCTAAATAGAAGATAGATGTAATATTTATTCCTAAACAGTAGCAAAAACAAAGAAAATAAAATTGGGTTGCCTCCCAACAAGCGCTATCGTTTAACGCCCCTAGCTAGGCACGATACAAGAATAGATCTAGGTATTGCCATAATGATAAGGTAGATCACGAAAACTCATCTCATATTCCCTACGTTCAGCAGCAAGTTTTCTTTGTGGCAAGCAAAAGTAATCAAAAGGGCTAAATTTAATAGGACAAAAGTCCCCCATATCAAGCTCAGGAGGTATAGGTTCCTCCTTTGGCCCTTCATATTGCACAACCAATTCATCATTATAAGCATTCTTTTGGCAAAAGGTCATGAGCCTTCACTCAAGGGAAAAACCTAACCCATTGTTTTGAATAGCAAAATCATCATTCAATTCAGAAATTCTATCAACCAAGATATCGGTAGGAACCTTTTTTCTAAGGTTTTCACTGAAAGCAACATGATCTAAAGATTGCAAACGCATTATGTCCTCTTGATTGAATAAAATAGCTTCTATGGGAGGATGACCAGCGTCCACCCTATAATGCGTAAAGATTTCTTTGGCCTCCTTCATTATGAATCTGAACTCATGAGCCAAAAAGATAGTAGCTGCGCGCTTAACAAAAGAATGCTCAATATTGGAAAATTCCAGAAAGATTCTCTGAATGCAAGGATGCATATGGATAAATTGCCTTTCAATTTCGACTACAAGCATAATATGGCATCCGCAAGACAACTAGTTCTACGAAGAATAGATCCACCCATAGTGGGCAAAGCACCGGCACAAGTAAAGAAGTCTTGAAGAACTCCTTTTCCAATAATATTACCACTACCAACCCGGAACTTCTTAGTATGTATAGTGGTAGTTTCATCCGGAGGATCAACAAAGGTGAAGTTGCCCTCAATATTACTACCCCTTTCAATGGCATCTTCCCCCATCTCAGACATGATAGCAACAACCCGCGATAAAGAAGAACACACACGAGGCAAGCGAACGGTAAACACATAGACAAAGAAGGGCGAATAAAAACGGCAAGGGTGAAGTGGGGGAGAGGAAAACGAGAGGCAAATAATATAGTGCGAAGGATAAGGGTTTGTGATAGGTACTTGGTATATGACTTTTGCGTAGATCTCCCCGGCAACGGCACCAGAAATTCTTCTTGCTACTTCTCGAGCTTGCGTTGTATTCCCTCAAAGAGGAAAGGGTGATGCAGCACAGTAGCGTAAGTATTTCCCTCAGTTTTTGAGAACCAAGTTATCAATCCAGTAGGAGACCACGCGCGAGTCCCTAGCACCTGCACAAACAAATAAGAACTTCGCAGCCAACGCGATAAGGGGTTGTCAATCCCTTCACGGTCACTTATGAAAGTGAGATCTCATAGATAGGATAGGATAATATTTTTGGTATTTTTGGTATAAGAACAGAAAGTAAATAAAGAAAATAAGCAATGGCGGCAGAAATTGGCTAGTTGACTGGAAAGTAATATGATAAAGATAGACCTGGGGGCCATAGGTTTCACTAGTGGCTTCTCTCATGAAAGCAGAATTCTACGGTGGGTGAACAAATTACTGTCGAGCAATTGATAGAAAAGCGCATAGTTATGAGAATATCTAGGCATGATCATTATATATAGGCATCACGTCCATAACAAGTAGACCGAAACGATTATGCATCTACTACTATTATTCCACACATCGACCGCTATCCAACATGTATCTAGAGTATTAAGTTCGTAAGAACAGAGTAATGTTTTAAGCAAGATGACATGATGTAGAGGGATAAACTCAATAAATATGATATAAACCCCATCTTTTTATCCTCGATGGCAACAATACAATATGTGCCTTGTTGCCCCTGCTATCACTGGGAAAGGACACCGCAAGATTGAACCCAAAGCCAAGCACTTCTCCCTTTGCAAGAACTATAGATCTAGTAGGCCAAACCAAACCAATAACTTGAAGAGACTTGCAAGGATATTATAATCATACATAAAAGATTTCAGAAAAGAATCAAATATTGTTCATAGATAATCTTGATTATAAACCCACAATTCATCGGATCTCGACAAACACACCGCAAAAAGATTACATCGAATAGATCTCCTCGAAGATCGAGGAGAACTTTGTATTGAGATCCAAAAAGAGAGAAGAAGCCATCTAGCTAATAACTATGGACCTGAAGGTCTGTGGTAAACTACTCACAACTCATTGGTGAGGCTATGGTGTTGATGTAGAAGCACTCCGTGATCGATCCCGCCTCCGGTGGAGCTCCGGAACAGGTACCAAGATGGGATCTCATGGGAACAGAAGGTTGCAGTGGTGGAATTAGGGTTTTCTCTGTTGCCTCGATATTTTCAGGGTACATGGATATATATAGGAGGAAGGAGGGCATCGGGGGAGCCAGAGGGGGCCCACGAGGGTGGGGGCGCGCCCTGGACCCTCGTGGCCACCTCTCTTGTTCCCTCGCGTGTACTCCAAGTCTTCTGTGAAGATACGATTCCAAAAATAACTCTCCTGAAGGTTTCATTCCGTTTGGACTCCGTTTGATATCCCTTTTCTGCGAAACACTGAAATAGGCAAAAAACAACAATTTGCACTGGGCCTTGGGTTAGTAGGTTAGTCCCAAAAATAATATAAAAATGTATAATAAAGCCCATTAAGCATCCAAAACAGAATATATAATAGCATGAAACAATCAAAAATTATAGATATGTTGGAGACGTATCACCCCCGCTCCCGTCCCAGCTTCCATCCCCGCGCCCGCGACAGCGACCATCCCCGTAGCATCGACGGGCTGGTCGCCGAGCACTATCGCAGAGCTGGAAGCCGTGGGCGTCAGGGAGGTCTCTGCGGACCTGCGCGAGCTCGTGTACATGCCAGCGCCTGCGCCCGTACATGTGCCCGTGCGTGCCCCTCCACCCACCATGGCGCCGGTCCCCGTGCGTTTGGCTGCACCCACCGCGCCCGTGCCCGTGCGCGCCCCTCCACCCACCGCGGCGCCGGTCCTCATGCATTTGGCTGCACCACCATGCCCGTGCCCATATGCGCGCCCTCCCTCAGTGGCATGGGACACTGCCGTCGACCGTTGCCTCTCAGCGGCGCCAGTTGCCGTCCTCCCGCGCCCCACCCGTCGATCGCGCGGCGGTATGATGTTTGATTTACAAGTGAAGAACATTATGTGCTGCCTTGAAGACTTCAACAACGGCGTCCCGAAGGACGACAACGACGGCGCGGCACGCCGCCTCCGCCGCCGTCGATTTTTTTTGGGGTTTAATATTGTATCTCAAATTCTCGATCATATGAATATAAATTCACAGTGTTACTGAATGAAAGATATGGTTTGAACGAACTTGCATTTTTCTCTCTTAATGTACAGAGTTATCAAACGATTTTCTTTTGAAAATTAAATATAAAACACTCATCGCAAACGTTTTAGTTATAACACACGTATGCAAACCGACAGCTTCCCCAGGAAGCCAAGGGAAAATGTGTCGAGCATGATTTGTGCAGCTCTTGATCTCAAACGTTTTAGATAGAACACCCGTATGTAAAGTCAGAGCTATGGTCTCCCCCTTAAGTCAAGGGAAAATTTGCAGTGCAGGATTTGTGCACCCCTTCAACGCAAACGGTTGTTTTGGATGACCCGTGTGCAACCACGTAGAAACAATTGGGTAAAATTTGCATCTGTCATATTGGATATGTTGCCATTTGTCAAACTGGAAAGATTGACATTTGTTTATCTAGTAACATTGCCATTTGTCAACCTTGTAACACTGCGATTTATCAAAATATGCAGCTAAAAATCACTAGCACTATCTAATTTTTGCAACTAAAATCACTAGCAATGTTCATAGGGACACCAATATAAAGTGGCATTGTACTTTTTTGTCATCCAAATAGAAAAATAATATATGTGCCGCCACGCGACACGTGCGCCATGCGAGCAGGCATGAGTTGATGGGACATATATGCAAATGTACCATTCATTACATACAACAAGTCATCAACACACAACGACAACGAGGATACATGTTGGATTATAGATTATTTCCAACGAAACATTCTAGTAAAGTAAAAAAATTCTCACACAACAAATAACAAAGCGATGAAATGAACTTCAGCTCAACCAATCCTCGGTGTTGGAAAGTCCCATTTATCTAACATGGCGTTAACCAAATCAGTTCATTCGACAACGTCGTTTGACTGGGGAGAATAGGGAGGCGTCCGCTCATGAATTATATGATGTTCTTCACAGAATAAATTGAACTCATTGGAAACATACTCTCCACCGTGATCTGACCTAAGCCTTTTGATCTTTCGATCGGGTTGATTCTCTGCTTCATCTTTAAAGATTTAAAGTAGTGCAAAGCCTCGTCTTTTGTTTTCAACAAATATATCGTGCAATATCTAGTAGAGTCATCCATTCGAGTCATGAAATATCTTTTGCCACCTTTTGTCAGCACACCATTCATCTCGCAAAGTTCTGGATGTATGAGTTCAAGTGGTGCCAAATTCCTTGCATCTGTCATCGTGTGAGTCTTATGAGGTTGTTTTGCTTGCACACACACTTGGCACTTAGAACCTTTAAAAATTGTGAATTTCGGGATTAAACTCAAATTTGCTAGCCGCGTCATGCAACCGAAGTTAATATGACAAAGTCGCGAATGCCAAACATTTGATTCAGTTTCACTACAAACATGATTAATAACTTTAGTGCAAAAGTCTGACAAAGATAAGCGGAACAAGCCTCTGCTCTCATAGCACTTTTCAACAAATTGTCCACACTTGGACACTACAACCTTATTGGACTCAAACACCAACTTAGCCATCTCGACACAAACGACAGCCGCTCACAAGATTTTTATTTATGGAAGGAACATGTTGCACGTTCTTCAGCTGCACGATCTTTCCCTAAGTAAACTTTAGATCAACCGTACCGACACTATGAACAGAAGCATGTAACCCATTTCCCATCAACACAGGTGTAGTTCTTGCGACCAGATAAGAAGAAAACATGTTTGTGTCAGAACAAACATGTATATTGGCACCGGTGTCAATCCACCAATCAGGAGAATGACATACTGAAAGAACGGTAGGAAATTTACCATACCCGACATCTTTCATCTCAACATCGCCAATAACAACATTGGCGGTCTTGCCGTTATTCTCATTTGACGCATATCCTAGCGGTCATTGCATGATGAAAAATGATGATTCTCACTTCCGCATACATGACATTTTCCTTTCTTCTTATAGGCTACCTTCTCCCTCTTGAAGTTGGTAGGTTGTGGGGCTTTGTAGTTTCCTTCAAACTTTCCTTTGCCCGCAAAATTGTTCTTGTTCATGGTTTTGTGGGGTTGAAAGTTTTTCTTTTGTACCAATTTGGCACTAGAATTCCCTTCATGGAAACGAGCATGTGTGTCTTTTGTCCCCGCCTTCTCTTCCACATCAAGAGTTCCAATAAGATTGACAATCGTAAACTCCTGTCTCTTGTGCTTCAGAGATGTAGCAAAATTCCTCCATGAAGGAGGAAGCTTGGCAATGATGCCTCCGGCAATGAATTTGTCCGGTAATACTCAATTCAGATGCTCAAGTTCCTTTGTGAGCAACTGAATCTCACAAGCCCGCTCAACAACGAACCGCTCATTAGCCATCTTGTAGTCATGATATTGCTCCATGACGTACAACTCACTTCCTGCGTCTGAGACCCCAAACTTGGCCTCAATCGCATCCCACATATCCTTACCAACCATGAAGGTCATGACAGGGTCGACAATCTAATCGCCAAGAATGCTCAAAACATCACCTTGAAAGAGGGTGCATGTAGCCTCGAAAGCTTGCTCTTGTTCAACATTAAGATCTTCCTCTGGCTTGCCCTTGGAGGCATGAAAACAATTCATGGTGGTGAGCCAAAGAACTGCCCTCACACGCCACCTCTTATAATTTACACCCTCAAACATAGGAAGCTTAAGAGTAGCAACAAATGCAATTGGAGAAAATTGCCTACACATTTTAGGGTTTTTTTGGATTGTTGAAAAATAGGCATTTCCCAATTGAATTTAATCCAGAAAAACAATAGGAAAAATATGATAGTGAAGATAATTGAGACATGCAATAGACTGTTGAAACTAGTCATGCAATCGACATCATAAGGAAAAGACATCATATTTATACCGATTGCTACTAGTAGTACTCCAAAGTTTAACCCGATTAGGAGTGATAGAATGGCATACGGAGCAGCGGAAGTGGAAGCATATGTGTTGGAAATATGCCCTAGAGGCAATAATAAATTGGTTATTATTATATTTCCTTGTTCATGATAATTGTTTATTATCCATGCTAGAATTGTATTGATAGGAAACTCAGATACATGTGTGGATACATAGACAAACACCATGTCCCTAGTAAGCCTCTAGTTGACTAGCTTGTTGATCAACAGATGGTCACGGTTTCCTGACCATGGACATTGGATGTCATTGATAACGAGATCACATCATTAGGAGAATGATGTGATGGACCAGACCCAATCCTAAGCCTAGCACAGATCGTGTAGTTCGTATGCTAAAGCTTTTCTAAATGTCAAGTATCTTTTCCTTAGACCATGAGATTGTGCAACTCCCGGATACCGTAGGAATGCTTTGGGTGTACCAAACATCACAACGTAACTGGGTGGCTATAAAGGTGCACTACAGGTATATCTGAAAGTGTCTGTTGGGTTGGCACGAATCGAGACTGGGATTTGTCACTCCGTGTGACGGAGAGGTATCTCTGGGCCCACTCGGTAGGACATCATCATAATGTGCACAATATGTGATCAAGGAGTTGATCACGGGATGATGTGTTACGGAACGAGTAAAGAGACTTGCCGGTAACGAGATTGAACGAGGTATCGGTATACCGACGATCGAATCTCGGGCAAGTATTATGCCGATAGACAAAGGGAATTGTATACGGGATTGATTGAATCCTTGACATCGTGGTTCATCCGATGAGATCATCGTGGAGCATGTGGGAGCCAACATGGGTATCCAGATCCCGCTGTTGGTTATTGATCGGAGAGTTGTCTCGGCCTTGTCTGCATGACTCCCGAGCCCGTAGGGTCTACACACTTAAGGTTCGATGACGCTAGGGTTATAGGGAAAGTATGTACGTGGTTACCGAATGTTGTTCGGAGTCCCGGATGAAATCCCGGACGTCACGAGGAGTTCCGGAATGGTCCGGAGGTAAAGATTCATATATGGGAAGTCCCGTTTTGGTCACCGGAAAAGTTTCGGGCACTATCGGTAGCGTACCGGGACCACCGGGAGGTCCCGGGGGTCCACCGGGTGGGGCCACCGGCCCCAGAAGGCTGCGTGGGCCAAGTGTGGGAGGGTACCAGCCCCAGGTGGGCTGGTGCGCCCCCCCACCAGGGCCCAAGGCGCCCCAAGAGGGGAGGGGGGCAAACCCTAGGGCAGATGGGCCCTAGGGCCCAATCTGGTGCGCCCCCCTCTCCCTCTCCCCCTCTGGCCGCCACCCTCAGATGGGATCTAAGGTGGCCGCACCCCTAGGGGTGGGAAACCCTAGAGGGGGCGCAGCCCCTCCCTTCCCCCTATATATATGTGAGTTTTGGGGCTGCCCATAACACGGTTTGACCTCTCTCGCTTGGCGCAGCCCTACCTCTCTCCCTCCTCGTCTCTCGCAGTGCTTGGCGAAGCCCTGCTGGAGTCCCACGCTCCTCCACCACCATCACGCCGTCGTGCTGCTGTTGGATGGAGTCTTCCCCAACCTCTCCCTCTCTCCTTGCTGGATCAAGGTGTGGGAGACGTCATCGGGCTGCACGTGTGTTGAACGCGGAGGCGCCGTTGTTCGGCGCTTAGATCGGAATCCACCGCGATCTGAATCACAGCGAGTACGAATCCTTCATCCGCGTTCTTGCAACGCTTCCGCATCGCGATCTACAAGGGTATGTAGATGCACTCCCCTCTCCCTCGTTGCTAGATTACTCCATAGATAGATCTTGGTGATGCGTAGGAAAAAATTTGATTTCCTGCTACGATCCCCAACAGTGGCATCATGAGCTAGGTCTATGCGTAGTATCTTGCATGAGTAGAACACAAAGTAGTTGTGGGCGTGGATTCGTCAATTTACTTGCCGTTACTAGTCTTATCTTGATTCGGCGGCATCGTGGGATGAAGCGGCCCGGACCGACCTTACACGTACTCTTACATGAGACTGGTTCCACCGACTGACATGCACTAGTTGCATAAGGTGGCTAGAGGGTGTCTGTCTCTCCCACTTTAGTCGGATCGGATTCGGTGAAAAGGGTCCTTATGAAGGGTAAATAGAAATTGGCATATCACGTTGTGGTGTTGGCGTAGGTAATAAACGTTCTTGCTAGAAACCTATAGCAGCCACGTAAAAACTTACAACAACAATTAGAGGACGTCTAACTTGTTCTTGCAGCATGTGCCGTGTGATGTGATATGGCCAAAAGGATGTGATGAATGATATATATGTGATGTATGAGATTGATCATGTTCTTGTAATAGGAATCACGACTTGCATGTCGATGAGAATGACAACCGGCAGGAGCCATAGGAGTTGTCTTATTTTATTGTATGACCTGCCTGTCACTGAATAACGCCATGTAATTACTTTACTTTATTGCTAAACGTTAGCCATAGTAGTAGAAGTAATGTTTGGCGAGACGACTTCATGAAGACACAATGATGGAGATCATGATGATGGATATCATGGTGTCATGCCGGTGACGATGATGATCATGGAGCCCCGAAGATGAAGATCAAAGGAGCAAGATGATATTGGCCATATCATGTCACTATTTGATTGCATGTGATGTTTATCATGTTTTACATCTTATTTGCTTAGAACGACGGTAGTGAATAAGATGATCTCTCACTAAAATTTCAAGAATTGTGTTCCCCCTAACTGTGCACCGTTGCTAAGGTTCGTTGTTCCGAAGCACCACGTGATGATCGGGTGTGATAGGTTCTAACGTTCGCATACAACGGGTGTAAGCCCGATTTACACACGCGATACACTTAGGGTTGACTTGACGAGCCTAGCATGTACAGACATGGCCTCGGAACACGGAAGACCGAAAGGTCGAACATGAGTCGTATAGAAGATACGATCAACATGAAGATGTTCACCGTTGATGACTAGTCCGTCTCACGTGATGATCGGACACGGCCTAGTCGATTTGGATCATGTATCACTTAGATGACCAGAGGGATGTCTATCTGAGTGGGAATTCATTAGATGAACTTAATTGTCATGAACAATAGTCTAAGTTGTCTTCGTAAAATATGTTGTAGACTAATAGCTTGCATTGTAGCTCCCTATTTAATGCGATCCTAGAGAAAGACTAAGTTGAAAGATATTGTAAGCAATGATGCGGACTGGGTCCGTAGTCCGAGGAGTGTCCTCACTGCCACACAGAAAGCTTACGTCTCTGATGCACCGCTCGATGTGCAAACCCCTACAACGTTGTCTGTGGATGTTGTGAACACCTGACATACACGTCCTGATGACTACTTGATAGTTTAGTGCACCATACTTTAAGTCTTAGAATCAGGATTCCAATGACGTTTTGAACGCCATAGAACATATGAGATGTTCTAAGAGCTGAAATTGGGATTTCAGGCTCATGCCCGTGTTGAGAGGTATGAGACCTCTGACAAGTTCTTTTGCCAAAAGATGGAGGAGAATAGCTCAGGTAGTGAGCATGTGCTTAGAATGTCTGGGTGCTAAAGTCACTTGAACTAAGTGGGAGTTAATCTTCCAGATGAGATAGTGGTTGACGGAATTCTCTAGACACTATCACCAAGCTACTAGAACTTCGTGATGAACTATGACATGCAAAGGATGGAGATGATCCCGGAGCTATTAGCGGTGCTTAAGACCGCAAAAGTAGAAATCAAGAAGGAGCATCAAGTGTTGATGGTTTAACAAGACCACTAGTTTCAAAAGGGGGCAAGGGCTAGAAGGGAAACTTCATGAATGGAAAACCAGTTGTCGCTCTAATTAAGAAACCCAAGGTTGAACCCAAACCTCGAGACTAAGTGCTTCTATTGTAAGGGGAACGGTCACATGGTAGAGGAACTACCCCCAAATACATGGTAGATATGATAGCTGGCAACTTCAACAAAGTATATTTGATATACGTGTTATTGATGTACCTTACTAGTACTCCTTGTAGCACCTGGGTATTGGATACCGGTTCAATTGCTATTATTAGTGACTTGAAGCAAAAGCTACGGACTGAACGAGACTAGCCAAGGGCGAGGTGACGATGTGTGTTGGAAGTGTTTCCAAGGTTGATAAGATCACCATCGCACGCTCCCTCTACTTTCGGGATTAGTGTTGAACCTAGATAAATGTTATCAGGTGTCTACGTTGAGCATGAATATGATTAGATCATGTTCATTGCAATACGGTTATTCATTTAAGTTAGAGAATGATGGTTATTCTGTTTACATGAATAATACCTTTATGGTCATGCACCCAATGGTTTGTTGAATCTCGATTATAGTAATACACATGACGATAATATTAATGCCAAAAGATGTAGAGTTAATAATGATAGTACCACTTTCTTGTGGCACTGCCGCTTACATCATTTTGGCATAAAATGCATGAAGAAACTCCATGTTGATGGCTGTTTGGAGTCACTTGAATTTGAATCGCTTGACACATGCAAGCCATGCCTCATGGGCAGGATGACTAAGATCCCGTTTTCAGGTACAATGAAACGGGCAAGTGACTTGTTGGAAATCATACATGCTGATGTGTGTGTGATCCAATTAAGGCGTGTGGTGGATATCGTTATTTTCTCATCTTCACTGACGATTTGAGTAGATATGGGTATATTTACTTAATGAAGCAAAAGTCTGAAACGTTTGAAAAGTTCAAGAAATTTCAGAGTGAAGTTAAGAATCATCATAACAAGAAGATCATGTTCCTACGATCTGATCAAGGGGAGATTTTCTGAATTATGAGTTTGGCAATCACTTAAGACATTGTGGAATTGTTTCGCAGTTGAAGCCACCTGGAGCACCACAGCGTAATGGTGTGTCCGGACGTCGTAATCGAACCTTATGAGATATGGTGCGATCTATGATGTCTCTTACCGATCTACCGCTATCATTTTGAGGTTATGCATTAGAGACAGCTGCATTCACTTTAGATAGGGCACCATCTAAGTCCGTTGAGACGACGCTGTATGGTTTGGCAAGAAACCAAAGTTGTCGTTTTCTTAATGTTTGGGGCTGCGATGCTTATGGCTTCAGCCGGAAAAAGCTCGAACCCAAAGCGGACAAATACATCTTCATAGGATACCCAAAGGTAACAGTTGGGTATACCTTCTGTCTCAGATCCAAGGGCAAAAATGTTTGTCGCTAAGAACGGGTCCTTTCTCGAGAAGGAGTTTCTCTCGAAAGAATTGAGTGGGAGGAAGATAGAACTTGATGAGGTTGTCGAACCCTCACTTCAACCGGAGAGTAGTGCAACACAGAAAGATGTTTCTGTGGAACCTACGACTGTTGAAGAGGAAACTAATGATAGTGATCATGAAGCTCCAGATCAAGTTGCTATCGAACCTCGTAGGTCGACAAGGATATGTACTACTCCTGAGTGGTACGGTGATCCTGTCTTAGAAGTCATGTTGTTGGACAACAATGAACCTACGAACTATGGAGAAGCGATGGTGGGCCCATATTCCGACAAATGGTTAGAAGCCGAGAAATCCGAGATAGGATCCATGTATCGAAACAAAGTATGGACTTTGGTGGACTTGCCCGATGACCGGCAAGCCATTGAGATAAATGGATCTTTAGGAAGAAGACGGATGTGGATGGTAATGTCACCGTGTATGAAGCTCGACTTGTGGCAAAGAGTTTTTCACAAGTTAAAGGAGTTGACTACGATGATATTTTCTCACCCGTAGCGATGCTTAAGTCCGTCGGAATCAAGTTAGCATTAGCTGCATTTATGAAATCTGGCAGATGGATGTCAAAACAAGTTTCCTTACCAGTTTTCGTAAGGAAAGGTTGTATGTGATACAATCAGAAAGGTTTTGTCGATCCTAAGGATGCTAAAAGATATGCTAGCTCCAGCGATCCTTCTATGGTCTAGAGCAAGCATCTCGGAGTCGGAATATATGCTTTGATGGAGTGATCAAAGTTTTTGGGTATACAAAGTTTGTTAGAAACTTGTATTTACAATAAAGTGAGTGGGAGCACTACAACATTTCTGATAAGTATATGTGAATGACATATTGTTGATCCGAAATGATGTAGAATTTATGGAAAGCGTAAAGGGTTGTTTGAAAGGAGTTTTTCAAAGGAAGACCTGGATAAAGCTGCTTACATAATCGGGCATCAAGATCTATAGAGATAGATCAAGACGCCTAATGATACTTTCAAAAGGAACACACACCTTTGACATGATTTTGAAGGAGTTCAAAATAGATCAGTCAAAGAAGGAGTTCTTACCTGAGTTATAAGGTGTGAAGTTGAGTAAGACTCAAAGCTTGACCATGGCAGAAGGAAGAGGAAGGACGAAGGTCGTCCCCTATGCTTTTGTCATAGGCTCTATACGGTATGCCATACTGAGTACCGCGCCTGATGTGTGCCTTGCCACATGTCTGGCAAGAGGGTACAAAAGGTGATCCAGGAGTAGCTCACCAAATAGCGGTCAAAATTATCCTTAGAGGAATAAGGAAATGTTTCTCGGTTATGGAGGTGATAAAGAGTTCGACGTAAAGAGTTACGTCGATGCAAGCTTAACACCTATCCGGATAACTCTGAGTAGAGATACCGGATACGTATAATGGAGCAACAGTTTGGAATAGCTCCAAGTGGAACGTGGTAGCAGCATCTACGATATGACATAAAGTTTTGCGAAGTACATAGGGATCTGAATGTTGCAGACCCGTTGACTACAACCTCTCTCACAAGCATAACATGATCAAACCCAGAACTCATTGAGTGTTAATCACATATTGATGTGAACTAGATTACTGACTCTAGTAAACTCTTTGGATGTTGGTGCTAGGTGGCTTCTCACCCCTCGTTGGTTACCCCAAGTGGAAGGTTTGAGATGCAGTGTAGCAGAAGTTTTCCCTTGGTAATACCAAGGATCGATTTCCCAGAGACTCCCAGTTTCAACAAAAAGGTGTCAACTGCTAACGGCGCCAGATATTAGCAATCAACATGGACCTGCACACAGATACAAATAACTTTGCTCCCAACGAGTACAGAGAGGTTGTCAATCCCTCCGGCATTGTAGTTTACAAAGGATCAAACGCAAGTGATAATAGTGATAGGTATAATTGCAATAGTAAGTAAATAGTGGAAAAGTAAATAGCGGATGTGATCAATGATGGTAATATGGACCGGAGTCTCATGACGTTCACTAGTGATGTCTCTCTCCCAAAAGACGATAAAACAGCTATGTGAGGTAAACGAATTACAGCTGGGCAATTGACAGGACCATGTGCGCAAACCAATGCTGACTACATTGCAAGAAAGGTAGAGGTTCAAAGCATGGGCGGTACGCCAAAGTAAGTAGACCGAAATCCATCAATATCTACTACTAATCATCCACCTTGAGATATCTATCCAGAACATCTCGCTGGTATTAAGTTGCGAGCCCCACCCATAGTGTAAACTCAAAGCAACAGACAACTGCATTAAAAGAACTTTGCGTAAAGTAAATAGTCCTTGCACCCGCGGGCTCAAGCACCGTTGTTTTCCCCCTTGTGGCAACAGCACATCCCCTAGACTCATGTTTCTGTCACTCAAGCTAGTCATCGAGGGGCATGAACCCACAATCAAGCATAACGTTCCCTCTTGGAGTCACTACCTATTACTTGGCCAAAGCAATAAACAACGGAGAACATGCAAGAATTACTTACGAACATAATCATAAAAGAGGTGAATCAAATATATTACTCAAACACAATCTGAACATAATCTCATAATCCATCGGATCCCAGCAAACTCATCATAGCAATAGCATAAGGATTACATATGTGCCTCGATCATGTAGGGCAGCTCACGAGGACTAATTAGTGAAGCACAAGAACGGGAGGAGAACATCACATAGCTACTGGTCATGGACTCATGGTCCAAGGGAGACTACTCACAACTCATCCGGGAGGCGTCCATGGTGGTGGAGAAGCTCCCGGTGGTGATCCTCCCCTCCGGTAGGGTGCCGGGAAGAGTTCTCCTGGTGCTCCCGATCTTGGAAGCGGCGGCGGCGGCGGAACAGAGATGGGATCGCGAAAAGAGTTTCTGTTTCGAGGGTTTCAGGAGACGCTTTAAATATATGCCAAAGGGGGGCATCGGAGGAGCCTCGGGGGGCCCAGGCGCCCCCCCGGCGCGGCCCAGGGGGGCGCGCCGCCAGGGCGCCTGGAGCCCTGGTGGCCCCCCCGGCTGTCCTTCGGGCGCACGGTAGTTTCTGGAACGCTGATTTTTTTATATAATTTTTCTGGATTTTTCCTGGCAGTTCTCGTAATGTGAAAACCTGAAATACAAAAACAGTCGAAAACAGAAACTAGCACTGGGGTGCACTGAGTTAATAGGTTAGTCCAAATATGATCAAAAGTGTATGGAAGTGTATAAATATCATAGCAATATCACCCAAAAGAGGCATGGAGCAAGCAGAAATTATAGATACATTTTGGACGTATCAACATCCCCAAGCTTAATTCCTGCTCGTCCTCGAGTAGGTAAATAATAACAAGAATAATTTCTGTGGTGACATGCTAATAACCATATAGAACTTTTTCATAGTCATATGACAAAAGCTTACTGAGACAATGAATCTATAGTAATTAAGTTGCCTCATGAGAAAATCACAAAGAACTGAAAGTTTTACAATATGATACTGAAACATCAAAAAGATTTGCAATGAACATGATGTGCAAATATGATAAAATGATATCTAGCTTGCCCCCTTTAGTGAAGCAGAACATAAATGCAGGGGCACCTCCAAGGTTTAAGTGATGACTAGATACAATGATTTCAGAATAAACGATATCACAATCATGCAAAAGACAATGCTACTTTGGGACAATGCACATTACACTCAGAATGACAATCATGCTCTCAGTAGTTGGTGCTTTTAAAAGAAGGTGGAGACTCAACATAAAAGTAAAAGAATGGCCCTTCGCAGAGGGAAGTAGGGATTACTCATGTGCTAGAGCTTTTTATTTTGAAAACATAGAAACAATTTTGTCAACGGTAGTAGTACTTCATATGTGTTATGCATAAGACATCCTATAAGTTGCAAGCCTCATGCATCGAATACCAATAGTGCTCGCACCTTGTCCTAATTAGCTCGGATTTCCATGGATTGTCATTGCATTACATATGTTTCAACCAAGTGTCACAAAGGGGTACCTCTATGTCACCTGTACAAAGGTCCAAGGAGATAGATCGCATTTGATTTCTCGTTTTTGATAGATCTCAGCTTGAGGACATCCATACCGGGACAACATAGAAAATAGATAATGGACTCCTCTTTAATGCTTAAGCATATTCTCATAAGAGATTGAGGATTAATGTCCAAGCTAAAACTTCCACCATGATACATGGCTTTGGTTGGCGGCCCAATGTTCTTCTCTAACAATATGCATACTCAAACCATTCAACCCATGGCAAATCACCCATACTTTAGAAAAGACCAACATGCATAGCAACTCACATGATATTCAACAAAAGTGTAACAGTTGATGGCGTCCCCAGAAACATGGTTACCGCTCAGCAAGCAACTTATAAGAAAATAAGATACATAAGCAACATATTCTTTACCACAATAGCTTTTAAGCTACTTTCCCATGAGCTATGTATTGCAAAAACTGAAGGTTTTAAAGGTAGCACATGTAAATTTACTTGGAGTGGCGGTGAAATACCACATATAGGTAGGTATGGTGGACTCATATGGCATAACTGGTTTAAAAGGATGTGGATGGACAAGCAGTCAGTCCGCTTAGTACAGGTGGAGGTTAGCAAAAGATTGGGAGCGACCAACTAAGAGAGCAATGACGGTCATAATCATGCAGAGCAACAAAGCAACATTGAATCAGGCATGGAAGTTATATCGCTACTCAGAAACAAAAGATCATCAAGGCTTGACAGACTTTCTTTACAGTCTTAAATATGCGTGAGCATACGCCAAGTCAATCAAAATAAATTCTTGAAGGAAGATATTACTAAACCATACCACATCATTGGCAAACAAATCATGTTGGTACTCCAATAACACATTGGGAATCCCCCAGCTATTTGAGACTAACCATAAGAAAACCTGAACTACTAAGCGCCATTATGCACGTAGCATCTTTATCATAGACATATTAACCAATGCAACGGAAGCAAACTCTCTTAATAAGATAAGCATGATAATTAAAGAGAGTTCAAGCAACCAACTAAACACAAGCTCTTTAAAAAGATAAGCATGAATACTAAGAGCAGAGCATGATAGTAGCTATTTAAAAGACAAAGAACACACACAGCAAAGATAGACATGAAAATTCTATGTTATGTTCTAGGTAGAAGTGGAGCGTGTTTCTCTCCCACATAAAGAACGCTGAGTTCCGACTCGTTATGAAAAACTAAAAAGGAAACTAAAAGCAAGACGCTCCAAGCATAGCACATAACACATGAAGTGATTAAAATATAGTGGAACAAAAGACGAACTGA
The DNA here is from genome assembly GCA_902687465.1 of Secale cereale. Lineage (NCBI taxonomy): Eukaryota > Viridiplantae > Streptophyta > Magnoliopsida > Poales > Poaceae > Secale > Secale cereale. Next base: position 75,392,901 of record LR738715.1, on the reverse strand, counting down.
TAATGTTGATGGAGAAGGGGATGCACGGGGGCGTCCCCAAGCTTAGACGCTTGAGTCTCCTTGAATATTTCTTGGGGGTGCACGGGGGCATCCCCAAGCTTGAGCGCTTGACACTCCTGAATCTTTTTATCATCTTCCCTCGCACACTTGAAAACTCCCTTCATACATAACTCATCATAATCTGATTAGCGAGGTTAGTACCCATAATAAAATAATTGTACCTTGCTGGAAATAAAGATATTCTTGAAGGTCTACTGTTTCTCAAGATTGCCAAAAGGTTTTTGCAAAGAAAAAGCAAGCTCTAGGTTTGCAAAATGAAGGAAAGGCAAAACAGGACAGAATCTGTGAAAAACAGAACAGCAGGTAGTAAATGATTTGTTCGGGGCACTTCTGCAACTCAAATCAAAAAACTCAGAACAGACGCACGAAATACAATTATATAGAGAACGCTGTCGAAAAAATTCAGACCAAAAAGATGATATGGTGATTTTATACGAATTTTTCTATCCAAGGACAGAATCTGTTTCCTGGACAGCACCTCACAACTTTTGAACTTTCTAGCAATCAGAGGCTACACTTGGCACAAAATTGAAAAGCAAAGATACAATGATGATGCTACAGTAGTAACAACATCAAGACACAACAAAAGCAAAATAAATTTATTCATTGGGCTGCCTCCCAAAAGCGCTTTCTTTTATGCCTTTAAGCTAGGCATAATGCATATAGATCAAGTTTTATCAAGAGTAAAAGAATAGCTAGCCCGTACAACGGACTCAAAAGGTAACTTGATCTTCTTTCGAGGGAAGTGTTCCATCCCTTTCTTGAGAGGAAACTGAAATTTTATATTACCCTCTTTCATGTCAATGATAGCACCAACGGTGCGTAGAAAAGGACGTCCCAAAATAATTGGACACGAAGGTTCACATTCAATATCCATAATAGTAAAATCAACGGGAACATAATTATCATTGACAATGATAAGAACATCGTCGATCCTCCCCAAAGGTTTCTTTATGGAAGAATCAACGAGACGAACACCAAAAGAACAAGAATCAAAAGGTTTCAATTTAAGCATCTCATATATTCTTTTGGGCATAACAGAGGTACTAGCTCCAACATCACATAATGCATAGCATGTGAATTTGTTTATCTTAATTTTAATCATAGGATCCCAACCATCTTCTAGCTTTCTAGGTATGGAGGCTTCTACTCTAAGTTTCTCCTCCCTAGCTTTGATGAGAGCATTAGTGATATGCTCTGTGAAGGCAAGGTTAATCGTGCTAGTGCGGGGGTCTCTAGACATCTTGTGAAGGAAATCAATAACTTTGGTAAGAGTGCAATTATCAAAATCAAGGTCACTAGCATCAAGTAAAGTGGTAGTGGTGTCCTTTAGGTTCACTTGTTTGGTAGTTTCTATAGTCATAGCATCACCATTAATAGGTCCATCGGGACCAGGAGTACATTGGGTGCTAAGAGTTTGGATATCCTCAACAACTTGGATAGTAGCAACAGTGTGGTGGGTAGGAAGGCTCTTAATTCTATCCTCTTCCTCCCTTAGGGGTGCAACCACTTCGGGTTTAGCTGCCATTTGGTTTATCAAAGTGGCTTGTGTGTGGGACATGTTGGAAACTTGGGTCTCAGTGATAGTGAGCCTAGTCTGGAGGTTAGAAATCTCAATATTTATGCTCTCTAATTGTCTACTAATGTTTTGCAAGATAGCAGTATGCTCATTTAATTGCCTCGAGAAGGTTTTGTTTTGTTCATATTGGGTGTGCATGTAATTCTTAGTGGCCTTCTCTATTTCTAGAAGTTTCTCATAGTCAGGCAAGTCTCTATCTTTTTGGGTGTAGTTCTTGGTGATAGGATAAGCATTGTTGTTCCCATAAGAATTAGAGGGGAACGGTCTAGGATTGCTACCAAAATTACTCCTATAAGCATTGTTGTTAAAATTGTTTCTAGAGATAAAGTTCACATCTACTTGTTCTTGAGCAATCAAAGAATTTAAAGGAACATCACGAGGATCAACAGAGGATTGCTTCGAAAGTAGAGACATGATCAAGTCAACTTTTTCATTTAAGGAGGAAATCTCCTCGACAGAGTTTACCTTCCTACCTGTTGGAGCGCGTTCGGTGTGCCATTGGGAATAGTTGGTCATCATCTCATCGAGAAGTTTTGTGGCAGCACCAAGTGTAGTTGACATAAAAGTTCCTCCCGCGGCCGAATCTAACAAGTTCTGCGAGGTAAAGTTCAAGCCTGCATAAAAAGTTTGGATAACCATCCAAGTAGTCAAACCGTGAGTAGGGCAGTTCTTGATAAGAGATTTCATACGTTCCCAAGCTTGGGCAACGTGTTCATTATCCAATTGTTTAAAATTCATTATGTTACTTCTCAGTTGGATAATTTTAGCAGGTGGATAGTATTTTCCAATAAAAGCATCTTTGCACTTGTCCCATGAATCTATGCTATTTCTAGGCAAAGACTGAAACCAAATTTTAGCTCCTCCTCTCAAGGAGAAAGGAAAAAGCTTAAGCTTAACAATATTACCATCTATTTCTTGGTACTTTTGCATATCACAAAGTTCAACAAAGTTGTTCAAGTGTAAAGCAGCATCATCTCCAGTACCGGAGAATTGATCTTTCATAACTAGATTCAGTAAAGCAGGTTTAATTTCATATGAAGGTGCTGAAGTGGCAGGTGTAGTGATAGGTGTGCCGATAAAGGGCTTGTTTGGGACTGCTCTGCTTCACAAAAATCAGTTTCGCTCCACTAAATTCACTTTGGAGCAGTTTCAACTAGAAGTTGTAGCACTACCAAAGAGAATGTTTGGCTTCCATCTAGCTCCAGCTTCACGAATGAGAAATTTGGTGGAAAGAATCTATTTGATTGGTTGAGGGCGGAGAAACGAAGGGGTATCCACTTACTGGTGGCAGTGGTGGGTAATTTCCACCCAACTCCAGCTTCTAGAGTTTTTTGGAGCACCCCTTGAAGAGCTTCATAAAAAACTAGGAGTTGTACCACAGATTCTAGTTTTTTGTGGAGCAGCATATCGTGGAGCTATCCCTGTTTGGCTTGTGTTTTCCGGAGCAGAGCTGAATTTTAAGGAGTAGAGCAGTCCCAAACAGGCCCAAAGTCATCGTTGTTGTGACTAGTGAAGTCACACAACTTGGTGTTCTCAGTGGAACCCATTGTAGCAAGCAAGCAAGATAACTATTTTTGTGATTTTCGATAAAAGATACTAAAGCAAAAACTGAAAGGTAAACTAACAAGACTAAAAGCAAAGGTAAAAGATAGCATGCAACTCCCCTATCTTGAAGAGTGGAGTCCCCGGCAACGGCGCCAGAAATTGCTTTGCTAGGTGGCTTCTCACCCCTCGTTGGTTACCCCAAGTGGAAGGTTTGAGATGCAGTGTAGCAGAAGTTTTCCCTTGGTAATACCAAGGATCGATTTCCCAGAGACTCCCAGTTTCAACAAGAAGGTGTCAACTGCTAACGGCGCCAGATATTAGCAATCAACGTGGACCTGCACACAGATACAAATAACTTTGCTCCCAACGAGTACAGAGAGGTTGTCAATCCCTCTGGCCTTGTAGTTTACAAAGGATCAAACGCAAGTGATAATAGTGATAGGTATAATTGCAATAGTAAGTAAATAGCGGAAAAGTAAATAGCGGATGTGATCAATGATGGTAATATGGACCGGAGTCTCATGACGTTCACTAGTGATGTCTCTCTCCCAAAAGACGATAAAACAGCTATGTGAGGTAAACGAATTACAACTGGGCAATTGACAGGACCATGTGCGCAAACCAATGCTGACTACATTGCAAGAAAGGTAGAGGTTCAAAGCATGGGCGGTACGCCAAAGTAAGTAGACCGAAATCCATCAATATCTACTACTAATCATCCACCTTGAGATATCTATCCAGAACATCTCGCTGGTATTAAGTTGCGAGCCCCACCCATAGTGTAAACTCAAAGCAACAGACAACTGCATTAAAAGAACTTTGCGTAAAGTAAACAGTCCTTGCACCCGCGGGCTCAAGCACCGTTGTTTTCCCCCTTGTGGCAACAGCACATCCCCTAGACTCATGTTTCTGTCACTCAAGCTAGTCATCGAGGGGCATGAACCCACAATCAAGCATAACGTTCCCTCTTGGAGTCACTACCTATTACTTGGCCAAAGCAATAAATAACAACGGAGAACATGCAAGAATAACTTACGAACATAAACATAAAAGAGGTGAATCAAATATATTACTCAAACACAATCTGAACATAATCTCATAATCCATCGGATCCCAGCAAACTCATCATAGCAACAGCATAAGGATTACATATGTGCCTCGATCATGTAGGGCAGCTCACGAGGACTAATTAGTGAAGCACAAGAACGGGAGGAGAACATCACATAGCTACTGGTCATGGACTCATGGTCCAAGGGAGACTACTCACAACTCATCCGGGAGGCGTCCATGGTGGTGGAGAAGCTCCCGGTGGTGATCCTCCCCTCCGGCAGGGTGCCGGGAAGAGTTCTCCTGGTGCTCCCGATCTTGGAAGCGGCGGCGGTGGCGGAACAGAGATGGAATCGCAAAAAGAGTTTCTGTTTCGAGGGTTTCGGGAGACGCTTTAAATATATGCCAAAGGGGGGCATCGGAGGAGCCTCGGGGGGCCCAGGCGCCCCCCCGGCGTGGCCCAGGGGGGGCGCGCCGCCAGGGCGCCTGGAGCCCTGGTGGCCCCCCCCCCCCCGGCTGTCCTTCGGGCGCACGGTAGTTTCTGGAACGCTGATTTTTTATATAATTTTTCTGGATTTTTCCTGGCAGTTCTCGTAATGTGAAAACCTGAAATACAAAAACAGCCGAAAACAGAAACTGGCACTAGGGTGCACTGAGTTAATAGGTTTGTCCAAATATGATCGAAAGTGTATGGAAGTGTATAAATATCATAGCAATATCACACAAAAGAGGCATGGAGCAAGCAGAAATTATAGATATGTTTTGGACGTATCAGTTGGTCACATGGCGATGTGACCTGTGAGTGTTAATCACATGGCGATGTGAACTAGATTATTGACTCTAGTGCAAGTGGGAGACTGTTGGAAATATGCCCTAGAGGCAATAATAAATTTTAATTATTATTATATTTCCTTGTTCATGATAATTGTTTATTATCCATGCTAGAATTGTATTGATAGGAAACTCAGATACATGTGTGGATACATAGACAAACACCATGTCCCTAGTAAGCCTCTAGTTGACTAGCTCGTTGATCAACAGATGGTCACGGTTTCCTGATCATGGACATTGGATGTCATTGATAACGAGATCACATCATTAGGAGAATGATGTGATGGACCAGACCCAATCCTAAGCCTAGCACAGATCGTGTAGTTCGTATGCTAAAGCTTTTCTAAATGTCAAGTATTTTTTCCTTAGACCATGAGATTGTGCAACTCCCGGATACCGTAGGAATGCTTTGGGTGTACCAAACGTCACAACGTAACTGGGTGGCTATAAAGGTGCACTACAGGTATCTCTGAAAGTGTCTGTTCGGTTGGCACGAATCGAGACTAGGATTTGTCACTCCGTGTGACGGAGAGGTATCTCTGGGCCCACTCGGTAGGACATCATCATAATGTGCACAATATGTGATCAAGGAGTTGATCACAGGATGATGTGTTATGGAACGAGTAAAGAGACTTGCCGGTAACGAGATTGAACGAGGTATCAGTATACCGACGATCGAATCTCGGGCAAGTACTATGCCGATAGACAAAGGGAATTGTATACGGGATTGATTGAATCCTTGACATCATGGTTCATCCGATGAGATCATCGTGGAGCATGTGAGAGCCAACATGGGTATCCAGATCCCGCTGTTGGTTATTGACCGGAGAGTTGTCTCGGCCATGTCTGCATGACTCCCGAGCCCGTAGGGTCTACACACTTAAGGTTCGATGACGCTAGGGTTATAGGGAAAGTATGTACGCGGTTACCGAATGTTGTTCGGAGTCCCGGATGAAATCCCGGACGTCACGAGGAGTTCCGGAATGGTCCGGAGGTAAAGATTCATATATGGGAAGTCCCGTTTTGGTCACCGGAAAAGTTTCGGGCACTATCGGTAGCGTACCGGGACCACCGGGAGGGTCCCAGGAGTCCACCGGGTGGGGCCACCGGCCCCAGAAGGCTGCGTGGGCCAAGTGTGGGAGGGGACCAGCCCCAGGTGGGCTGGTGCGCCCCCCCACCAGGGCCCAAGGCGCCCCAAGAGGGGAGGGGGGCAAACCCTAGGGCAGATGGGCCCTAGGGCCCAATCTGGTGCGGCCCCCTCTCCCTCTCCCCCTCTGGCCGCTACCCTCAGATGGGATCTGAGGTGGCGCAGCCCCTCCCTTCCCCCTATATATATGTGAGTTTTGGGGCTGCCCATAACACGGTTTGACCTCTCTCGCTTGGCGTAGCCCTACCTCTCTCCCTCCTCGTCTCTCGCAGTGCTTGGCGAAGCCCTGCTGGAGTCCCGCGCTCCTCCACCACCACCACGCCGTCGTGCTGCTGTTGGATGGAGTATTCCCCAACCTCTCCCTCTCTCCTTGCTGGATCAAGGCGTGGGAGACGTCATCGGGCTGCACGTGTGTTGAACGCGGAGGCGCCGTTGTTCGGCGCTTAGATCGGAATCCACCGCGATCTGAATCGCAGCGAGTACGACTCCTTCATCCGCGTTCTTGCAACGCTTCCGCATCGCGATCTACAAGGGTATGTAGATGCACTCCCCTCTCCCTCGTTGCTAGATTACTCCATAGATAGATCTTGGTGATGCGTATGAAATTTTTTGATTTTCTGCTACGATCCCCAACAATATGCGCCATTCGTCATATCGTCAAAGGGGTCTTCGATGTCGGGGAAGAAGTCGTCGTTAGGAAACTCGTCGTTGATCGCAACCATGATGAACAAGGATCCAATAGTCGTGCGGAAGCGCTTCCCCCAAAACCTTATCGCCCCTCTCCCATACCAGATCACAAGAGGCAGAGTTTCAGAGTCCTACTGTCTCACTCCCCAGTGCACGCCGGGAAGCGATATGGGAAAGGGGTGGGCGATGAAAATGCTCTGGAATGAGGCAAGGTGTTGTATCTCATTGGAAAGAGGAGCGACCTCTTATGGGCATGACCCATTAAGGAGAGGAGAAACAGATATGCTAATAATCCTATTAAGTGGTCAGTTTCGTCTCCCATTAATAGGCCAATTATGTCAGCTTCTTACATGACAAAATATGCTAGCATTCACAGATTGAAGAAACAAATGTACTAATGGAGAATGAAATCGAAACCAATACATTGATGCCATCAATGAGGAGATGAATGGCAGCATTCAAAACCATTTGGTTTCATTTTCCACTAGCGCAAAAATTTCAGCTTCTTTGTTGTCATGTATGAACGTGCCACATGTGCCTATGTGATTTTCCTAGAAATTATTGGATATAACATATGAGCTAAATCCCAATAATTCTAACAACACCATTTTATCCCGATGATGTAGGGCCTTATGAACATATGCAAGTTTCCCTGCCAAGTCTGGTGAACCATGTGAACCTGAGGCTTGCCATGCCTCCTCCACATCTTCTCTGAATTTCACCTATTCAAGCCAGCGAGCTTCAAATCGCATCAATCTCGGCCCAAACATTTCATGTGTTGCACTTTCATTCATGGAAACTAGTAAAGGCATATGATCAGACTTGTGATATTCCTAGTGCTCCACTATTGTTACCGTTCTCGAATTAGGTTGCGATGCCACATAAATCTGTCTCCAATATAGCCAAGATCAGACAAGTTACAATCATGTAGGGCCTCTTTGAATGAAGCAATGAATGGAATTAGTGTGAGATTTCCACCCTTCTTTCAAAATTGTACATTATTTCACTCATGTCGCCCACAACCATCTAGGGCATGCCCATCATCGCATGCAACTCTGTCAGACGCTGCCATGTTCAATGTTTTTCTGCCCACTTCGGTTCGCCATATAGACATGTCAAACGCCAAAATTTGTCTCTTCCACAACCCATAAAAACAACAATGAATTTCTCTGTTTTATCTCGTAATATCTCCTTTTTCCAATATAGAATTAAGCCACCGCTCCGGACAACAAACTTATGATCCATTTTAAGGCGCTGACGTAAACACTCTGCAGGATATTCATCAAGACGAGTCTCCATTAAGAACAAAAATCAGGACTCCTCTACTTCAGCACACTCAAAAGTGCCTTTACTACCGCGGCTTATTGCAAACCATGACAATTCCAACTAAGTATTTTCATTGCAAACTCTTGGTCGACGGCTTCGTCGGAGGAATTTGCTATAGGGGACGATGAATTTTGGAGACGAAGCTCCCTCTCAAGAGCACAATCTCAAAATCTCAAAACTTCCAAGAACCAGCTGCTCATCAATCATAACCAGTCTGGGAAGAAAAGCTAATGTTAGATCGAGAGACCCACAACAACCATCCAACTTGCCATGATGAAAGAGAGAACACCGCCGACGCTCAAGCGCCAACATGGGACAACAAAGACGCCTGCCACCGCGTCGCCGGCGGACCAGCCGAAACCCTAGTTGCGTGAAAGGTTCGCCTCTCACGAAAAAAAAACTCCTCGGCCACTAAAATAGACGCATAACTTCCTCTCACATTGAGCTATTTTCAGAATAATAATAAATAAATAAAATAAAGAAAAAGCTCGAACGAAGCTCAACCGGAAAAGGTTGGTGCCTTTTGGTTTCGTTGGTGTATGTGCAATCTCACGTGATGCGGCCGTATTGTGAACCCACATGTCAGCGAGACAAGCCTTACAAAGAGCAGACCTGCCAGGTGGGCCACCTCGCTCGCCCACCTCCCCCCTCCGTCCACGTGACCCCCGTTCCCTTTCCCGTTCCCGTTCCCGGTTACCTTTCCATCGGGCTATTTTCTTTTCCATTTTCGTTTCTGTTTTTACCATTTATTATTATTCTCTCTACGATCTCGTCCTCTTCCCCTCCCCCTTCCGTTTGGTTTGATCCCCGGCATTCAATTGCGCGCGAGGCGTAGCCCGTGCTCCGATCGCGCGGCGCGTATGGCGCTCCCCGGCGGCCCCGCCGCGCCGACGCCGGAGCCGGAGCCGCTCAGGCTGGCGGAGGAGGAGGTGCGGGACGCGGAGCTGTTCGAGGATGCGGTGGACGTGTCGCCGACCGACTCCGCGCAGCCGGTGACATGGCGCGAGGGCGAGGCTGCACCGCCGTCGATGTCGGTGTCGATACCGCAGCGCCACGAGGCGGGGGCCGCGGACGAGGAGGAGGAAGCGTACGAGTCACCTCCGGCGTCGGGAGCGTCGGGGCCTCCGGGGATTGACGGCGAGGAGTGGTCGCCTTCGGCTTCCGAATCGCGAGAGGGAAGCGCCCCGCCGTTGGGGCAGCGCGCGAGGGGCGCGGAGGAGGAGGAGGAGGGGAATTGGGCCCCGTCGGGGCCAGCAGGCTCACCAGGGATGGAGGACTCGAGGTCCAGGTCCTCGTCGGCACCTCCTTCGCCCAGGCCGTCGTCGTCGCCTGCGTCGCAGATCAGGTCGCACCCGCGGCACGTGCGGACCAGCAGCTTCCAGCGGTTCCGGCAGCAGATGCAGCGCGCGTGGAAGTGGGGGCCCGTCGGAGTTGGAGGAGGCGCCGAGAGGAGCCCCAGGGAGCAGTTGCTGCGCACTTCGGTGAACATTGAGGCTATGGCGAACCAGAAGCGGCAGTGGTGTCAAGTCCACGCCAAGGTGCGGGTACACTGACTGCTGTTCTGTTCAATCCTGCTCATCAGATACTTGTGCGTTCGGATGCAACTTTTGTCTAGCCAGGTGATCTGCATAGATAAATGATAGCTGAAGTGGTAAATCAATGCAACTAGCTCGACAGTCTTTGCGTACTTAGAAACGGGCAGGTTCACGATGTAAGAAGATGTAAAATAGCAGCTGACAGATGGAGTTCTAACACTTCCATTTCCTATTTTCACTGTTTTTTATATACGGTTCAGCAACAGTCACAGGTTGGTAAGCAGATGATCGAATTACTATACCGTATTTTATTGTTTGGGGCCGCATTGGAGAAATTTTGCATACTCTTAGCAAGGCAGTTGATGCATGATGATGTTTTTCATTCTCTTGGGACATTTGGCATACCATGAACAGACTATCTTTGAGGTATTTGATTGTGTGATTGCGGAGCAGCCAAAGTGGAGTTATCACTTACTGCTTGGATATAATTGCTAAATATGTCCAAGTATGTCTTTCTGAGAGCATATGTCCAACTACAAGAGTGCTTTCCTGGTAGCGTGTGGAATTTCTCCCGCACTTTTAAGTTAATAGAGAGGGCTTTGAGACTTAGCTACATTGACCTGCCCCTTTAGTTTCTCTTGCAGTTTTTATCTGTACTTATCATGAACTTTCCCTTTTTAAAGCTATTTTTTACGTCTCTTGCAGGATCAGAATCAATTTAAGGAACCATCATCACTCTTCGAACATTTTTTCGTAGTTGGACTCCATTCTTATGCAAATGTTGCAGTAATTGAGGATGCTTTTGCAAAAAAGAAAGCTTGGGAGTCTAATGTAGCATGCTCAGAGGTTGTTGATCTTAGTAAAATTCAGTACCATGGACCAATACCAACCATGGAACCACAGGTAGGGTGCTTTGTTGACTAGGTGTTCTTCTGCTTTAGGGGAAATTCTCTATTTCAGCCCTGTCTATTTCGCGAATGTTGTGTGTTAAATCAATTTTTAGCTGAGAATACACCCATCTTCTCTAGATGATTCTTTGTAGTTAGCTATCCTCTTATTTGTCTTTTGGTTTTCTGTACATTACATGTTATGCTAAAATGTAGTGGGTAACTTTTGCGAGTTGTTAGGGCATACTTAACGTTAACATGAGAGACTCCGCAAAAACAAAACAAAACAAAACATAAGAGAGGTGTTTGAGCCAATTGGTTAGGTAGCTGGATCATGTCATATTTGCATAGGACCACTGTTTATCCATCCATAAATTTATTTATTTACCCACAGCATAACAAAGGATACATATTAATTATCTCCCAAGGTTCGGGCAGTAATCTATTATAACTGTATTTATTGATAATGCATGCAAAGTTAGTTACCATAACAAGTTCTTTCTGTGTATTAATGTTACTATATGTTTCCCATAGCATGAAAAAGCTTATAGAGCACCCCTATATGTCTGCAGCATGGTAATACCAAAAAGCACGCAATAACCGTTCTTTAAAGAAACTGAATATGCTACCTTTTTTTAATGGATGCAGCTTGTGGGCATTTTGTGTAGAGTAAATTGCACTTTGGATCAATGGTCGGTGGCTATTCTTTTTGGGTAGGTAGAGAGGATAAACAACTGCGTGTTCTCAATTGAATGCTTAACTGTTGTGCTTGTGTGAGTTGACTCTGCATACTTGTAGTTAATTCTTTCCATAGGAGTAAGAATCATGATCTGTATGAAATTTCAGATCATTTGAAAATAATCCCAGAGTAACAGCCTTAATTTCTCCTTATCACAAATTTCATTTCAAGTTCATCTGAAGGTCCGCACATGTACTTTCAGTATCTGTGTCACCACTCACCAGTATGGGAGCCAGGCTGAGCTCACGCCCAGGCCAGCCCTATAGGCACATGCGGTACAGTGCACTACAGGAAATACTGTATCTACAGTCAACCCTGAGTTTCTTGGCCACGCCCCAGGTGGCTGGCTGGGGCCTGACGCCAACCCTGTGTGTCATCATCTTGTAAGCCTGGTTCGTTGACAGTAATATTGGTTTCCATCTTGTAAAGCCTTGATGGCTAAGCTCTGGAAACTTCAGTATCCTAGTTTACACTGGGACAGATAGCAAACTTTAATCCTGATTTCTCTAGGAGCTTGGCCTCTAGATGGTAGACTCACTTGCCTGTTCTGATAAATCATCTCTGATCTACTTTTCCCCTTTTTTACTTGCAGATTCTTTTCAAATATCCACCTGGAAAGAAAGAGGATATTAGAGAGGCTGATTTACCCTCATTCTGCTTTCCTGAAGGTGTAAAGGTTAGATAAAAAATGTTCTTGCTGAATTTGTACTGCTCCTATTGGCTTCTTTAAGAAAGTTCTTTCCCTTCTCTCTTTGTTTTAATCCTTTTATGCTGTGCTGCAATTTTCTTGATTCTTTTTAATTCAAAATTTCAGGCTCGCTTAGTCGAGAGGACTCCTTCCATGAGTGATCTAAATGAAGTGATATTTGGGCAGGTGAAAATTAGTTGTAGCAGGATTTGGGAAACCTCCTTATATTGGCAGTTTTTCGTCTTACCGCCCACCTGTTGTATTTAGGAATCCTGTTTAGGGTCAATGAATAATCTGCTAACCTTATTTTCGTTGAGAACATGACTCTTGTGTAAAGTGTAGACCAGTGTTTGTTTATACTTCTCAACTTTATCTCTGATGGTTCCTTGCACATGAGCTTCCAACTTGAGTTTTCCAGTTAATGGAGGCTTTCTTTTGAATCAAACTTGCTAATTTGTATGGCATCTTTTACATAGGAACATCTGTGCCGAGATGATTTGTCCTTTATCTTCTTCCTAAAGGTTTGTCTGTTTAATCATTTTAAATTTTGATATTCCTGGATGATTGTATTCAGGTATTCTCGAATTTTCTTTTCTTATTAATTGTTGTTGATGACACCAGGTATCGGACAATGCACCACTATATGGTGTTTGCCTTCATGTCCAGGAAATTGTTCAAAGAGCCCCTGGTATACTAGGAGCAGTCTCACCCCTAAATCAGACTTCCTACAAGCCAAGCCGTTTCTTGGTTTCTGCACCACGTTGTTACTGTTTACTTACAAGGGTACCTTTTTTTGAGCTACATTATGAGATGTTAAACAGGTTTGTCCAGCGTATATACTTCTATTTGTCTGTGATAATAACCATGCGTAACATTCCTAGTTTTCTATCTCCTGAGTTCAGTACTAAGATATGATCTGTGTGTTGGCTGTCAATTATATGAACAGCATAATTTCACAGGAGAGGCTTGAAAGGATAACACAGTTTGCCAGTGAAATTGCTCTGGCAGGGCCAGTCCCCCGTTCCTTGAGAGAACAGTTACAAGATCAATCAGATGGGAATTTTGAGTCTCCAAATGGGCTTTCGTACAATGACTGGACAGAATATGCTGTACCTGTCGACAGTATATCAGGTCTTGTTTCTTCACCAGGACTTACATCAGAAAGAGACGCCCCTTCATATTTGTTCAGGAGTTGGGAACCTAATTCTCCTGAAAGTATATCTGCTAGTGAGGCTTCAGATTCTAGTTATGCAAAAGAACCTGAGAAGGAAGGAAGACATAGTTTCCAACAATACGAAGATTGTATATCACAGAACACGGAATCCCGCTGTGATAGCTTTGGAAGGGCAAGTAGTACTTCTGAGAATGGACATACTTCCCCAGATCTTCTGTCCATGCATTCTCCTATCTCTACAAGATTAGAACGTGCACAGAGTATGGAGTCTTTACACAGGTAACCCTGATAATTTGAAAAATATTCCTGTAATTGTGGAGTGCAATTTATGGTGTCGATCGCATCTGCTAGGATTCATCTGAAATGATAAGTAATCTGTTTTAGGATCTTATTAATGATGATGTTGGAATGCGTAGATCATTGTGAACTATGATACTTCCAGTATTATCACATCATTTACCTTATTAATTAAGCATCCTTATGGTTTGTGACAGTTCAGTCAAAGGTGCTGGGTCAGATGAAGAAGACGATGAAGTAAATGTGAAGAATGAAAGTGGTGTTGATGATGGCAAAGTTCTGGGATGGGCTAAGGTTTGTCTGTAATGTCAAGTTTGAAGAATTCCATCTGATGGTTTTTGTCCATACTGATCATTCCTATTTTAGGCACACAATAATGAACCTCTACAAATTGTTTGTGGTTACCATGCTCTTCCTCTGCCACCTCGCGGAGGAGAAATTGTCTTCCAACCCCTTGAACATCTCCAGCCTGTTAAATACTCCCGGCCTGGATTATTATCATTGGGGTTAGGAGACAGAAACTTGGACAATGATTTAAATTCGGCAGAAACAAATCTGGTAGACAATTGACTTTTTACGGCACTATCTATAGCACCTCGTCCCTTCACTAATCATCAATTTTATTTAGGTCATTGTGAATGCCCATTTGGTCGCTGCAGAAGAAGCTCTCGCATTATCAATATGGACTATGGCTACAGTTTGCCGTGCTTTATCTCTGGAAAGTGTATGTTGCATTACCCTTTTTTGGTGTTAAGTTAAGGAGTTCCATGAGTTTGCATTACCATTTATCATATATCAAGGAAATTTGTTAAGAAGATTGCAGCGAGACTTACTTCTTTCCCCTTCTCTTTTCCTTTTTGAGGCCTGTAATAACTCCCTATACATTATATAAGTGATTAGTTGCCATCATTTGTTGGCTTTGTGTATGTAAAGCTGTTTCTGTTCTCCTTCAGATGCTAGCATTATTCACTGGAGTTCTGTTGGAGAAGCAAATTGTGGTAATATGCCCAAATCTGGTATGGTCTTTCAAGTACCTTAGCTTTTGACAATGTGTTCTGGTTTTATGCTATACTTGATCCTGCTGATTCTAGCAGCTCTCTTGAATGCTTAACTGCAGGGCGTACTGTCAGCAATTGTTTTGTCAATTATACCGATGATTAGGCCATTCCAGTGGCAAAGTTTACTGCTTCCTGTAAGTTATATTGTATCCTGTAGCTGTTGAAGTTTCTATCCTATTTTGGTTTTAGTAATACCATGTTAGTATATCCGTTTTTTTGGGGGTGGGACTGGGAGCATGGGCTTCATCTGCTTCGTTCTGCATTTTGCTCAGTTTTGTCCATTCTTCTGCTCATCTTTGTTGCATCTTATTATATGTCAGTATGCCGCAAGGACCATGTTAGCTAGAAACTGGTGAAACTACTGGCTGTCTGGCTGCCATTAATACTATTTTTTCTTCAAATGATCCACCACCATTTTATTTAAGCTATCCAATCAAGTTGTGGATGGACATTTTTTGAAGAATATAAACTTTTTACTAAAAGAATGATAGATCTTTAGCTTATACATGTCTCCCAACAGTATTCTGTTCTAAGGTACAAACAATTGCTTTGCAGGTTCTACCAAAAAAATTGATTGATTTCATTGATGCCCCTGTCCCTTTCATTGTAAGTTTGACTATGCTTTGAAACTCATTTATTGGGTTGCCCGCTATTTCAAAGAACCATCAGTTACTGCTATTGCCAATTTCTGCATGTTAGCAATCTTGAACCAATGTTATGATAGGTAGTCACTATTAGCCAAACTTTCAGGGATTGTATGTTCTCTTCTACAGGCTGGTATCCAACATAAACCCCCTGATATCAAGATGAAAGCGTCTAGTCTTGTCAGAATCAATGTACAGAAAGATCAGGCAAGTGTGACATGTTCTTTCCTGATATTAGAACTGTCTTGGAAAAGGGTGTATGGACCTTTCTTTTATTGTAACAAATGGAATCTTAGTTTTGTCTCGCTCTATTGTATTGTTGATATGTTCACACATGAACCTGTGAGCCCTAGAAAAGTGTTCAAGAGAACATGGTCAATATTAGTAGGTAGGAGTTGATTTTACCCTACAAGTGCCATATCACTTCAGAGTCCAGCATAAACGAGAACTACGAAGGCTTTTTTTTCTCTGTTTGTTACTATATGAGCACGGTCCACTCTAGGGGAATAAACTAGCCAGTCTAATTATTCCACCTCTGTGTAATGACAACATGTATCTCCTGGTCTGATCATGTCTGATTTGCACTATTTTACTTGTATGAAGTAGCATTCGTGAGTAGATACTATCACACACTATGCACACTACAATGCGAGCATATTTGGTGCTGTAATGGCAGAAAAGATTCATTCGTACTGAATGTTAGTTTTTATTTATTAACAATGCAGGTCAAGGCAAGTTCATTGCCTCAACTTCCACGTTACAAGGACCTTGTTTCTGATCTCAGTCCAATTCATGCTAGACTTTCATGTGAGAGTGCTTTGGCCAAGAAACATCCTATGTATAAATGCAACGAAGTTCAGGTATTAATTTTTGCTTACTACGTGGAATGTGGCTCCATCCTCTTTGGAAGCCATCATTTCTTCATCGGGAAGAAAGTTTTACCTCCAGATCCTGTTCATGTACAGCAAATTTGCCTATACTCCATGTTTGTAGTTTTTAAGGTAAAGATTGGCTGATATTGCAGGCTAAGGCATCTTGGCAGTTCTTAAATGTTCTGAGAGCTTACTTGGAGTCACTTTGTTCTGAATTGCGCTATCATACCATCACCAATGTACAGTCAGATAATGACAGGGTTAGAATTATACACTTCTGTTTGCACTTTACACCATTATGCCGCTTCAGTGCTTTACCTTTTTGAAACACCGTAAAAATGCACTAAATGATGTTGGTCTTCTGTCTGATCAGGTTTCCTTGCTTCTGAAGGACAGTTTTATTGATTCCTTCCCCTCGAAAGATCGACCGTTCATGAAGGTTTTTTGTCAATCGAGTTTTACCGAGTGATTTCCTTCTTATATGTATATGTGTCACTGTTGTCCCCACGTATTCTTATAGCAGTCGATATGTTTTCCAGCTCTTCGTGGAAACACAGATGTTCTCTGTTCTATCAGATTCTCGGCTTGCCGCATTTGAAAACGAGCACACACAAGGCGTTGCTTCAGGTGGAGATCAAAATATGAACTTTGATTGATCGGACAAAAGGAAAAGAAAGCAGGGCACACATACTGAGAATAGAGGATTGGGCTGTGCACAAGTGGCCGAGTCCGTTGAGTGGTAGGGCTTGCCTGATGTACGAAGACAACCATCGGATGCTCCCAGTTATCAAAAGTAAAATATGATGCAACCCAATCTTTTAAATGGGATGTACATATAAGGCAGAGAGCGAGTTGTTGGTAGAGCGCGTCCTACCTTTTCCTTCACAAAAGTATGCGATGCACATGCCCTTCATGAGTATACATGGACTGAATAGATATGTTGCAGTTGCTGTGTACTTGCACTAGAGTTGGGGTTTTGTTCCGAGTCTGTCCTTTCTGTGCCATCCAGGCGCATATATATAGTGAAAAGAACCGTGTAAATAAGATGTGCTTATCTATTGCCCATATCCCTGTCTTGCCTCTGTAAGCCTGGTTCTCAGCTCCCATCTAGTTCTGCGAACAATGGTGGGAATTCCTGGCGCACAGTAACAGATTCAAGTCGTGATACCGCAGGGAAAAATATTAATTAGGACGTTGTGATCTGTTTTAGTGAATATGATGTATATCGGCTTTGTAACGGCAACATGTGCATCTTCGTATCACAGCTGGAAGAAGTTTGGAAACCAACATCTTCATCTTCATCATATCACAACTGGAGGAAGTCTGGCAGCCACCGAGGCGAGATGATCATTGTAGCATGAGAACTGAAGGAAGATACACAGAGTTGGGCCTAACTGAACGGCGCTTGCTCTTATTGGGCAGGAGAGCTGGGCGATGAGGCAACCTTAACTTATTTGATCACACAAATGACATGGCTAGCGGAGAACAGTATTTGCGCGCATGATTTTCATTTTCTCCAACGCGGAGGTCGTTAGAGCATGACAGCGTGAGATTTTCAGAACCGTGGGTCCTGGCCTCCTCGGCTCCAGTATTAGATGTCGTCAATTTCAAAATAGACACGAGACAAATTTTTTTTTTTAAATGGACGACCCCTGGATAGGTGCCGTCAACGACATTTCTATACAAAGTTAGCTTGACCGAGTCAAATGACTGTGCATGCGGATCTCATGGCTGATGAAAGGAGTAAATCTACACCTACGAAGAGGTTATGTAATTCGTACGTGATTAGACAGCTCGCAAGTTATGATTGGGGTTGGGGAGAAGGAGGGCACGACCCCAGTTAAATTCAGAGGGAGGGAGAAGTATTGATGAAGGATTATTGCTTATGAAAGGGTGGTTAGAGATGCGCCATGGTTAGTAGCCTCCTGCCTACCGGCCGTACTTTCCCATGAACCCTTGCTAGGTTACCCAAGCGAAGAAAGCTTGAAACGTTTTCTTCTCTCCCACGAGAGACTCCAAAGCGTCTAGGGTGCTTTGAAAAAAATTAAAATCGTATGGGGTTTCCCTCGCCTCCCCTTTGCCGTCGATCTGCCTCATTTCCTGTGGCCTTAGAGGGATGGTGGCGCGGTGAATCCCGATCCTTGCGGTGGGAGGACTCCTGCTTCGTTTTCAGATGGTTTTCTATGTACGTATGTGTTAGGGTTTGTGTCTTGGTCAGGTAAGCGAGGCAACATCAGCTCCCTAAAGATGGAATCAGGTTCTCCCCGCCCAGCCCACTGAAAGATATCAAGCGTTCCTACTCCCTTGAGGGAGCTGCGTGGGTGTTTATATTGATATGGCCGCAGCCCTTGGCTTGGCGTACAAGGATATACAAGAGGAGTTTGAGTACAATACAAGAGAAGGAAAGAGGTTGAGATTACAACGTCATATATTCTAACACCCTCCCTTAATCTCAACTAACCTAAGTTAAGATTACTCTTGAATTCTTCAAATGATCTTGCTGGTAATGCTTTTGTAAAACCATCAGCCACTTGATCCTTGGAGGGAATAAACCGCATCTCAAGTTTCTTTGCTGCAACTCTTTCTCGCACAAAGTGGAAGTCAATCTCTATGTGTTTTGTCCTTGCATGAAACACTGGGTTTGCAGACAAATATGTTGCTCCCAAATTATCACACCATAAGCACGAGATACGATTTTTCTTAACCCCCAACTCATCAAGAAGTGACTCAACCCAAATGATTTCAGCAGTTGCATTCGCCAAGTATTTGTATTCTGCTTCTGTGCTTGAACGTGACACAGTGGCTTGCTTTCTAGCACTCCAGGAGATAAGGTTGGATCCAAAGAATACTGCAAAACCTCCAGTTGATCTTCTATCATCACTACATCCTGCCCAGTCAGCATCAAAGAATGCACTAATAAGAGAGGAATTACACCGTTTGAAATGAAGTCCTATTCCCATAGTATGCTTCACATATCTCACAATTCTCTTAACAACTACCCAATGTGCAGAGGTAGGTGCATGTAGGTATTGACAAACCTTATTGACAGCAAACGAAATATCTGGACGTGTGAGAGTTAGATATTGCAGTGCTCCCACAACACTCCTATACCTTGTGCTCTCCTCATCTCGAAGTGGCTCACCTTCATATGCAGAGAGTTTTTCTGAGGAAGATAAATGTGTAGGCACTGGCTTACAATTCTTCATTCCCATGCGAGCCAGAAGCTCATCTACATATTTTTCCTGATTTAACACAATGCCATCTTGAGTTTTCTTGACTTCAGTACCTAGGAAAAAGTGCAAATCACCTAAATCCTTCAAAGCAAATTCTGAGCTCAAAACATGTAAAAGGGCATTAGTAGCATTTTGTGAAGAACTTGCAACTATGATATCATCCACATATATGAGCAAAAAAATGACTACTCCTGCCTTGTTATAAATGAACAAGGATGTATCAGCCTTGGAAGCAATGAAGCCAAGATATTTCAATTGTAAGCTCAGTCTGGAATACCATGCTCTGGGTGCTTGCTTTAAGCCATAGAGTGCCTTATCAAGCTTGCAAACATAATATGGAAATTTCTTACTCTCATACCCAGGTGGCTGTCTCATAAACACTTCCTCTTCCAGAACACCATGCAGAAACGCGTTCTGTACATCTAGCTGCCTTAGACTCCATCCTCTGGACACATCAATAGCTAGCACAAGTCTGATAGTTGCAGCTTTCACAACAGGACTAAACGTGTCCTCATAGTCAATGCCATAACGTTGCTTAAAGCCCTTTGCAACTAGACGTGCCTTATACCTGTCAATGGAGCCATCTGCCCTTTTTTTGATTTTGTACACTCATTTGCAATCAATGATATTTTTACCTCGCTGATTTGGTACAAGATGCCAGGTTTTGTTCCTCATGAGTGCAGAATATTTCTCATCCATCGCCTTCTTCCACTTAGGATCATCAAGTGCACTATTCAGCGTTGTTGGTTCTCCTGAAATACATAGCATCCCATATGGTATAGTTCCATCTTTTCTTATTTTAGGTTTTTGTATACCTCTTTGTAGCCGAGTCATAACACGTGAAGGAACCTCTAGCTGAACCACTGGTATGCTCACCACAGAAGATCCAGGAGAATCTGTTGATGCAGTTGGCTGGTTTGTCATCATGTGCACAGGGGATCCTATGACTGCTGGTGTGGCCGCCCCTCCCGCACCGCAGGCACACGGGCGTCGCCCGTCCAACCCGATGCAGAGGATCCGCCACCCGACCGCAACTGGGCGCGCGCGGTGCGAGGGGGATTCGACCCCGCCTGAAGCTGACGCGGCTGCGCGGGAGTGGCCCTCCCTGGATCCAGGACTGGAGCCGATAGGAGCGCGATCCGAGGCAGATGCATTTGCACGATCCGAGGACTGCGCACGTGCAGGGGCGGCAGGCGCCGCCGGATCTCCTTCGTCATCTGTGCCAGGTTCGTCTTCTTCCTCAACATGCAATATTGGGTCAAAATCAGCCATATTTTCGAAATTTTGGTCATTTTGAGCACCGTTTTCTCCAGGGACCTGCACAGGCATAAGAGGAAAACCAGTACCAACAGGAACATCATCACATTGGTTAGTACAATTGTCGCCCCCATGATCAAAAGACCGATGATGTGAAGGAAGAAGAAGAATTTCCTTGCGGAGAAGTGCACCGGCATTAGGATGAAGGGATGCGAAAGGAAACACGGACTCATCAAATACAACATCTCTGGATATATAGACCCGACCAGTAGGAACATTAAGGCACTTGACCCCTTTATGCATGGGACTATAGCCTAAAAAGACACACCTTTTTGAGCGGAAAGCGAGTTTGCGTGTGTTGTAGGGCCTAAGATTGGGCCAACAGGCACAACCAAAAATACGAAGAGATGTGTAGTTGGGCGTAACACCAAGGAGTCGTGTAATGGGTGTTTCAAATTTGATGACTTTACTTGGAAGCAAGTTGATAAGATATGTGGCAGTTAAGAATGCTTCATCCCAAAATTTAAGTGGCATGAAAGCATTTGCTAGCAATGCAAGCCTCATATCAACTAGTGCTTTCTTTCAACGGATCCGTTTTGTTGGTGAGCATGAGGACAAGAGACATGATGTGATATGCTAAGTTTTTGGAAGAAAGAATTTAATTTTTCATACTCACCACCCCAGTCACTTTGCATAGCAATGATTTTAGAGTTCAGTTTGCGTTCAACAAGATTTTGGAAATTGAGAAAAACTTGGAATACATCAGATCGTTTTTTAATAAGTAAATCCAAGTAAATTTACTATAGTCATCAATGAAACTTACATAATAGGAAAATCTACCAACTGAAGTAGGAGCTGGCCCCCATACATCTGAAAAGATAAGTTGTAGAGGGTCAGTAGACACACTAGTAGAAATTGGGTAAGGTAACTGATGACTTTTTGCTTGTTGACACTGATCACAAACTGACTCAATACTAGGCTCATAAGAGATTTTATTTTTGCTAAGAACATGTCTAACTATGACTGAAGATGGATGATCCAAGCGACTATGCCACCTTGATGTAGATAGCTTGGTGATACGTCCAAAACGCGTATCTATAATTTCTGCTTGCTCCATGCCTCTTTTGTGTGATATTGCTATGATATTTATGCACTTCCATACACTTTTGATCATATTTGGACTAACCTATTAACTCAGTGCACCACAGTGCCAGTTCCTGTTTTCTGCTGTTTTTCTATTTCAGGTTTCCCCCATATTAAAAGTGCCCTAAAAATTCCGGGAAAAATACAGGAAAAATCAGCGTATCAGGAGCTTCCAGAAAAACCAAGGCAGGGCCAGAGGGGAGCCTGGGGTGGCCCAGGCGGCCACCCGGCGCGGCCCCACCCCTGGCAGCGCCAGGGGGGCGCCTGGGGCCCCACCTCCGCCTCTGGTGACCCCCTTTTGCATATATATTGCTCGCGTCCCGAAACCCTCGAGGACGGAACCCTTTTTCGCGATCTCATCTCTGTTCCGCCGCCGTCGCGCTTCCAAGATCGGGAGCACCAGGAGAACACTTCCCGGCACCTTGCCGGAGGGGAGAACCACCACCGGGAGCTTCTCCACCACCATGGACGCCTCCCGTATGAGTTGTGAGTAGTCTCCCTTGGACCATGGGTCCATGACCAGTAGCTATGTGATGTTCTCCTCCCCTCTTTGTTCTTCATGGATTAGACCTCGTGAGCTTCCCTACATGATCGAGGCACATATGTAATCTTTATGCTGTTCCTCTGCTGAGTTTGCTGGGATCCGATGGATTATGAGATTATGTTCAGATTGTGTGTGAGTAATATATTTGATTCACCTCTTTTATATTTATGTTCTTGAGTAATTCTTGCATGTTCTCCGTTGCTGTTTATTGCTTAGGCCAAGTAGTAGGTAGTAACTCCAAGAGGGAACGTTATGCTTGATTGTGGGTTCATGCCCCTCGATGACTAGTTTGAGTGACAGAAACATGAGTCTAGGGGATGTGCTGTTGCCACAAGGGGAAAACAACGGTGCTTGTACTTGCGGGTGCAAGGATTGTTTACTTTACGCAAAGTTCTTTTAATGCAGTTGTCTGTTGCTTTGAGTCTACACTATGGGTGGGACTCGCAACTTAATACCAGTGAGATGTTCTGGATAGATATCTCAAGGTGGATGATTAGTAGTAGATGCAGATGGATTTCGGTCTACATGCCTTGGCGTACCGCCCATGCTTTTGAGCCTCTACCTTTCTTTACAGCATAGTTAGCATTGGTTTGCGCACATAATCCTGTCAATTGCCCAGCTATAATTTGTTTACCTCGCTTAGCTGTTCTATCGTCTTTTGGGAGAGAGACATCACTAGTGAACATCATGGGACCCCGGTCCATATTACCATCACTGATCACACCCGCTATTTACTTCCTGTTCTATTTCCTAGTTGCAGTCATATCTATCACTATTATCTCTTGTGTTTGATCCTTTGTAAACGACAAGGCCGGAGGGATTGACAACCTCTCTGTACTCGTTGGGAGCAAAGTTATTTGTATCTGTGTGCAGGTCCTGTCAAGCAAAAGTTTCTGGCGCCATTGACACCTTCTTGTCGACCCTCGGAGTCTCATGGGATTCGATCCTTGGTATCTTTGCCAAGGGAAATTTGCCGCTACGCTACATCTCAAACCTTCCACTTGGGGTAACTGATGGGCCTCGAACCCCTCGTTGGTTACCCCAAGTGGAAGGTGTAAGATGCAGTATGTAGAAGTGTTTTCCCTTAGCAAAGATGCCAAGGAACGAATCCCCAGAGACTCCTAGGTTCAACAAGTAGGTGTCAACTGCTAACGGCGCAAATTAGCAATCAACGTGGACCTGCACACAGATACAAATAACTTTGCTCCCAACAAGTACAGAGAGGTTGTCAATCCCTCCGGCCTTGTAGTTCACAAAGGGTTAAAAGCAAATGATAGTAGTGATAGATAGTGTTTTGCAATAGTAAGTAAATAGCGAAAAGTAAATAGCGGATGTGATCAATGATGGTAATATGGACCGGAGTCTCATGATGTTCACTAGTGATGTCTCTCTCCCAAAAGACGATAAAACAGCTATGTGAGGTAAACAAATTACAGCTGGGCAATTGACAGGACCACGAACGCAAACCAATGCTGATTACATTGCAGAAAGGTTGAGGTTCAAAGCATGGGCGGTACGCCAAAGTAAGTAGACCGAAATCCATCAATATCTACTACTAATCATCCACCTTGAGATATCTATCCAGAACATCTCGCTGGTATTAAGTTGCGAGTCCCACCCATAGTGTAAACTCAATGCAACAGACAACTGCTTTAAAAGAACTTTGCGTAAAGTAAACAATCCTTGCACCCGCGGGCACAAGCACCGTTGTTTTCCCCCTTGTGGCAACATCACATCCCCTAGACTCATGTTTCTGTCACTCAAGCTAGTCATCGAGGGGCATGAACCCACAATCGAGCATAACGTTCCCTCTTGGAGTCACTACGTATTAATTGGCCAAAGCAATATATAACAACGGAGAACATGCAAGAATTACTTATGAACATAAATATAAAAGAGGTAGATCAAATATATTACTCAAGATCAATCTGAACATAATCCCATAATCCATCGGATCCCAGCAAACTCAACATAACAACAGCATAAGGATTACATATGTGCCTCGATCATGTAGGGCAGCTCACGAGGACTAATTAGTGAAGCACAAGAACGGGAGGAGAACATCACATAGCTACTGGTCATGGACTCATGGTCCAAGGGAGACTACTCACGAGTCATCCGGGAGGCGTCCATGGTGGTGGAGAAGATCCCGGTGGTGATCCTCCCCTCCGGCAGGGTGCCGGGAAGAGTTCTCCTGGTGCTCCCGATCTTGGAAGCGGCGGCGGCGGCAGAACAGAGATGGGATCGCGAAAAGAGTTCCTGTTCTGAGGGTTTCGGAGGACGCTTTAAATATATGCCAAAGGGGAGCATCGGGGAAGCTTCAGGGGGCCCAGGCGCCCCCCGGCGCGGCCCCCGGGGGGGGGGGGGGGGGCGCCGCCAGGGCGCCTGGAGCCCTGGTGCCCCCCGGCTGCCCTTCGGACGCACGGAAGTTTCCGGAACGCTGATTTTTTCTCTAATTTTTCTGGATTTTTCCTGGCAGTTCTCGTAACGTGAAAACCTGAAATACAAAAACAGCCGAAAACAGAAACTGGCACTGGGGTGCACTGGATTAGTAAGTTAGTCCAAATATGATCAAAAGTGTATGGAAGTGTATGAATATCATAGCAATATCACCCAAAAGTGGCATGGAGCAAGCAGAAATTATAGATACGTTTTGGACGTATCAGTAACCAACGAGGGGCGAGAAGCCATCAAGCAAGTTTCTGGCGCCGTTGCCGGGGACTCCACTCTTCAAGATAGGGGAGTTGCACGCTATCTTTTATCTTTGCTTTTTAGTCTTGTTAGTTTACCTTTCAGTTTTTGCTTTAGTGTCCCTTACCAAAAATCACAAAAATAGTTATCTTGCTTGCTGCTGCTATGGGTTCCACCGAGAACACCAAGTTGTGTGACTTCACTAGTCATAACAACAATGACTTTATCTGCACGCCTATTACTACACCTGCCACTTCAGCACCTTCTTATGAAATTAAACCTGCTTTACTGAACCTAGTTCTGAAAGATCAATTCTCCGGTGCTGGAGATGATGCTGCTTTGCATTTAAATAATTTTGTTGAACTCTGTGATATGCAAAAGTAGCAAGAAATAGATGGTGATATTGTTAAGCTTAAGCTTTTTCCTTTCTCCTTGAGAGGAGGAGCTAAAATCTGGTTCCAATCCTTGCCTAGAAATAGCATAGATTCTTGGGACAAGTGCAAGGATGCCTTTATTGGGAAGTACTATCCCCCTGCTAAAATTATCCAATTAAGGAGTAACATAATGAATTTTAAACAATTGGATAATGAACACGTTGCCCAAGCTTGGGAACGCATGAAATCTCTTGTCAAGAACTGCCCTACTCATGGTTTGACTACTTGGATGGTTATCCAAACTTTTTATGCAGGCTTGAACTTTACCTCGCGGAACTTGTTAGATTCGGCCGCGGGAGGAACCTTTATGTCAACTACACTTGGTGTTGCCACGAAACTTCTCGATGAGATGATGACCAACTATTCCCAATGGCACACCGAACGCGCTCCAACAGGTAGGAAGGTAAACTCTGTCGAGGAGATTTCCTCCCTAAATGAAAAAGTTGACTTGATCATGTCTCTACTTTCCAAGAAATCTCCTATTGATCCTCATGATGTTCCTTTAAATTCTTTGATTGCTCAAGATCAAGTAGATGTGAACTTTATCTCTAGAAACAATTTCAATAACAATGCTTATAGGAGTAATTTTGATAGCAACCCTAGACCGTTCCCCTCTAATTCCTATGGGAACAACAATGCTTATCCTAGCACCAAGAACTCCACTTCTGAACTAGAGATTATGCTTAAAGACTTTATCACTACCCAAAAAGCCTTCAATAAGAGTGTAGAAGAAAAACTAGCCAAACTAGATAATCTCTCTTCGAAGGTAGACAATTTAGCCCATGAGGTAGAATTGCTTAAAATTAGAACTTACCCTCTTGAGGAGAGGAAGACCACTCCTATGAATGCTATTCAAGTGCAAATTAATGAAAACATTAGGATGATGGCTAAACTTAAAGAGAGATGGGCTAGAGAAAAGGAGGAAGAAGATAGAATTAAGAGCCTTCCTACCCACCACACTGTTGCTACTATCCAAGTTGTTGAGGATATCCAAACTCTTAGCACCCAATGCACTCCTAGTCCCATTGGACCTATTAATGGTGATGTTATGACCTCAACCGAAGAAACTCCTATTACCATAGAAGCTACCAAACAAGTGAGCCTAAAGGACACCACTACCACTTTACTTGATAGTAGTGACCTTGATTTTGATAATTGTACCCTTTCTGAAGTTATTGATTTTCTTCACAAAATGTCTAGAGATCCCCACACTAGGACACTTAACCTTGCCTTCACGGAGCATATCACTAATGCTCTCATCAAAGCTAGGGAGGAGAAGCTTAGGGTAGAAGCCTCCATACCTAGAAAGCTAGAAGATGGTTGGGATCCTATGATTAAAATTAAGTTGAATAACTTCTCTTGCTATGCTTTATGTGATGTTGGAGCTAGTACCTCCGTTATGCCCAAAAGAATATATGATATGCTTAAATTGAAATCTTTTGATCCTTGTTCTTTTGGTGTTCGTCTTGTTGATTCTTCCGTAAAGAAACCTTTGGGGAAGATCGACGATGTTCTTATCATTGTCAATGACAATTATGTTCCCGTTGATTTTACTATTATGGATATTGAATGTGAACCTTCATGTCCAATTATTTTGGGACGTCCTTTTCTTCGCACCGTTGGTGCTATCATTGACATGAAAGAGGGGAATATAAAATTCCAATTTCCTCTCAAGAAAGGGATGGAACACTTCCCTAGAAAGAAGATTAAGTTACCTTTTGAGTCCGTTACACGGGCTAGCTATTCTTTTACTCTTGATAAAACTTGATCCTCTCTTTTTGCATTATGCCTAGCTTAAAGGCATAAAAGAAAGCGCTTTTGGGAGGCAGCCCACAACGAATAAAATTTTATTTTTCTTTTGTTGTGTCTTGATGTTTGCTACTACAGTAGCATCATCATTGTATCATTTGTTTTCAGCTTTGTGCCAAGTTTAACCTCCGATTGCAAGAAAGTTCAAAAGTTGTGATGTGCAGTCCAGAAAACAGATTCTGTCCTTGGACAGAAAAATTCGTATAAAATCACCAGTTCATCATTTTGATCTGAATTTTTTTGACAGCGTGCTCTATACAATTGGCTTTCGGGCATCTGTTCTGAGTTTTTTGATTTGAGTTGTAGAAGTGCCCCGAAAAAATTATTTACTACCTGCTGGTCTGTTTTTCCACAAATTCTGTCCTGTTTTGCCTTTTCTTCGTTTTGCAAACCTTGAGCTTGCTTTTTCTTTGCAAAAACCTTTTGGCAATCTTGAGAAACAGTAGCTCTTCAAGATTATCCTTATTTCCAGCAGGGAAAAGTTATTTTATTATGGGTACTAACCTCGCTAATCAGATTATGATGAGTTATGTATGAAGGGAGTTTTCAAGTGTGCGAGGGAAGATGATAAAAAGATTCAGGAGGGTCAAACGCTCAAGCTTGGGGATGCCCCCGTGCACCCCCAAGAAATATTCAAGAAGACTCAAGCGTCTAAGCTTGGGGATGCCCCCGTGCATCCCCTTCTCCATCAACAATTATCAGTTCGTCTTTCGTTCCACTATATTTTAGTCACTTCATGCGTTATGTGCTATGCTTGGAGCGTCTTGCTTTTAGTTTCCTTTTTAGTTTTCTTTAGCTTTGCTTGCTGTTCATAACGAGTTAGAACCCAGCTTTCTTTGTGTGGGAGAGAAACACGCTCCACTTCAACCTAGAACACAACATAGGATTTTCATGCTTATCTTTGCTGTGTATGTTCCTTGTCTTTCAATAGCTACTGTCATGTTTAGCTCTTAGTTTTCATGCTTTTCTTTTTAAAGAGCTTTTGTTTAGTTGGTTGCTGAACTCTCTTGAGTTTTCATGTTTACCTTGTTAAGAGAGTTTGTCTGTTACACTGAGTAGTGTGTCTTAACTTAAAGTAGGTAATTGAGGTTGCTATTTAATTTTAGTAGTAACTTGCAATAGTTTTGAGGTATTGCCATGAGTAATGTCTGAACTTTTGGTGTCAAGAGCTTTAGCCTATTAGTGATAGATGTTGTATTTTGGGCAATCCGTGTTTATTTTCGAAAACCTACAAAATAGTTGAGAACTTTAGCTACTAAATGGATCACTAATCTTTGGAGGGATCGAATATTAGAGTACACTCACATACCATGGGTCGAGGATGCGCAAGGGTAACTAAACCCCCATACACACCTCCTCGGGGTACTTGTCTCTTTGTGAACCTCTTAATTAGATTGAGAGTTACCGATAATAAGTGCATGAGTTCTTCGGACTAATGTGAGTATTCGAAGGTTGACACTTCCACCTAACCATATTTTTCTAGCCTCTTTGGTACCGTGCATTGCCCTTTCTCACCTCGAGGGTTGGCGCATACTTCGCCGGTGCATCCAAATCCTTGGCACGATACGCTCTGTCATCATAAGCCTCATTATATCCTTCCTCAAAACAGCAACCATACCTACCTATCAAGGCATTTCCATAGCCTTTCCGAGATACATTGCCATGCAACATCCATCTTCTCATGACTTGATCTTCATGTCATACATGCTTTTTGCTTGATCGATGAGCCGCATGCTAGTTGGGCCTTGCCCTAATCATTGCTACATGACGCGCTAGTATCATTGCATATCCTGCTACACTGGCAGAGGCATACATTTGCATACATCATGATAGTTTCATTTTCTTTATGTTGAGTACTTTTGTAAAGTGTGAAAGATCTTCTATACTTCTTGTAATACATAGAGTGTTGCCCCTAAAGTGAGGAAAAGATCCCAAAGAGGACAAATCAAAAGATCCCAAAGAGGACAAATGAGAGATAAATAGAAAGAGCCATTGAGGCCACAAAAAATAAACAAATAGAAAAAAAGAGAAAAAGAAATAAAAAGAGAGAAGGGGGCACACTACTATTTCCTTTTGAGAGATCCACACTCGTACTCCATCTTATACCTTGTACTCCATAGAGATTATCATTCATGCATATAGCTATGTGGGGACCTTTACACTATATAACTTGGCTTGTATATTCCAATGATGAGCCTCCTCAAAAGAGCTCTAGGTCTTCTTGAGCAAGCAAGTTGGATGCACCCCCACTAGTTCCATTGGAGAGCTTACCTTAGCTCATATGTGCATCCGTTGCATGGCAATCCCTACTCCTCACATCATATCTATCATTTGGCTTTCTCTCGCCGATGATTGTCCTCATTGATGTGAGCCTTTCACACCTTTTTTGTCTTCCCCCTCTATCATTTTTCTCTCTTTGCCATCCTAAGTGTCGACTTTCTTGCTTACGCCCATCCATTGCATAAGTGCTCAAAATATCAAAAGGGAGTGGATCATTTTGACTTGTACCTGGCTGACGGTCTGGGGATGAGTCAAGATAAGATTCCAAAGAAGACCAAGTGTGAAACTTTAGTAGATTAAGTTCTCAACAATACAAAAACTATGTTTTACTCTCTTATATATCCCTATCCCTTTCTTGCACGCAAACACCATTTGGAGACATTCGAGTCATGGACAGCGAGAGCTCTTGCACCTTTATGTTCTTATGTTGCTTGTTACAATGCTAATATAGACTCTTGTTTGTTATGACTTGAATTGAATTACATGCCTTGATTGCTTTACTTAAAGTTCTAATATGGTTGATAGCATGTCACCACAGAAATTATGCTTGTTATCATTTACCTACTCGAGGACGAGCAAGAATTAAGCTTGGGGATGTTGATACGTCCAAAACGTATCTATAATTTCTGCTTGCTCCATGCCTCTTTTGTGTGATATTGCTATGATATTTATGCACTTCCATACACTTTTGATCATATTTGGACTAACCTATTAACTCAGTGCACCACAGTGCCAGTTCCTGTTTTCTGCTGTTTTTCTATTTCAGGTTTCCCCCATATTAAAAGTGCCCTAAAAATTCCGGGAAAAATACAGGAAAAATCAGCGTATCGGGAGCTTCCAGAAAAACCAAGGCAGGGCCAGAGGGGAGCCTGGGGTGGCCCAGGCGGCCACCCGGCGTGGCCCCACCCCTGGCCGCGCCAGGGGGGCGCCTGGGGCCCCACCTCCGCCTCTGGTGACCCCCTTTTGCATATATATTGCTCGCGTCCCGAAACCCTCGAGGACGGAACCCTTTTTCGCGATCTCATCTCTGTTCCGCCGCCGCCGCGCTTCCAAGATCGGGAGCACCAGGAGAACTCTTCCCGGCACCCTGTCGGAGGGGAGAACCACCACCGGGAGCTTCTCCACCACCATGGACGCCTCCCGGATGAGTTGTGAGTAGTCTCCATTGGACCATGGGTCCATGACCAGTAGCTATGTGATGTTCTCCTCCCCTCTTTGTTCTTCATGGATTAGACCTCGTGAGCCGCCCTACATGATCGAGGCACATATGTAATCTTTATGTTGTTGCTCTGCTGAGTTTGCTGGGATCCGATGGATTATGAGATTATGTTCAGATTGTGTGTGAGTAATATATTTGATTCACCTCTTTTATATTTATGTTCTTGAGTAATTCTTGCATGTGTTCTCCGTTGCTGTTTATTGCTTAGGCCAAGTAGTAGGTAGTAACTCCAAGAGGGAACGTTATGCTTGATTGTGGGTTCATGCCCCTCGATGACTAGTTTGAGTGACAGAAACATGAGTCTAGGGGATGTGCTGTTGCCACAAGGGGGAAAACAACGGTGCTTGTACTTGCAGGTGCAAGGATTGTTTACTTTACACAAAGTTCTTTTAATGCAGTTGTCTGTTGCTTTGAGTCTACACTATGGGTGGGACTCGCAACTTAATACCAGCGAGATGTTCTGGATAGATATCTCAAGGTGGATGATTAGTAGTAGATGCAGATGGATTTCGGTCTACTTGCCTTGGCGTACCGCCCATGCTTTTGAGCCTCTACCTTTCTTTACAGCTTAGTTAGCATTGGTTTGCACACATAATCCTGTCAATTGCCCAGCTATAATTTGTTTACCTCTCTTAGCTGTTTTATCGTCTTTTTGGAGAGAGACATCACTAGTGAACATCATGGGACCCCGGTCCATATTACCATCACTGATCACACCCGCTATTTACTTCCTGTTCTATTTCCTTTGTAAACGACAAGGCCGGAGGGATTGACAACCTCTCTGTACTCGTTGGGAGCAAAGTTATTTGTATCTGTGTGCAGGTCCTGTCAAGCAAAAGTTTCTGGCGCCATTGACACCTTCTTGTCGACCCTCGGAGTCTCACGGGATTCGATCCTTGGTATCTTTGCCAAGTGAAATTTGCCGCTACGCTACATCTCAAACCTTCCACTTAGGGTAACCAACGAGGGGCGAGAAGCCATCACTTGGTGACAATATTTGCTTGTTTATTGGACCATGAAAATGGTGATGATGGTGATATGAGTGGGTAGAGGCCTCCCATGCACCGTCCTCTAAGAATGATTCTCCTTGTTCTCAAGTCCTTAACCAAGAAAAAATAAGGATAGAATTCAATAAGGACATTGTTATCAAGAGTGAATCGATGAACGGAAACAAGATTTTTGGATGTTTGAGGAACATGCAAGACATTGGTCAAGTGTAAAATTTTCACGGGTTTTGTAACAATTGAACTACCAATGTGTGTGATATCCATACCAGAACCGCTTGCCGTGCAAATTTGGTCGCCTCCATTGTACTTCTCCCGCATCGTCAACTTGTCAAGTTCACCTGTGATGTGGTTTGTTGCTACACTGTCGGCATACCAGTTGGTGTCCACGCCATAGGAGACAGCATGCGCCTCCTTTTCTTCTTGGTCATTTTCTTCATAGCGCCACCAGCAAACTCGTGCACCTCCTGGATGGTGTTTGTAGCATATCTGACAGTCTGGATAGTCATGCTGTTGCTCACGAACCTGCTGTTGTTGTTGCTGTCGAGGGCGGCCTCTGAATCCGCCGCCTCCATTGGAGGAAGAGGACTGGCGGTCACCACGATCACCACGACCACACGCCCTTCCTCCGCGCCCGCGGGATCTGTCGCGAGACTGGCCACGGCCTCTGTAGACCGCATTAGCAGATGAGTGGAACCCGCCTGAAGATGAGTCACCTAGCATCTCCATCCTTTGATCAAAGGCAGAGATCTGAGCAAAGAGATCGTCGGCGGTGATGGAATTTTTGACAGCGCCGATCGCCGCCACCACGGAGTCGTAGTCGCAGTCCAGTCCATCCAGGATATAGTCCACCATCTCCGGATCAGATACGGGACGACCGACAGCAGCTAGTTCATCCCCAAGGCTTTTTATCTTCACCATAAACGCCGAGCTCGACATGGTGCCCTTCTTGGTATTGGTGATGGCGATTCTCAGATTAGTAATCCGAGACTGAGATTGTGAGGCGAAGAGATTTGTCACCGTCGTCCAGAGTTCAAAGGTGGAATCTTTCCCAACGACTTGTGCAAGAATTTCTGGAGACATGGAATTGAGAAGATATGATAGAACCTGCTGGTCTTTGGCGATCCAGGGTCCATATAGGGGTTTCGGCTCTAGGGCCGTGGTCTTGTCTGCCTTTGTGATCTCCACCATCCTGGTCGGAGTGGCGTCGGTGTTGTCCAGGAGCCCCGTCACCTGCGCGCCTCGCAGGGCTGGGAGGACCTGCGTCTTCCAGAGGATAAAATTACCTCTTGCGAGCTTCTCAGACGGCGGTGATCTGAGGTTGAGGGAGACGCCGGCGTAGGAAGCCATGGAGACGATGGTATGTGGTTTCTAGAGTTTTGGTTTGTGGCTAGATGTATGAGAAGAGGTGGCTCTGATTACCATGAAAGATATCAAGCGTTCCTACTCCCTTGAGGGAGCCGCGTGGGTGTTTATATTGATATGGCCGCATCCCTTGGCTTGGCGTACAAGGATATACAAGAGGAGTTTGAGTAGAATACAAGAGAAGGAAAGAGGTTGAGATTACAACGTCATATATTCTAACACCCACATCGTGGTGGTGCGTCTCACATCGTCGGAGGGCGTGTGGAGATATGCCTCCGGCGGATCTCACGGGGTTCAGTCTTCATTCGTCGGTGTATGGATTGAATCCTTCTGATCTACGTTTTTCTTCCTCAATGATGGTTGCCGTTCCGATGCGCCGATTTCTTGGGGCTTAGCACGATAACTTTCCGACTGTCTACTACAACAAGGTTTACAAGGCAGATGGGGCAATGACGGCGGCGTGTTGTAGTTGTCACTAAGGAGGTCTACGAATATGAGATTTCTATTGCTTCTTGTCTTTTTTGTACTGCCATGGTGTTTGATGAAAAGATCAGAAGTTCTTCCTAAAAACAAGAAGGGGCGCCATGGTTCTCCGAAGTGATTTTTTGTCCAAAAGGACCCCCGCCGAACGCTATTGCCAAAAAAGACTACCTGCAGATAAAATTGTCAAAAAGAACCCACTCACTAGTGGCGGCAGGCGCGGCAGGCGACATGTGGCACCTGCCGCCACGCCAAGAGGCCACGGGCCCTACCGCCACGGCAGGAGGCGGCCGCGCGGGGCAGAACGGTTTTCTGTGCCGGGACGGAACGGGCCTGGCGATGTGGGCCACGCCGCCACTGGGCGAGGCGGCGAGCGTTGACACTGCCGCTCCCTGGCCGACAGCCCCTGCTGCGCGCGGGCCGAGGCATGGGCCAAGCCGCCATCGCAGTAGGCGGCATGTGAGTAGAACTGATTGTTGATGACACTTCCGCAGACCAGAGTTTGTGTATCTGAATCAAATTCTTACATCCGCTTATGCCCATTTGTTTTCCTTATTGATTGCCAAGAAGTGTGTCGTTTATAATGATCACAAGCAAGAATGTGCCATATGGATCATTGGATGAAGATTTTAAAGGCCGCAGTCCTTTCCTGCCATGGAGTTGTAGTATTAAAGCTCGCTTACACATCCCGAAAAAAAAGCTTGCTTACACATGAAGATACTATGTCAATCTTGAACAGTGTAACCCAGTGTTTAAAAGGAGAGAACGGACCAGCATGAACTTGTAAGTGAAAAGGAGCGAACAGCAGTGCCGCCTCCTGCGGTGGCGGCCTGGCCCACGCCTCGGCCCACGCGCAGCAGGGGCTGTCGGCTAGTGAGCGGCAGTGCCAGTGCTCGCCGCCTCGCCCAGTGGCGGCTTGGCCCACATCGCCAGGCCCGTTCCGTCCCTGCGCGGAAAACCCTTCTGCCCCGCGCGGCCGCCTCCTGCTGTGGCGGCAGGGCCCGCCGCCAGGTGGCGTGGCGGCAGCTGCCACGTGTCGCCTGCCGCGCCTGCTGCCACTAGTGAGGGGGTCCTTTTTGACAATTTTATCCGTAGGTAGTCCTTTTTGGCAATAGCGTTCGGCGGGGGGTCTTTTTGACAAAAAATCCTCCCAAGTTTCACCGTTGAAATGATCGTCGCACCAAACCTTTGCTGATGGGGCATTCAAAATTTCAAACTCCATGAAGCATTGCACTACTATGTATATACTCCCAAGGGCAGATCCATGGGATTTTTTTTTTTTGCGTATTTGAACTGTTCATAACTACTACTCTCTCCATTCTGCAATCCAGTACGCCCGCTCTTCCCGAAATCTAGGTTTGACCATAAATTTAACCAACGAGCCCGTTGCGAATTCAGTGGTATATTTTTTTACTCCCGTCATAGTCAATCTTATTGTTTAAATTTATGGTCAAACTTAGATGTCGGAAAATGCGTGCGCACTACATTGTGAAATGAAGGAGTAAGATTTTAGTGTGGTACTATTACCCAATGGCAGATCCAAAACCAAAATGATAGAGACCATTAGGCACGTTCCCTCCCTGCTACTTGCCTCAATGGCAATATTCTCCGGTAACAAGAAAAAAGCAGGAGAGTGCCCACCTCAAAATTTCTCCAAACGGACACTCACCCTCATGCACGCAAGCTAAAACCACCACGTTCAAAATGCCTACGATCATCCTCACATTCACATGCATGCATTGGACGCCCACCTACAAATAGTACCGAGACGCACACACCACACACCACACACCACACTCGGGCAGTGCAATCATCAGCACACGCATACCTACATAGTGAAGCAACAACACCTGAGCCAATGGATCGTCGCGCCTCGAGCTTCGCCGCCCCGAGCATCCGCGTCAAGATCCCCGACCAGCTGCCCACGCTGTTCGAGCCGCAGAAGGCCACGCCGAACCCGCACACCACCCGCTCCCGCGCCACTGCCGAGGCCGAGGCCGACGGCGACGCGCCGTCGCCGGAGCACCGCCTCACCGTGCTGGCCCTGCAGCTGGCCGTGCTCGAGAAGGCGGCGAGCGGGCTGGGCACGCTGGGCTTCGTCTGGGCCACGGTCGTCCTGCTCGGCGGCTTCGCCATCACGCTGGATCCCACCGACTTCTGGTGCATCTCGGGCCTGCTCCTCATCGAGGGCACCCGCATCCTGGGCCGCAGCCACGAGCTGGAGTGGCAGCACCACCAGGCCAGCCGGGCCCGCCCCGCCTCCCGCGCCGCCGTCCGCGCCTTCTTCTGGATGCAGCTGCTCTCAGCGACGGCGTGCGTCTCGCTCTCCCTCGCCCGCCTCATCCACCAGCACTACGGCGGCACCGAGGACGCCCGCACCAACCGCGTCGCCGCGCTCAACATCTTCTACGGCCTCGCGCTCGCCGAGGCGCTGCTGTTCCTTGTCGAGAAGGCGCTGTGGGAGTGGAAGGTGGGCCACCGCCGCCTCCTCGAGTGCGTCGCCGACGACTGCAACCTCGCCGGCGCCTACGGCCAGGTCGTCGTACGCCGCTTCTTCTACGACTCCTACTCGCGCTGCCTCAACGGCAGCATCTTGGACGGCCTCCACATGGGCCTCGTCTCCTACGCCGACGACCTCATCACCGCGGGCTCGCACGACGAGCAGAGCCTCGGCGCCGGCATCCTCGTCGCGCTCGCCGAGTCCGACCGCTTCGCAGACGACACGCTCCGCAAGATCGGCGTCTCCGCGCCCACCATCGAGCGCCTCATCGAGATGCTCAGCTGGAAGGGCTCCTCGGAGCGCGATGTCCGGCGCTCGGCGGCCGTCGTCGTGTCCATGCTCACCGGGAGGAAACTCGTCGCGCTCCGCGTAACTGGCATTCCAGGCGCCATCGAGTCCGTCGCGTCGCTGCTTTATGCCGACCACGACGAGCTCAACATCCTCGGCCTCTCCATCCTAAATAAGCTGGCGCAAGACCACGACAACTGCGACAAGATTGGCAGGATCAGGGGCCTCCTCGAAAAGATCATCTCCTACTCCAGCATCGACCATGCGCTGGCGTCAACCACGCCGAGGGACATGAGGCTCAAGGCTGTCAAGAAGTCGCTCCGCGTGGTCAAGAGGCTGGCCGGCACAACGGGGGACACTGGGAAGCTGCTCCGACGGGAGCTCACCGACATCGTCTTCACCGTGAGCAACTTCAGGGAGATCCTGCAGCGGCACGACAAGAAGGTCCAGTCGGAGCTGCACCAGCTGGTCATCGAGATACTCACGAGTCTCGCGATGGACGAGGGGTCCAGGGAGATCATCGGCGGGACGGGGGACGTGGTGAGCGTGCTGGTCACCACGTTCTTGCCGGGGGCGTTTACGAAGGAGTGTCAACAGGCGGACGCTGTCCGGGTGGAGGCCGGCGAGGCGCTCGCGATTCTGGCCCTCGAGAACAAGAAGAACTGCCGGGCGATCATAATGGCTCTTGGCGGAGGGATCGGGCGGCTCGTTGATGCGCTGAACGACCCCGTCGTCGTCGTCGGTGCCGCCAGGATCATGCACAACCTCTGCTCCTACTCCGGCGACGAGTGGCAGCTCCCTCTGAGACGGGTTACCGTCGGCGCCGCCAAGGTGCTGAGGTCCATCACGGTGGAGAAGGACAAGATCCTCAACATCTTCATCGGGCTCGCGGCGCAGATGCTCCGGTTCATGGAGCCCGGGGAGCTCCGGGGGAGCCTCGCCGCAGCGCGCGTGGTGGACACGGTGCTGGCGAGGTCGCTGGTGCAGGTGCTGCGGGAGTACAACCGCCCGTCCATGGACGTGCCCCGGGCCCGACGGTACACCATAGAGCTTGCCATGGCATTGATGCAGTCGGACGCACGCTACGTGGCCCTGTTCGTGGAGCTCGGCATGGAGAGCGAGCTGAGGCGCGTGGCCATGACCACCTCGCAGCTGGAGTGCTTCAACGTCTTCTCCGGCAGCGTCGGGCTCAGCCGCCGCGACACCAGCGTCTGTTCCCTGGTCAAGTCAGCGTTGGAGCTGATGAACAAGGGCTGGAATTAAGCCCTGAAAATACCACATCTATATACTGCACAAGTGCAGATTGCTATCTGCTGTACGGTTCTTCTTTCCATGCATTACGATTTGTTACGCATCGTGTATCATCTCACGCTACTCACTAGAGTAGTGCATTCTGTAAAAAGTAAAAATATAATGTGTGGCATAGTGTACAATCAATCAAAAATGTTTTTTTAGAGAAACATCGGCTTTAATGATCACTTAATAAAGTTACAAAGAGTCTCCCGGATACAATCCGAAACAGAATGAAAAATCACAAAGCTAGACAAATTCTTACAAGATTTAGCTAACAAATGTGCCGCTACATTAGTTTGCCGATGAACATGCTTGAACACCACAGAAACAAAGCTTTGAGAAGCAAACTTGATGTCTTCAACAACAGTACCAATGCTGGATCGATCGCAAGATCTAGAATTCATCCTTTGCACCAGCGAAAGGCAATCCGAAGCAAAGATAACATCAGAATAGCCTTCATCACTAGCTAATTGCACAACTCTACGTAAAGCCAAAGCCTCCACAAGTTTAGGCGCAAGTGCACCACGAAGAGGTTCAGAAACATCAACAGAACAACACTCATCATGGTTCAACACTACCACACCAGCTCCAGACTTGTTCCGGTAAGAGAAAACAACAGAAAATGGCACATAGTGCGAATCGGTGGTGCTTCAGGAGAGTGTCGAGCATCATTTCGAGCTTCCTACAAATGGCACATAGTAACGACCAACACCATAGCATCACGATATGAAGACCTTGATAGAAAATCAAAGAGTCACCTCTTGGTGTCTCTAAATTCAGAACATCGTAACACCATTCCAGTCCAGTTTTTTTATTGCATCTCACACCGCTCTTGTACGCACACAGAAAAGCATGGTGTGCTCCACTGTTTTGAGCCGGCCGCAGAAGCAGCAAGACTCAGTGTTCGGCGCATGACGTCGTTGTAATTGAGCCCCAGAGGGAAGGCAATCATGGGCGAAACGCGAGAGCGCCACCTTCATCTTGTTTGGGGCTTTGACAACCCAAATTGACTTCCAACACTTTTCTTTAGTCGCCAAATTTGAGGGCAGACCATGCCCAGCCTTGCTGTGATCAATCAGAAACTGCTCCGATCGAGCCATGTTGTATGCCGAGTGGATGGAAAATCCCTAGATTTTGTAAACGGCCAACTAGCAAAATCTCCACCTCCCCGTCTACTAATAGGAATCCGCAGAATATTTTCAGCAACATCGTTACGGAAAAAAGCTTTGACTGACTCTTCATTCCAAGAACCAACCTCCTCATCAATTAGACACTTGACCTTGGCATTTACAGGGATAGGCAAAAGTGGATGCAGACTAGCCATAATGGGTAGTAACATAGAGTAGTAACATGCCCATGTTACTACTCTATGTTATTACCTCTATAGTGGGGAGTAACATATGTGTGGTAACATGGAAGACTTCATTTATTAGGCCATAGACTCATCTTACCTTGATATGTGTGATGTTACTCATACTAGTAGTAACTAGCTATGTTACCACATGCCTCTCTTTCTTCATTTATTGCTTGCCACATCATCTTTTTTATCTAGATATGTGTGATGTTACTACCTATGTTACTCCCACTATGGGTAGTCGCATACCTTGCGGGGATGTCGATGGGATCCAGTGATCAAAGAGGATACAAACTTGTTCGCCATTACCAATACCCCACCGGATACTCCGTTTTAATAAAACACGGCCGGCCAAAATAGCTCTCCACGTAGCTGATGCCGATCTCGGAGCCTCTGCATTCCAGAAGTCAGAATTGTGATATTATAGCCCCTTAAGGACACGAGCACAAAGTGAGGAAGGGTCCGTGAGAAGTCTCCAGCCTTGCTTGGCAAGCCTTGCCAAGTTGAATAATGACATGTCTCGAAAACCCATTCCTCCGAGCGACTTGGGGGTAGTTAGCCACTCCCATGAGCGCCATTGCATTTTTCGCTTGCCATCTTCACGACCCCACCACTCATCGGAAATAATTTCACGAAATTTCTCACAAGTAGCTTTAGGAAGTTGAAAGCAACTCATAATATATGTTGGAATCGCCTGGATGATCTCTTCCAGTAAAGCTTCCTTACCAGCCCGGGAGATAGGCCGTCCAGACCATCCAAAAATGCTAGCCCATGCCCGATCAATCAGAAACTTAAATGTATTTGTTGGGGATTTGCCAATTTCGGTAGGCATACCAAGATGGAATCATTGAAGGCCTCATTGCAAATACCCAGTTGTGCTTTAACCCTTTGTTTGGCATGTTCCGGGCAGCCCTTTCCAAAGAATAACGCTGATTTGTCTTTACTAATTAATTGTCCAGACCCCTGACAATAGAGATTTAAAGTAGACTCCAACACCTCCACACTTCGAGTATCACTTCTAGCAAAGAAGATGCTGTCATCGGCAAAGAGGAGATGTGAGATAGGAGGGCCAAGACGGCCATTTTTAATACCATGTAGTTCGCCACGATTCTCCTTCTGAACTAACAGACTTGACAAACCTTCCGTGCATAAAAGGAACAAGTATGGACGGATTGGATCCCCTTGTCAGATGCCTTTAGATGGCATCACCGGATCAGTGAGCTCTCCATTCACCCTGGCAGCATATCAAACATTGGTGACACATCGCATAACGGAAGAAATCCATGCAGGAGCAA
The DNA here is from genome assembly GCA_902687465.1 of Secale cereale. NCBI lineage: Eukaryota > Viridiplantae > Streptophyta > Magnoliopsida > Poales > Poaceae > Secale > Secale cereale. The sequence continues at coordinate 75,352,596 of LR738715.1, read as the reverse complement.
AACCAAGTTTGGAGAGGCAGCCATGAAGATAACTCCACTCGACTCGGTCATAGGCTTTCATCATATATATCAATCTTCATGGCAAAGAACGGTTGCTTGGCACGCTGCTGACGGATGGTGTGTAGACATTCATATGCAATTAGAGTGTTATCCGTAATCAACCGGCCAGGCACAAACGCACTCTGGAAATCATCTCAGAAAGAAACAACTTAAGACGGTTAGCCAAGACTTTGGAGGCGATCTTGTACAAAACATTACAAAGGCTGATGGGTCTGTAGTTTTTTAGTTCTTTCGGTCTTGCCACCTTTGGAATGAGGACTATCACAGAATCACAAAAACCATCAGGGATGGGTTTACCTTCCAGGAAATTACGAACAACCTGGCATATATCCTCCTCCAAGAAGTTCCAATGAGTCTGGTAGAACAAAGCCGGAAAACCGTCCGGGCCCGGAGCCTTGGTAGGTCCCATCTAGAACAATGCAGCCTTGATCTCTTCATTTGTGTAGTGCTTACATAATTTCTCGTTCATATCCGAAGAAACTGTATTAGGAATAGCATCCAGGATAGCAGCCTCATCACAAGGTTGAGATGAAAACATATTTTCATAAAATTGTTGCACCAAGCCTTTGATCTCCCGTTGCGATTCACACAAAGACCCATCATCTCGACGGAGAGAGTAAATTTTATTTGTGCGTCTGCGGGCCGTGGCACGGGCCTGGAAGAAACCCGTGTTCCGGTCCCCCTCCTTGAGCCAGTCTACTCGGGAACGTTGGCGCTCCATGATTTCCCCACGTTCAAAAAGTTCACAAAGTTGTTTCTCCATTGAGCGTTCCTCCAAAATAGAAGCCTCTGTAGCCGGAATAGACCGAACAGAAAACAACCGGCGTTCGAGTTTGGAAATTTTCTTGCGAACCGAGCCAAAGGAATTACGGCTCCAAGTCTTTAGAGAAGCAGCAACGTGGTGCAAATTATCCCATGTGGATTGAAGGGACATCTCCCCATTCCTTCCATCAGCCCATGCACGTTCCAAGGTATCCCTATAAGGCTACTTCCAATGCATTGGTGCTTAGATGAGGTGCTAAGCACATTAAAAAGTTTAGCACCTAATGTCCACAATGCATAGGTGCTTAATTTGTTGGTGCTAAGCTCCCCTCATTTAATGCTTTATCAACTAAACTATTCCATGCATTGGTGGATTGCTTTCATTTAATTGTTTTTGCCTAGGTTCACGTGCTTGGCATTGGTTCTTCCTGTGGTCACCATACTCACCTCTCTCCTCTTTATTACCTTGCCACATCAGATTTTTTGCCTACATGGCAGCCTTAGCACCTGTACAAGGTGGAGCATTGGGGAGGGCCTAATCTGATGCACGCAACCACATGGCCTCGAATTTGAATCCTTGTTGCACAGGGCGCCGCTCATTCTCCAAGGAAAACTGAGACACATTGATCAAAATGGCAGAATGATCTGAAGATGTAGCAATAATATTTTCCACATGACACTCATTAAACAAACTAGAAAAGCCACTATTCACAACGGCCCTGTCTAGCCGAACTTTGACGTGGCAGGCTAGTTCCTGTCAATTGCACCACGTAAACTTGGGGCCGGAGAAGCCCAAGTCTCTCATCTCCCAGTTTAGCACGCATTCTCGAAAAGCATCAATCTACTATTCAGAAGGATCCCGAGGGCCAAGATGTTCATCCTATGAGAGAACTTCGTTGGAGTCTCCACAAATTATCCACGGGCCATTCCAATGTTGTTTCAAACGCTGAAGAAGGCGCCAGAACTGAAATCTATCTTCCCTCCTAGGCTCCTCATAGACAAAAGTAGCTCTCCATGTTGGGGCCAAATCAGAAGAGACATGAACATCAATACATCTAGCATTGCAGGCTTTAAGCGAGACCGACACTGACTCCCTCCAGAAAAGAGCAAGCTCACCACTTTGTCCCTCTGAGCTCACAACAAAGCAACCAAAAAAATCAAGAGACCACATAAAATTACAGACACGAGAATCCCTCATCTTCGTCTCGGACAGGAAGAGGAGGGTGGGTAGATGAAGCTTCACTAACCAGCGAAGCTCGCCAATTGTCGAGGCCGACCCCAGTCCTTGACAGTTTCAGCCCATATACTCATTGCGTCTGGCGGGGCTGCTCCGCAGCCGCCTCCGAATCCGCCGATCGAGAAGGTGAAGTACGCTGCTTTTTATTCGTGACTTTTTTTTAGAAAAGGGGGTATTCCTCGGCCTCTGCATCAAAATGATGCATGCGGCCATCTTATTAATAAGCAAAATCAAGGTCTCCAAGTATGCGGAACAAAATTACAAAATGCTCCAACTGAGCTAGAACAAAAAGCAAGGACACCACATTCGGATGCGTTAATGTAAACAGGACCTAAACTCCTATCCTATTACATGACCGCCATCCAAACCGGTTGAAGATAACCCGAGCTACCATCTCCCAACGGATAGACCCAGTAACCAAACGCTCCCTGGCATCCATCGGAGTGAGTAGCGACCACATAGGGATCAAAGCAGTGGCCCTGTGAATAACCTGCAAAAAATGAACATTCGTTGATCTGTTAAAAACCAAGTCATTCCTGCAATTCCATATAGCCCATAGTAACGCACAAACACCCACACGGATGTGGCTCACTAAATCTTTCGCGACTCCATTCAACCACGTGCCGAATAACGTGGTGATACTAGTAGGAGGAGAAATATTAAAAGCAATATGGACCGAACGCCATAATACTTTAGCCATAGGACAATCGAGAAAAAAGGTGTTTAATTGATTCATCCTTGTCGCAATAACTACAGCGCAAAGACCCATTCCAGTTACGTTTGGCCAGATTATCCTTAGTGAGAATTACTTATTTATGAACAAACCACATAAACACTTTAATTCGTAAGGGAACTTTGACCTTCCAAATGTGAGCAGACCTAGGGATAGGCACTGAGTTGATTAAATCTAAATATAGCGATTTCACCGAAAACGTCCCGTTCTTAGTCAGTTTCCAGTGAATACGGTCTGTCTGCTGAGACAGCTGAACATCCATCAGTCTTCTCACCAAATGAAGCCACGCTACCCAGCGGTGTCCAACCAGCGCCCTTCGGAATTGAATATTAAGAGGAGTGGACTGCAATACTGTTGCAACGTAGTCTTCTTTACGTTGAGCAATATTATAGAGAGAAGGATATTGAATGGCTAGGGGCGTCTCTCCCAACCATGTATCCTCCCAAAATCTTGTGGAAACACCGTTACCAACTAAGAACTTAGTTCTATTGAAAAAGGCCGACTTAACTTTCATCAGTCCTTTCCAAAAGGGTGAATCAGTTGGTCTAGCTGTCACTTGAGCTAGCGTCTTGGTTGTAAGGTATTTATTATGTAAGATTTGGGCCCATGTAGCATGAGTCTCAGAAGATAACTTAAACAACCACTTGCTGAGTAAGCATCTATTCTTAACCTCCAAATTTTCAATTCCAAGACCCCCTTGATCCTTAGGTCTGCAAATGACATCCCATCTAGACAGCCTATACTTGCGCTTCATCTCATCACTTTGCCAAAAGAAACGCGACCGATAGAAATCCAGTCTTTTCCTTACCCCTACTGGGATCATGAAAAAGGACAGTAAAAACATGGGCATACTCGTAAGCACCGAGTTAATTAAAATCAGCCGGCCCCCGTATGACAAAAGTTTGCCCCCATCTTTGCAATAATTCTTAGAAACTACAATTGCCAAGGATGCTGCATCAGCAGAAGGGTGATCCTCTGAAACTTGGATTCTAGTCGGATTCTTTGATGGTTTCCCATTTTGTCCAGCCATGCTACTCTTCGATCTCGTAGAGGGAAAAAGTTCCTTGCTTAGGCCATCAGAGTTGTTACAGCCACGCCCACGCTCACGCCCACGCCCCCTACCAGCCCTGTTGTTTTTAGCATTGAAGAAACCTGGCCATCCGCATCCTCAGAATGGTTCTGAGCTACATGCTTGCCTCGGCCCCCTACTGATCTAGCTTCAGTTGTTGGTGCTTTGCCACTTTGATTCCTCGGTTCAGAGAATGATGAGAAGGAGTTTGTACCAGACCTTGACTCACCTGACCTCTTGGACTGGTCTTCTAGAAGACACAATTTTCTTGTAGCATAGGGTAGTTCCCCATTCACATCATGTGTCCCCAGTGTTAGACAAAGCATAGAAGAGTGACCCAGTAGTCCGTAGGAGAAACAATAGAAAGGCAGACGTTCATACATGACAGAATAGTGCCCAATTGTCATTGTCCTCGCCGAATTAACTGTGACATACCAAACCAGTGGCTCGTCCACATTTATCTCTGCTCTAACACGCATAAAAGTGCCCAAGCATCTCCCATCAACATCAGATTCCACTCGATCAATCCAACCAATAGATTTTGCAAATTCCTTACCCAGTTTGGCCTTCATCAACCTGGGCGGAAGGGCCATGATACGTGTCAAATAGCGAGTCCCTTGAACTCCACTTGAAGCGGTTGAATATTGGGATCAAACAACTTAAGAAGAACCGCATGCTTACCCACCATCCATCATGAGCCATCAAGAACCCGATCCTGATCCACTTTGGTGCTGAACTCTGCCACGAACAGATTGTCGCCGGATGGATGAATCAGCAAACCTTTGGGATTACCCCAGGCATGCCTCATCGCCGAAGAGATAGTATTGGTATGGAGTACATTGGGGGATAGGACCTTCCCCACTAGCGCACACTCCGGATCAACCAGATCATCATCGTCGTCCACCGAGTCAATTGCAAGAAACTACCACATTTGCGCCAAGGTTTGCATAAAACCACACAGGGCCTGATTTGTTGCAGAAAACACCGAAGAAGCTGTTAACCCGTTGCAAAAAACACTGATCGGCCGTTTAGGCTCTTTTGACATCGTTTCCGACAGGTGGGCCCCGCAAAAGCCGACGTGGCATAACGGCTAGGGAAACGGCACCGTTAGAGTCAACAGGAGTCGCCCGGTCGGTCGTTCAGACAGGCCCCGACCCCCCACCCCGAGTCGCCACTCTGCT
>LR738715.1:75280054-75340386 GCA_902687465.1 Secale cereale | reverse complement strand
TGTCTGAACGACCGACCGGGCGACTCCTGTTGACTCTAACGGCGCCGTTTCCCTAGCCATTATGCCACATCGGCTTTTGCGGGGCCCACCTGTCGGAAACGAGGTCAAAAGAGCCTAAACGTCCGATTAGTGTTTTTTGCAACGGGTTAACAGCTTCTTCGGTGTTTTCTGCAACAAATCAGGCCCTGTGTGGTTTTCTACAAACCTTGGCGCAAATGTGGTAGTTTCTTGCAATTGACTCTCGTCCACCATCACAGGTTGTGCCTCAGTTGCTGTAAGTTGGAGACGCTCCAATAATTCCTCAACTGCAGGAGCGGAGCGAGAACCGCTCGCCTCCCGCATCGGATCCTTGGCCACCGCAGGACTATCTGGGCCAGTTAGCAGCGGCTCTTGCGAAACACCGCCACCAGCCTCCAGATGGCGATCAACCCGCGTGCCAGCAGACTCACCGTCCCCCTTCACCGCTGCGTGAGTAGTCCCGTTAGAGACCCGTTCCACCATCGCCAAGAGCGCCGTGATGTCCTAGGCGACAGTTTCTGAACCAGTTTGGTGCTGGGGTGATAGGTAGCCCGGTATCCCCATGGCCCACGTCGTTGCGGAGATGTGCTTCTAGCGTTTGTTTATTCACCCTTTAAATCCCTAATTAAAGAGTACTTCTATCAAAGATCATTCGAACCTCCTCAGGTTGCCATAAATGGTGAACTGTGTGTCCAAATTTTGAACTAATTTCATCATTAGATTTCTCTTGTCGAGATCTTCAAAATTAGATCCCATGTTGATAGGTTTTCATGAATTTTTTTATGAAAAAACCGAGGGAAAAACCGAAAAAAAAACCGAACTGGAAGCACGTTTTTTCCCTTTTCAAAAGTAAGACCAGTGAAAAACCAAAAGGTCAAAAAGCCCGGGAAAAACAGTTTAAAAAGCCAAAAACGCGTGCGAAAAAATTTCAGAGGAAGAGCCCAAAGCGCGACACGTGGCGGCGGCTGAGAGTGCCCCAAGTGGCGCTCTCTTAGAGTGATCATTGGGAGGCCCCCCAAAAAGCGCTCGCCAACTAGTTTCTCTCACCCTCACTCCAATACAGATGTCGTCCTCTAGGCCGAGAATAGATTACGCTCTCTCTACATGGGCCATGGTTACTAGGATCACTCATCTCATTTTCAAAATAAGGCCTCGTGCGTCTCATTTAATGCGTACAGTCAGGTGGTTGCCCGATATTGAATTAATTAGTTTTCTTGTCGTCTCACTGTTTATTGCGAGCAATTAGTTGACGAGCTGTCACATCCCTAGCCTTACCTTGCCCTAGGATAGTTTTTGCTTATGCATCATGTTTAAAATCTTGTTAAACTTGAAATGGGGATGTTCAAATCCTAGCACTAAATAAATTCAACTAGGGTCAATTAAAATCTTTTCAATGAACCCAAAATGCCCTTTGGAAAAGTTCATCATTTATGGATTGATTAAAAACCTCTGTAAAAAATGTTGCACATATTTCTAGGACATTTTTGGATTTTTGAATTAACTCATATTGTATTTGAGTTGGAGCAAATAAATTCCATAATTATTTTTATTGCTCCAATTATTCTGAAAACATTTTGTGGAGTTTTGGAATAATCCATATTGCATCCACAAATAATCTCAGCAGCAACAAAAATGGTTTAGTATTAGTACTAAATCAAAAACATACAAAAAAAATAGAAAACAGTAATTAAAATGAGAAAAGCAGAGAGAGAGAGAGACTCACCTAGGCTTTACCTGGCAGCCCAAGTAGATGGCCCAGCCCACCAGGGGCAGCCTCGTCTTCTACCTCTTGCCAGTAGGCAGAGGAGAAGCTGGGCATGGCGCGCGCCGGCACGCAGCTGCCTGCCTGGCCCTCCCCTAGCCAGCGCGACGCCACCGACGACCTGCGGCAGACGTCTGGAACCCCCCTGACCCCCTCACTCTTTCCCTTTGTCTCTCCCTCGCCTCTCGACGCCATGGCCGACGCACCCGTGAGCACGCCGCCGCCGTAGCTGCGTCCACCGCCACCCCCGAGCCTCTCCGACGCGTCCTTGAGCTCCGCCGTGCCTCCCTCATCCTCTCTGTCGACTCATGCGACAACGGGAGCCCTATAGCGTCGTCCCCGACCTGTTCTTCCTCCTTCGGCCGCCGAGATCGCCGGCGACCATGCGCCGTCCCTGATGCCTCCCCGAGCTTACTGAGCTCTGCCTCGACTCCGCTGTGAGCACCTCATCGTTTCCCCTCTCCTATCTTCCTCGTTTGCGTGCCGTAGCCCCACTAACCACCGGACCCGAGAGCTCACCGCCGCCGTGGTTCTTCACCGCCGTGGCCAGGGCCACCCCAGTTAGCAGCTGAATGCGTCACCGTGTTCGCTGAACTCCCAGGAGCACGTAGCAGCCACCAGCTCCTCCCCTTGTGCACCGTAGCCTTGTTTCCATCAACGTCCGAACGCCGGCCGCCGCCGCGAGCTTGTTTCCGGCAAGCCCGGTCGACGTCAGCTCCTCCCGATGGCATAAATGGATGCGAGCGAGTCCCAGCTCCACGTAGAGCCCTTCCGCCGCTTGTTTGGTCGCCTGAGGGCGAAACCCGACGCCCTCCGCCGTCTCTGGCTCCGCCGGCGACGAGCCACGGGTCAACTCCGGCGAGTTTGACCCGGGCTGACCCAGTTGACCCCCTGGGTCAATGACGCGTGGGCCCCCTCCGCCTATAATTAGCTTTTATAATTAAGTTAATTGTTAATTAATCTAGTTAGTTAGGTTAGTCAGTGACAGGTGGGCCCAGTGCCCTGCTAATTTTAGGTTAGTGCTAATTTGTAATTAGTTACCCCTGTGACTCACTGACATGTGGGCCCCGCCCGGCTAATTAAACTAGGTTAGTATTAAATAAGTTAGTTTAGTTAGTTGTGTCACTGACCAGTGGGCCCCATTGGTCAGGTTTGACTGGACCAGCCCCTGTTGACTTGCTGATGTCAGCATGACCTAGTGCTGACGCAATAAGTGTTTTCTGGGATTTTAAATAAAACATAAATGATTTATTTATTTCAGAAAATAGCCAAAACTTCTAAAAATCATAGAAAATAAACTATAGCTCAGATGAAAATAATTTATATATGAAAATTGATCAGAAAAATCCAAGGAATCTGTTTATGGCACTTTCATGCATGTTTGAACAAGTTAAACCTGCTGATCAGGTCAAATCAATTAAATGGCATTTAATTAATCACATATGGAGTTTGAATTTGAATCTTGGATTCAAACCAACTTCATTTAATTGTGTTGCTAGTTGCATTAGCTCAATCCACACCATATTGCCATGCTATGTTCATGCATCATATTGTTGCATTGCATTGATTGTGTTCTTTCTCTGTTGGCCGGTTTTGTTCCCTCTCAGTAGACGACGTTCCGACGATGAGTTCGATGGCACCGATGAAGAGATATTAATATCTTCAGAAGTGCCAGGCAAGCAGAACCCCCTTGTTCATTCTGATAAAATCCCACTCTCTCGCTCCTGCTCTCTTTACTGCATTAGGACAACAACGATTGAACTGCTTTTGCTGCGGTAGTTGAACCCCTTTCCTCTGCATGACCTGTCATTGCCACAGTAAATAGTTGAAACCCACTAGCACGAGTAGGAGTTGTTTGAGCCATGTTGTGCCTACTCATTCATGCTTTCTGGTTATGCCTGCTATTGCTTAGAGTTGAGTCAGGTCTGATTCATCGGGGATGAATTGGGAAATTGTGAACATGTCCTACCGTTGAGAGCTAAGTGTGTGAACACGATTTGGTAAAGGTAGCGGTGAGAGGCCATGTAGGAGTACATGGTGGGTTGTCTCACTGGAACCGTCCTTAAGAACTGAGTTCTGTGTAAGTTGTCCAATGACAAAGCTACTACCACGCATTGGAATGCTTAAGTGCCCCTGTCGACTTATTAATCAACTCGATCTCTGTCCAGGAGTTGCAACTAGTTTCTGGTGTTTGTAGGTAGTGTTAGTAGTCTACCAAGTGGCACACGGTACATGTGGGCTTGGGGCAGACTAGGCACCATGGCACGGTATACCAAGCGTAGATCCATCCGTCGAGGTGGGCTTGGGAACCCTGCGCACATCATTTGGGGCCGTGAGCGACACCCCGGCCGGATCTCCCCACGGATGGAACCCGAATAGGCGATAAACCTGGACGAGAGACTTGTGTGGTTAGTCAGGTCGTGGCCGACACCCTCGCCAGGCTTCCGCTTGAAGGTTGCCGAGATACACGTCGTGTACATGGCGATAAGTGGAGAGAGCGTGTGTGAAGAAGTACACCCCTGCAGGGTTAACATGATCTATTCGAATAGCCGGGTCCGCGGTTATGGACTTCTTGGATGCTTACGTGGTACATAGACAAGTGAAAGTGGATACTCTAAAACACGCAAGATAAGCGTGAGTGCTATGGATGGCCTTCTCGTAGGGAGACGGGAGCGGATCCATAGTGGTATATTGATTGGTGAATATGTGGACTCGTGTGCGCCACCTCAAAAGAGTTACTTGCAGTCGTAGTTTAGGATAGCCACCGAGTCAAAGCTGGCTTGCTGCAGTCAAACTCCACCACCCCTTTGTTGATACTGATGCATATGTAGCTAGTTCTGATGTAAGTCTTGCTGAGTACCTTTGTACTCACGTTTGCTTAATTTATGTTTTTGCAGAGAGACTTCAGTCTCGCTAGTGGTTCCGCGTGGACTTTGACATTTAGCTTGTTACCTCAGCTACGGTCTTGTGCCGTTGGGAGGGTCTTGTAGATAGTCAGGCTTCCAGCCTTTTTCATTTGTAGTTGTCTGTACCCAGACATGTTATGCTTCCGTTGCCTGTATGCTCTGTATGTTGGGTCATGTGACCTCTGATTGTAATAAATGCTATGATGGCTCTTCTGGGCCTTTATCTATATGAGTTGTTGAGTTATGTTGTGATGCCATGTTGTACAACACATACTTGCATGTTATGCGTACGTGTAATGTGTATTGCTATGTGTGGCATCCGACACCTAGTTGTTTACCTTTGGTAGCCTATCTTACAGGGAAATGTCTCCTAGTGCTTCCACTGAGCCTTGGTAGCTTGCTACTGCTCCGGAACACTTAGGCTGGCCGGCATGTGTCCTTCTTTGTTCCTGTGTCTGTCCCTTAGGGGAAATGTCACGCGTTGTTCCTTTAAGTCCTTGTAGCTTGCTACGACTTGGGTTCATACGTTGATGACCGACACGTTCGTTGCTGGGTCATGTATGCCTGTCTCTGTAATTTAGTGCCACTTTTGGTTTATAACTGGTCATGTCGGCCCGGGTTCTCTGTCATATGGATGCTAGCGACACTATCATATACGTGTGCCAAAATGCGCAAACATTCCCGGGCCAGGTAAGGTGGCACCCGTGGGGATACCGTGCGTGAGGCCGCAAAGTGATATGATGTGTTACAGGCTAGACCTGTGTGACTTAGGATCGGGGTCCCGACAACTTTGGTATCAGAGCCTGACTGCCTGTAGGATTAGTAAGCCAAACTGGTCGAAGTCGTGTCGAGAAACTCTTTAGTTATATTAAGGGAATTGATTGTGGAAGGGAACGTAAGGCTCTTTTTACTCCTTTACCCCATGACCTTCTGATCTGAGTCACCTTCTTCTTTCTACGGGGATTAAGAACTAGGCTTTCTCTTCTGTCTATCAGGATCACGTTAATTGTGGATTCAACTCTCAGTTCAGTTTATTCTACTAGTGTGTGTTCAACTGTTGATCTCAGAACCTTGACATTATGATGTTGAGTGGTTGTGCTATCTGGTGCACGAGTCTCAAAAGTATTTTCGAGCATTTGCAGCCGTTATGCTGTCCGAGTCATCCAGGTTTCTAAATAGTCTGATGCATTTGCAAATCATTCCTATCTGTTCCTAATGTCCTTTTAGGCCAGATTAACCACACTAGTCGGTGTGTTGAGGCACTCTGTTACCTCGACATATATGTTGGACTTATTATTATGACCCTAGGTGTCTTAGAAGATCACCAGTAATCTAGCAATGCTTTATATTCTCAGTGTGATGATTCTGGTCATTATTCTCGAAAGCATCCCGTGATGCCATTTAGTTAGTAAGCATTCTACTCCTGGGTTCCTGAACCCAAGATTCTTTCTACTTACTTCATGTTGGTAGTATTTGCTCGTCCCTTTAGGATACTAGTAACCTTGTGATAGTCCTCGAGGTCCGTGGTTTATCATTCTTCCAAATACCATGAACCATCCCTGGCAGAAGTTCTCCCGAACCAAAAGATCACAACCAGAGTGCTCTTGAGTAGTACTCCATTCATATTGTGACTCTGTCAATTCTACCTTTCTGCATGGATTGTCTGGAAGAAATATGTTGAACTAGTTCGACATACTAATCTATGCATCCACAACTCAGAAAGATATATGTTCCTTTGAGTTGTCCCTTTCAGTTGTGTTATGACTTCGTCTATCAGTTGATAGTCGGGAGTAGTTGTGCATTCGTGTTTATCGATGCCTTTTACTCTTGTGATCCGTCAATTCATTCTATCTCGGAATGACTAGGAGAAACAAACTCCAGTACCTTATCCATATCTAGGATTGGGTCAAAGAAGTTGTACTTCGCAGATGAAGAATGCTAATCCAGCTTCTAAACTGGTCTATCCTGGAGTATTACCATCTTTATGTCAAGAATGTCCTGGGAATTGCACATCATCCTATGAGCTCTTGATACAGTAATACTTCTCACCATCATCGTTCATTCCTCGGTCTCCGCGTTGTTATAACCGGAATACCGACAAGTGAATTGTGATGTGTGAAATCAATACTCCTAGCAACTTTGTTGCTTGGTAGCAAATGGACGATAATCTCATTCTTAGTGTGTTGGTTACCGAATCATCATCCTAAGATTGATCGTGCTACCTAGTCCACTTTCTTGGTGCACTCCTTGATTGATGAGTTAGGATTTTGTTAAGTCCTCGCTCATTTGATCATATCGTTTTGCCCTAAAAAGCAAGATTGTTCTCGAGCTTAGTAACATATCAGTGGTTCGTGATTTTCCGAATATCTTCTCGGAAGTATTACCAGGTTGTCACCTGACCGCTATGTTGAGTTCGTGATCAAGCTGGTTTCTCTCTAAACCACCCTTTCTCCAAGAATCTGTGTTGGATACCCTGAACTAGTTGGTTAAGCTAAACAACAACTTGGAGAGTTGGAAGATAAGAGCTTGCCTAACTTAGTTCCTTCTAAGGGACATCTTTTGTGTGTGTGTGTGTTGAAGAAAGATGATATCTTGATCGGTTGATCCTTGTGATCAATTGTTGGATCTATTGTCTTGTCCAAAACTTTGATTTGAATATGGGCTATCATCAAATCAAATCAGAACCAACGAAATTCATAATGTTGTCTTACTCGTGGTTGATCCCTCAAGCATACACCATTATATCTTCTGGGTCTGACCAATACTATCACTTGTTCACATAATTATGGAATTCCATCTCCATGTAAACCTGGATGAATTGTTGTTGAGCCCATCAGCAACACTGCTACCTTCTCCATGATTTTGTAGGACATTAAGCTAGTGTTGGAAACTTTCTAAGCATTGTCTTCGTGTCCCGTTCATGAGGTATATGTTGGATGAGAGAAGAGACTTTCCCTAATTCATGTGTAATTGATGTAAGTTGCCACCGTGAGTTTGAGAAAGTTGTTTTGCTTCCTGTGGAATCATCCCAAGTCAGTCATGCATACGTGCGAAGTATTCTGTGGTTTGGAGACTTGCAACCTTCATTCTGTATGTATCCCTAGCACGCCAAGCCACTGATAGATTTGTTCAAGGAGAAGAGGTTCCTTCTTAAGAATCATGACTTATGTTAGGACTTCGCTATCCTTGTTGATGGTTCCCCACCTGAACTCGATAGTGTTTTATTGTAAGACTACTACGTGGCCATGCTTGTCCTGGAAAACGTGTTCACAGGTACGTAGCGGAACCAACTCATGTTTTGGAGCTTGCTATCGTAGTTCATTTCCGAGAATCTCGCAACGCCGTCTCGTCAATTTGTGTTGCAAACTTTCATTTTTCTTTCTTGACTCGATGAGTCTGGAATATCCTGACACCAATCAGAACTAAATCTCAAGCAGATATGATGGTTGGTGCATTTCCCAAGAACTATAATATTGGTCTCTCGAAAACCGGTAAAGTGGATGTTATGGCCAACCCATCCAGCCGGAAGACCTATTGTTGTAGTATCTTGATTGAAGAAGTTGGCCACCTCCCCATAAGGATTTCGTAGGATTTACTCCCTAGTTGTTCCTTATGGATTCTTGTGCTCCTGAAGTCCGATTGTTACTTGATGTTCAAGATACCAAACATATCTATGAATGGCTTACGCTAACACATCAAGGAGAACATTAGAAGCAGAGTGCTAAATGTCTCTCGGTCGATCATCCAGATTTTGCCCCTTGACTCCGCTAAGGTGAAATCTGAGAAAGTGTTATCTTCCTTTGCATCTGCATCGTCCATCGTTATTCATCATGGTAGTATGTGGTGTTGCCAGGATCCTTGACACGAATATTGGTAAAACCTTGATGGATATGGGAATTCTCAAGTTCTTGAGAGCGCGCACTAGCACTAGGTGTTATCACCGGCACTAACCGGGATTGCTCCCAGTGTTCTTGGTTATGCTATAACCTCTCAAAGAGTAGATTCACTCTCTACTGTTGGGATTCACCCCAGTTACCAGAATCATTTCCAGCATTTGCATTTTGTTCCCAGCTTGCACCGCCAATGTGCCAATTCTCCATGGGTTACCATTCTCAATCACTGTTGTTCAGGATTATCTTCAAAAGTGGTCCTACCATGGGTCCCATCCATTCCCGATGATAAGCAAAATCAACCTTGGCATTGTCTTTTACAAGGCAGTCCACATCATCCATTCTAGATGGAGATTGTCATTCTTTCGGACTCCGTCAAACGATCGTTTGTGATTTGCCTTAGGCTGGTATAGAGAACTTCAAAGATCTCTATATCAAAAGTAATTCTTTTTGCCACTTAAGGGAATAACTCTACGAGTCACCTTCGCTAAGGTGCCCCGTCCGGTGACCTCGATCACCATCCTTTTAGGTGTGGAATTGGTTGCCTGCCAAGTGAACCTTCATCATCTGTTTCACTCTATCCCTCCGGATGTGTGTTCCGTGTCTCAGCTCAAGAGATGCTTCAATGTCTCACTCCATGAGCTGATCTTGGGTTCCTCGATCTTCGGAAGATCGATTTCTACAGAGTATGTCTTCGTTATCATCTGGTTGGATGAAGATCTCAAAGCAAGGATGACAAGATCAATATGATGCAATAAATCAACATCTCCGAGAAGGAAAATTAGATCGTGAAGATTGTGTTAGTTAGTGTCCCCTCTGATTTCTTATCTCACGTCTTGAATCTCGGGACGAGATTCTTGTTTAGTAGGGGTGAGTTGTCACATCCCTAGCCTTACCTTGCCCTAGGATAGTTTTTGCTTGTGCATCATGTTTAAAATCTTGTTAAACTTGAAATGGGGATGTTCAAACCCTAGCACTAAATAAATTCAACTAGGGTCAATTAAAATCTTTTCAATGAACCCAAAATGCCCTTTGGAAAAGTTCATCATTTATGGATTGATTAAAAACCTCTGCCAAAAATGTTGCACATATTTCTAGGACATTTTTGGATTTTTGAATTAACTCATATTGTATTTGAGTTGGAGCAAATAAATTCTATAATTATTTTTATTGCTCCAATTATTCTGAAAACATTTTGTGGAGTTTTGGAATAATCCATATTGCATCCACAAATAATCTCAGAAGCAACAAAAATGGTTTAGTATTAGTACTAAATCAAAAACATACAAAAAAATAGAAAACGGTAATTAAAATGAGAAAAGCAGAGAGAGAGAGAGAGAGAGACTCACCTAGGCTTTACCTGGCAGCCCAAGTAGATGGCCCAGCCCACCAGGGGCAGCCTCGTCTTCTACCTCTTGCCAGTAGGCAGAGGAGAAGCTGGGCAGGGCGCGCGCCGGCACGCAGCTGCCTGCCTGGCCCTCCCCTAGCCAGCGCGACGCCACCGACGACCTGCGGCAGACGTCTGGAACCCCCCTAACCTCCTCACTCTTTCCCTTCATCTCTCCCTCGCCTCTCGACGCCATGGCCGACACACCCGTGAGCACGCCGCCGCCGCAGCTGCGTCCACCGCCACCCCTGAGCCTCTCCGACGCGTCCTGAGCTCCGCCGTGCCTCCCTCATCCTCTCTGTCGACTCATGCGACCGCGGGAGCCCTATAGCGTCGTCCCCGACCTCTTCTTCCTCCTTCGGCCTCCGAGATCGCCGGCGACCATGCGCCGTCCCTGATGCCTCCCCGAGCTTGCTGAGCTCTGCCTCGACTCCACTGTGAGCACCTCATCGTTTCCCCTCTCCTATCTTCCTCGTTTGCGTGCCGTAGCCCCACTAACCACCGGACCCGAGAGCTCACCGCCGTCGTGGTTCTTCACCGCCGTGGCTAGGGCCACCCCAGTTAGCAGCTGAACGCGTCACCGTGTTCGCTGAACTCCCAGGAGCACGTAGCAGCCACCAGCTCCTCCCCTTGTGCACCATAGCCTTGTTTCCATCAACGTCCGAACGCCAGCCGCCGCCGCGAGCTTGTTTCCGGCAAGCCCGGTTGACGTAAGCTCCTCCCAATGGCATAAATGGATGCGGGCGAGTCCCAGCTCCACGTAGAGCCCTTCCGCCGCTCGTTTGGTCGCCTGAGGGCGAAACCCGACGCCCTCCGCCGTCTCTGGCTCCGCCGGCGACGAGCCACGGGTCAACTCCGGCGAGTTTGACCTGGGCTGACCCAGTTGACCCCCTAGGTCAATGACGCGTGGGCCCCCTCCGCCTCTAATTAGCTTTTATAATTAAGTTAATTGTTAATTAATCTAGTTAGTTAGGTTAGTCAGTGACAGGTGGGCCCAGTGCCCTGCTAATTTTAGGTTAGTGCTAATTTGTAATTAGTTACCCCTGTGACTCACTGACATGTGGGTCCCGCCCGGCTAATTAAACTAGGTTAGTATTAAATAAGTTAGTTTAGTTAGTTGTGTCACTGACCAGTGGGCCCCACTGGTCAGGTTTGACTGGACCAGCCCCTGTTGACTTGCTGATGTCAGCATGACCTAGTGCTGACGCAATAAGTGTTTTCTGGAATTTTAAATAAATCATAAATGATTTATTTATTTCAGAAAATAGCCAAAACTTCTAAAAATCATAGAAAATAAACTATAGCTCAGATGAAAATAATTTATATATGAAAATTGATCAGAAAAATCCAAGGAATCTGTTTATGGCACTTTCATGCATGTTCGAACAAGTTAAACCTGCTGATCAGGTCAAAACAATTAAATGGCATTTAATTAATCACATATGGAGTTTGAATTTGAATCTTGGATTCAAACCAACTTCATTTAATTGTTTTGCTAGTTGCATTAGCTCAATCCAGAACATATTGCCATGCTATGTTCATGCATCATATTGTTGCATTGCATTGATTGTGTTCTTTCTCTGTTTGCTGGTTTTGTTCCCTCTCAGTAGACGACGTTCCGACGATGAGTTCGATGACACCGATGAAGAGATATTAATATCTTCAGAAGTGCCAGGCAAGCAGAACCCCCTTGTTCATTCCGATAAAATCCCACTCTCTCGCTCCTGCTCTCTTTACTGCATTAGGACAACAACGATTGAACTGCTTTTGCTGCGGTAGTTGAACCCCTTTCCTCTGCATGACCTGTCATTGCCACAGTAAATAGTTGAAACCCACTAGCATGAGTAGGAGTTGTTTGAGCCATGTTGTGCCTACTCATTCATGCTTTCTGGTTATGCCTGCTATTGCTTAGAGTTGAGTCAGGTCTGATTCATCGGGGATGAATTGGGAAATTATGAACATGTCCTACCATTGAGAGCGGTGTGAACACGATTTGGTAAAGGTAGCGGTGAGAGGCCATGTAGGAGTACATGGTGGGTTGTCTCACTGGAACCGTCCTTAAGAACTGAGTTCTGTGTAAGTTGTCCAATGACAAAGCTACTACCACGATTGGAATGCTTAAGTGCCCCTCTCGACTTATTAATCAACTCGATCTCTGTCCAGGAGTTGCAACTAGTTTCTGGTGTTTGTAGGTAGTGTTAGTAGTCTACCAAGTGGTACACGGTACATGTGGGCTTGGGGCAGACTAGGCACCGTGGCACGGTGTACCAAGCGTAGATCCATCCGTCGAGGTGGGCTTGGGAACCCTGCGCACATCATTTGGGGCCGTGAGCGACACCCCGGCCGGATCTCCCCACGGATGGAACTCGAATAGGCGATAAACCTGGACCAGAGACTTGTGTGGTTAGTCAGGTCATGGCCGACACCCTCGCCAGGCTCCCCCTTGAAGGTTGCCGAGATACACGTCGTGTATATGGCGGTAAGTGGCGAGAGCGTGTGTGAAGAAGTACACCCCTGCAGGGTTAACATGATCTATTCGAATAGCCGGGTCCGCAGTTATGGACTTCTTGGATGCTTACGTGGTACATAGACAAGTGAAAGTGGATACTCTAAAACACGCAAGATAAGCGTGAGTGCTATGGATGGCCTTCTCGTAGGGAGACGGGAGCGGATCCATAGTGGTGTATTGATTGGTGAATATGTGGACTCGTGTGCGCTACCTCAAAAGAGTTACTTGCAGTCGTAGTTTAGGATAGCCACCGAGTCAAAGCTGGCTTGCTGCAGTCAAACTCCACCACCCCTTTGTTGATACTGATGCATATGTAGCTAGTTCTGATGTAAGTCTTGCTGAGTACCTTTGTACTCATGTTTGCTTAATTTATGTTTTTGCAGAGAGACTTCAGTCTCGCTAGTGGTTCCGCGTGGACTTCGATGTTTAGCTTATTACCTCAGCTATGGTCTTGTGCCCTTGGGAGGGTCTTGTAGATAGTCAGGCTTCTCAGCCTTTTTCATTTGTAGTTGTCTGTACCCAGACATGTTATGCTTCCGTTGCCTGTATGCTCTGTATGTTGGGTCATGTGACCTCTGATTGTAATAAATGCTATGATGGCTCTTCTGGGCCTTTATCTATATGAGTTGTTGAGTTATGTTGTGATGCCATGTTGTACAACACATACTTGCATGTTATGCGTACGTGTAATGTGTATTGCTATGTGTGGGATCCGACACCTAGTTGTTTACCTTTGGTAGCCTATCTTACAGGGAAATGTCTCCTAGTGCTTCCACTGAGCCTTGGTAGCTTGCTACAGCTCCGGAACACTTAAGCTGGCCGGCATGTGTCCTTCTTCGTTCCTGTGTCTGTCCCTTAGGGGAAATGTCACGCGTTGTTCCTTTAAGTCCTTGTAGCTTGCTACGACTTGGGTTCATACGTTGATGATCGACACGTTCGTTGCTGGGTCATGTATGCCTGTCTCTGTAATTTAGTGCCACTTTTGGTTTATAACTGGTCATGTCGGCCCGGGTTCTCTGTCATATGGATGCTAGCGACACTATCATATACGTGTGCCAAAATGCGCAAACGGTCCCGGGCCAGGTAAGGTGGCACCCGTGGGGATACCGTGCGTGAGGCCGCAAAGTGATATGATGTGTTACAGGCTAGACCTGTGTGACTTAGGATCGGGGTCCCGACACGAGCGCTCCTTTGGAAGTCTCTCAACGATCACTTGGGATGGGCGTGCTCTCAGCCACCACCACGTGTCGTGCTCTGGGTGTTTCATCCGAATTTTGTTTTCTTTATATTTTTTCGCAAGTGTTTTCGGCTTTGTAAACGGGTTTTTTCTGGGATTTTTTTTTGACTTTTTGGTTTTTCACCAGTCTTCCTTAGCTTTTGGATCAAGAACAAAAAATTTGAAGTGTTTCTTTGCATGAAAACATGTTTCTTTATCTTTCGCGAGAGGCAAAGTTTTCAATTTTTTTTGCACGAAAACAGCCATGCTTCTCGGAAACGAAAAAATATGTTTTCTATTTTTTTCCTTCCATGAGAGGCATGGTTTTGCTTCCGTAAAATGTGCTCCTGGTTTGGTTTTTCCATCCAGTTTTTTCGTGAAAAAAAAGTTCGTCAAAATCTATCAACATGGGATCTAGTTTTGAAGATCTCGACGTAAGGAATCCAACGGTGAAAACGGTTCGAGATTTGGATGCACATTTTAAGAGAAAAATCGTTTTGAATAAACGGATGTACGAAAAAGGGAAAACTCCCAGGTTGCAACAAGTGGTGCACATGCAGTGTGCCACTCGTTGCAACCCGAGGAGGTGAGAGTGATCTTTCAAAGGAGTACTTCTTAATTAGTGATTTCGCCGTTCAGTCCTCCCCCCTCCAAGTTCTCTGCTCCAAGCCGGCGTCAGTGCGATTCATGACCATCACCCATGGCGGCTGACATTCTTGGTTCGAGATCATGGCAGATCTTGATTTCTTCTTCCCCGACGCACATCAAAGGTTTGTCTCGTACCCTCTCCGGCCTATTCAGTATGCGGACTGATGTTCCATTTTCCCCTCATCAACTCATGGTCTCGAATCTCAGATTTGGTCCTAGTTTTATGTGGATGCATCATATTAGGTGACGAGAGTTTCATGTATGTTCTAAGTAGAGGACAACTTACAGTCTCAATCTTCTACTAATGATGTTTTTCTTTGAGGAATTTATTGATGTTGATTTGGCTGCATCACAAATCAGCAACGACAACAACACTCCACATGGTGGCGATGGTGAAGCATGATGAGGTCACGTACTTCAGGTAGGGTCAAGGGTCTGTCATCTAGGACCCATCTAGGGCCCCACACCATCATTGGTAGGCCTCTGGACCATAGGAGGATTTGGATGCGTTCCACATGAAGTCCACTCGGACACGCTGACCACACTCGAACGTCTCCCTCCAGTCGGCTCGGCCATCGACAGTCGGACAAGGAAGATGAAGAGACAACGAGGGAGCTGCAACGACCAAGTAGTCTTAAACGAGGCTTTAACTATAGTCAAGGCTTCAATTACCTATAACATACGTAGTTAAGATTATTTACTCCTATAACAACTGTAATATGAGAATTAATCACCCTGGCGACGTGGGAGTGAAGGAGGCCGTGGCGCACTTTATATAAGCCGCCCTCCTCCTCCATAACAGGGGACAATCACTCTTTGTAATCACACCCCCATAAAAGAAAACAAGCCTCAGGGCACGAGATGTAGGGTTGTTACCTTCTCCGAGAGGGGTTTGAACTCGTATACGCCGAGTGTACACATGTGCCGTAGCTAGGCTCTACCCATCTTCCGTACCTCTAGTATTCATTGTCAGAATCGTAACCCCGACAGTTTGTGCCCACCGTGGGGCTGCGCGTCTAGCAAGTTTATGGCGCCGGTGGAATTTCATCATCATCATCATGCTATTCATCGGCGAGATCCATTTCGGAACGCCCGGTTTCATCGCCGCCGACTCAGCGTGGCTTCAAGAGGCCCTGTTGGATGAGGAGGCGCTGCCCAACCGTAGCACGGGGTACTTTCGTGCGTTTCATACGGAGTCTGACTACGACAACCATCGGTACCGTACCGAGTGGATCCCCTCCTACCCACTGTACACCGTTGCCACCGTTGCCATCGCTCCGGACGCTCACAGCTGCAATGTTGGATCAGGAACACAGGGGCCCTTCAAGCCGCGATGGAACATGTGGCAGCTCTCGAATATGACGAGCCTGCCCTAGACATCTCAGAAGGGTTTCACGAGGACTTCACTAACGAGTCTGAGTGAGAGAGCATTGAGTCGATATCAGAGGTCCTCATGGCTGATAACGCAGAACATCACACGCCCCCGAGGTACACTGGCTCTCAATATGGACGCACGGGCACTTCACGCGGACACGTGAGCGACGACGACGGGGACGACCTTTCCGCCCGGCACGAGCCGTATGTCCCCATGCCCTCACTCAGGAGCTACGCGAGGAGCTCCGTAGAAGAACAAGCAATCCCCGCACACTCCCATCACCGGGAACACTCCCGAGGCCCCGACCATGGAGTCGACACGCTTGGCCACTTTGGCTGAATGAGACCACCTCAAGCGGCCGCGGAAGGAGCTAGATGACCAAGCCTGATGTCAGCCTAGTTCCAGTCGGCACAAGCGCCGACTCTTCCCGAGTGAGCAACCTCGGAAGTAGCAGGTGCTTAGCAATCTGTTGCAAAACCTTGCGGCGGCCACTCGGATCGCTGATTCCATCCAACCCTCCGGTTCTATGGCCGGAGAAGTGACCCGTCAAGTCCAGGCGCTCCTGAAGACGGCGTTGTTACAGAACATGGCGGTGTCCCAATCGAGAGATCGCATCCACATTGTATCGGTGCGCGTCGAGACCGCTCAGTCGGCCCACAGTCCACTCGACTCTGGGAGGCGCCGGGCGTCATCCTCCTCAAGAGATCATTACGGAGACCTTAGGCATGATCGGGTCACCTCACCATAGCGGCACCACGATTACAATCGCACTTTGATGCCCCCGCGAGACACATCTCATACAGACACCAACCCTATGATATAAAAGACAGCCGCATGGTGGCGATCCAAGGATGAGTCAGCCGCGCCACACGAGAGACCTCCGAGACCCGCAGTTCAATGCGAGATCCATTCTCGCCCAGAGTCTGGTCGATAGGGGTCGGGCTCTGAGATAGGGCCTTGATATTGATGTGCCGAGTGGTTCAGTGCTCTCCGACCCTGAGTGTTTCAGCTGATACATTCGGACTGTAGAGATCCCCAACAACTTCAGGTTGGCGATGGGGATCAACAAGTTTACTTGTGAGTCAAAGCCAGAAGTCTGGTTGGAAGACTACTGAGTGTCCGTACAGATTGGCAGCGGCAACGACAACATGGCCATGAAGCACCTGTTGGGAAATATTGCATGGAAAAACAAAAAAATTCTACGCACACGCAAGATCTATCCAAGGAGATGCATAGCAACGAGGGGGAGAGTGTGTCTACATACCCTCGTAGAAGCATAAGCGTTAGACAATGCGGTTGATTAATATGTCCAAAACGTATCTATAATTTCTGCTTGCTCCATGCTTCTTTTGTGTGATATTGCTATGATATTGATGCACTTCCATGCACTTTTGAACATATTTGGACTAACCTATTAACTCAGTGCACCACAGTGCCAGTTCCTGTTTTCTGCTGTTTTTCTATTTCAGGTTTCCCCCATATTAAAAGTGCTCCAAAAATTCCAGGAAAAATATAGGAAAAATCAGCGTACATGAAGCTTCACGAAGAACCAAAGATGGGCCAGAGGGGAGCCAGGGGAGGCCAGGCGGCCACCTGGCGCGGCCCCACCCTTGGCCGCGCCAGGGGGGCGCCTGGGGCCCCTGCTCCGCCTCTGGCTGCCCCCTTCGCATATATATCCCTCTCGTCCCGAAACCCTCGAGGACAGAACCCTTTTTCGCGATCTCGCCTCTGTTCCGCCGCCGCAGCGCTTCCAAGATCGGGAGCATCAGGAGAACTCTTCCCGGCACCCTGCCGGAGGGGAGAACCACCACCGGGAGCTTCTCCACCACCATGGACGCTTCCCGGATGAGTCGTGAGTAGTCCACCTTGGACCATGGGTCCATGATCAGTAGCTATGTGATGTTCTCCTCCCCTCTTTGCTCTTCATGGGTTAGACCTCGTGAGCTGCCCTACATGATCGAGGCACATATGTAATCTCTCTGCTGTTGCTTTACTGAGTTTGCTGGGATCTGATGGATTATGAGACTATGTTCAGATTGTGTTTGAGTAATATATTTGATTCACCTCTTTTATATCTTTGTTCTTGAGTAATTCTTGCATGTTCTCCGTTGCTGTTTATTGCTTTGGCCAAGTAGTAGGTAGTAACTCCAAGAGGGAGCGTTATGCTTGATTGTGGGTTCATGCCCCGCGATGACTAGCTTGAGTGACAAAAACATGAGTCTAGGGGATGTGCTGTTGCCACAAGGGAGAAAACAACGGTGCTTGTACTTGCGGGTGCAAGGATTGTTTACTTTACGCAAAGTTCTTTTAATGCAGTTGTCTGTTGCTTTGAGTTTACACTTTGGGTGGGATTCACAACTTAATACCAGCGAGATGTTCTGGATAGATATCTCAAGGTGGATGATTAGTAGTAGATGCAGATGGATTTCAGTCTACTTGCCTTGGCGAACCGCCCATGCTTTTGAGCCTCTACCTTTCTTTGCAGCATAGTTAGCATTGGTTTGCACACATAATCCTGTCAATTGCCCAGCTGTAATTTGTTTACCTCGCTTTGATGTTTTATCGTCTTTTGGGAGAGAGACATCACTAGTGAACATCATGGGACCCCGGTCCATATTACCACCGCTGATCACACCTTCTATTTGCTTCCTGTTTTTATTTCCTAGTTGCAGTCATAGCTATCATTATTATCTCTTGTGTTTGATCCTTTGTAAACAACAAGGCCGGAGGGATTGACAACCTCTCTGTACTCGTTGGGAGCAAAGTTATCTGTATCTGTGTGCAGGTCCCGTCAACCGCTAAGTTTCTGGCGCCGTTGACACCCACTTGTCGTCCCTCGGAGTCTCACGGGATTCGATCCTTGGTACCTTTGCCAAGGGAAATTTGCCGCTACGCTACATCTCAACCTTCCACTTGGGGTAACCAACGAGGGGCGAGAAGCCATCATTGATGTAGTCAAACTTCTTCGCGATCCAACCGATCAGGTACCGAACGTACGACACCTCCGCGTTTAGCACACGTTCAGCTCGGTGACGTCCTTGCCTTCTTGATCCAGTAAAACGGGCGAGGTAGTAGATGAGTTCCGACAGCACGACGGCGTGGTGACGGTGATGGTGAAGTGATCTCCATAGGGCTTCACCTAAGCACTTCAAAAATATGACCGAGGGACGAAACTGTGGACGGGGTGCCGCACACGGCTAAGACAATGTTGTGTCCTTGTGTGGTGCCCCTCCCCATGTATATATAGGTGGGACGGGAGAGGGAGGCAGCCAGGGCGTGCCCCTAGGAGCTGGCCGCCGGCCCTAGGACCGCTGCCCTGCTGCGCCCCCCTTTCCTTGTATGAAAAAAGGGGGAAAGGAAAGACAGGGGAGAGGGAAGGAAGGGGGAGTCCAACTCCGCACTTTCTTTTCCTCCACTCTTTCCTTTCCCTACCCATAGGGCCGGCCACTATAGAGGGTGCACCAGCCCCTTGTGGGATGGTGTGTTCCCTCACTTGGCCCATAAGGCCCATAACTTTCCCAGGGATGCCCGAAACTCCTTCCGGTGATGCGATAAGTACCCGGTACCCTCCGGAACACTTCCGGTGTCCGAATACCATCGTCCTATACATCAATCTTTACCTCTCGACCATTTCGAGACTCCTCTTCATGCCCGTGATCTCATCTGGGACTCCTAAAAACATTCGGTCACCAAATCACATAACTCATATAATACCATATCGTCATCGAACATTAAGCGTGCGGACCCTACGGGTTCGAGAACAATGTATACATGACCGAGACACCTCTCTGGTCAATAACCAATAGTGGAACCTGGATGCCCATATTGGTTCCTACATATTCTATGAAGATCTTTATCGGTCGAACCGTTATGACAACATATGCAATTCCCTTTGTTTGTGGGTATGTTACTTGCCAGAGATTCGATCATCGCTATCTCTATACCTAGTTCAATCTCGTTACCAACAAGTCTCTTTACTTATTCCGTAATACATCATCTTGTAACTAACTCATTAGTCATTTTCTTGCAAGGCTTCTTATGATTCTTTTACCAAGAGGGCCCAGAGATACCTCTCCGATACTCGTAGTGACAAATCCCAATCTCGATTCATGCCAACTCAACAAACACCTTCGAAGATACCTGTAGAGAACCTTTATGATCACCCAGTTACGTTGTGACGTTTGATAGCACACAAGGTATTCCTCCGGTATCTGGGAGTTGCATTATCTCATGCTTTAAGGAACATGTATTTGACATACAAGAAAGCAGTAGCAAAAACTGTAAGATCAAATGCTAAGGTAACGAATGGGTCTTGTCCATCATATCATTCTCATAATGATGTGATCCCGTTATCAAATGACAACTCATGTCTATGGTTAGGAAACCTTAACCATCTTTGATCAATAGTCTAGTAGAGGCTTATTAGGGACACACTATTTGTTTATGTATTCACACATGCATTTAAGTTTCTGATCAATACAATTCTAGCATGAATAATAAAACTTTATCATTAATAAGGAAATATAAAATAATAATAACTTTTTATTGCCTCTAGGGTATATTCCCATCAACACCTACCCCTGATGCTTGAGGGATCTACTCGGGCCTGGCTCACTCAGCTTCTATCGTGCAATACATTCTGTTGGGATGATTTGGCCCGAGTCTTTGTCAAGACCTTCGAGGGCACATACAAGCGGCCGGGTGGATCGGCCGAGTTGTGGCACTATGTTCAGAGGCTCAGTGAGTATATTCAACGGTGGACCACCCTGCACAATATGGCGGAGAATGTCACCGAGCACCAAGCCATCCGCGCATCCAAGGCCGGCGTCAGGTACCAAGAGTTGAATCCGAAGTATGGTCGCGCAGATATCCTGACCTTTAGTCGGGCCATGGAGATAGCCAATCGGTACGCCAATGGTGAAGAGGAGGACCGACTGGGAAGTGGCAAGAGCCGAGCGGGCGACGCAAATCAGTAGGACGACAACAAGGGCAAGAAGCACAAGCGAAAGGTTGAGGCAGATGGAAATATTGAGGCTGCAGCTCTAGATGACAAATCAAAGGAAAGGGCCCAACAAAGCATAAGAATGAATTGGAAGGTAAGAAGCAGGTCGCTCCGAAGAGTGACATACACGACCAGCCTTGTCATATCCATACAAAGAAAGGCAAAGACAACAACTTGATTTTCCCCAAGCATATCACTCGGGAGTGTTGGCTCCTCAAGAAAGAGATGCGGCAAGACCCCTCAGGGGACAAGGACGAGTACGATGATGATGACAAAGGCAAGGGCACCTCCGGGTACCCCAGCATTGAGAAGGTCCTTGTCACATCCCTAGTTAGTGCTTGTATTAGGACTAGATAGAGTGTGCATCATGTTTACTTTTCAAAGAAACTTGAAATGGGAATGACATAAACCCCAGCACCCCTCTTCTAACAACTAGGGTTTAATAAAATCTTTTCCAATGTACCCAAAATGCCCTTCAAAAATGTTCATCATTTCTGCCTTGGTCTTAAACCTCTACCAAAAATGGTGCACAATTTTCTAGGACATCCAAGGTCTCTGGATTAAATCATATGGTATTTGCATTTGGGCATTTAAATGCTATAAAATGTTTTATGTGCCCAAATAATCATAAACTAAAATGTTCCATGCTATTCATATTATATGTAGTGGGCATGACTAGTTTTATGAGCTATAAAAATGTTCTGGCATTTTTATTAATTCCACAAAGTTGCAAAAGAAATGAAACAGAAAAGTAAATAGGAAAAAAAGAAGGAAAGCAACTTACCTGAGCCCACTTACTGTCTGGCCCAGCCGGCCCAGCCCACCAGGGGTATCTCCGTCTTCTTCGCCGCACCAGCGCATGAAGCTGCTCGGTGGCGAGCGCCGCCGACGCGCCGGCCACCTCCTGCCTGCCTGGCTGGTCTCCTCGACCCCCTCGTTGAAGCGGTACGACGCCACGCAGACCCCCCGACCCCCTCGACCGCTCCCCTCTCTCTTCCCCCTCCCCTGGCTCTCTCCCTCGCACCACCCGAGCAGAGCTCGTCGCTGCCACCGCGTCCACCGAGTCCCCCTCGCCTCTCCGACGAGCCCCCGAGCTCCGCCTTGCTGCCGTGCTTCTCTACGCCGAACCACAGCACTCCGGGCGCCTTGAGGCTTCGTCTTCGAGCTCGTCTTCTCCGCACGGCCGCCGGACACCATCGACGAATTTGCCGGACCCCATGCCTCCCCTGCCTCGCCAACAATACCAGAAGAACCGCGATGAGCCCCGGTTTCGTTTCCCCGATGCCCCGTCGCCTGTCTTGCTCCCTAGCAGCATCAGCCACCAGAGCCTAGCACTCCTCGCCGCCGGCCATGGCGCCGCCGCAGCCACAACGACTGCCACTCGCGTCCGAGTGCATCACCGCACTCAGCACATCACCATGGACCCGTAGCAACCAACTGCTGCTCCTGCCGTGCGCTGTAACGTCGCATTCATCGACGCTCGAATTCCGGCCGCCGCCTTCGAGCTCACCGCCGATGATTCCAGCCACCCCAGCACCTTCCGTTGCCTCCACTAGATGCGCACGAGTCCTAGCTCGCCGTAGAGCCCAACCGCGACTCAAACGGTGGCCAGTAGGCAAAACCCGAACACCGCCGCCGTGTCTGGCCTCGCCGGCGTCTAGCCGCCTGTGGGTTTTGACCTGTTTGACCACGCCTGGACCCCCCTGTGTCACTGACATGTGGGGCCGGTCGTTGACTAACTTACTTTAGATTTTATTTTAAACACTAATTGCTGTCATTAGTCTAGTGAGTCACAGACATGTGGGGCCTAGCCCCTGTTAACTTTAGTTTAGTGTTAAGCTCTTTTTAGTTAGCACCAGAGTCACTGACATGAGGGACCCACTGGTCAGGTTTGACCTGGGCGCCCTGTTGACTGGCTGACGTCAGCATGATGTCATGCTGACGCAGTAAAGGATTTTCTGGGATTTTTAGATTTAAAAACAATTCAGGAAATTCCAGAAAATGCTGTAAACTTAAAAAATCATATAAATTCTACAGTAGCTCAGATGGAAAAGATTTATATATGAAAATTGATCAGAAAAATCCAATCTTTCTAATGGCACTGGTTTCATGCATGTTTGAGCAAGTTAACCTTGCTGTTTACATTAAAACAAGTTAATGCATTTAATTAATTAATAGTTTGGGTTTCAATTTGAATCTTTGATTCAAATGGGCTCAAACCCTTCTGTTTATAGTTGCATTAGCCCAAAACACATGCATCTTGCCATATCATGAGCATGCATCATATTGTTGCATTTGTTTGTTTATTGATTGTATCGCCGATATTCTCCGTGGTAGGTCCTGCTCCCGAGGATACTCCTGCGTATCCAGCTGAAGAGCAGTACCCGACAACCACTCTGTCAGGCAAGCAATCATTGATCATTCCGATACAAACCCATCTTCTTGCTCCTGCTCTCTTTTACTACATTAAGGCAACAGCGTGTGAACTGCTTCTTGCTGCGGTAGTTGAACCCTATTCCATTGCATGACCTGTCATTGCCACAGTAAATAGTTGAAACCCACTAGCATGTGTAGGAGTTGATTGAGCCATGTGATGTGTGATCCACCATGCTATTTGTTTATGTTGCCTGCTATGCTTAGAGTTGTGTCAGGTCTGGTTCATCTGGGTGATGGATCAGAGTGAAATGATCATACCGGTAAAGAGAAGGAAGTGTGGAATATGTTTGGTAAAGGTATCGATGAAAGGCCATGTAGGAGTACATGGTGGGTTGTTTCATTGGAATTGTCCATAGGACCCGAGATCTATATGTGTGATTCAAGTTACAGATACTACCACGCATTGGGCTCCGGGCGCTCCAAGCCCTCTCGTCTTATTAACTGCCCTTGTTCTCTGTCCAGGAGTTGCAACTAGTTTCTGGTGTTTGTAGTTTACTGGTGGTCGTGCACAGCGCTGACCCTCGGGGTGGGCTGTGATGCGACAGGTACGTGGCACGGTGTACCGGTTGCCCGTTTGGTGACTCAGGAACCCTGTACACAATGTTTGGGGCCGTGAGCGACACCCCGGCCGGATCTCCCCACGGATGGAACCCAAATAGGCGATAAACCAGGACGAGAGACTTGTGTAGTTAGTCAGGTCATGGTCGACACCCTCGCTGGGCTTCCGCTTGAAGGTTGCCGAGTACATGTCGAGTAAGCGGCGATAAGTGGTGGAAGCATGTGTGAAGAAGTACACCCCTGTAGGGTTATCAATCTATTCGAATAGCCGTTGTTCGCGGTACGGACTACTTGGTTACTCTTACAGTTCTTAGACAAGTTGATGGATACTACTAAAAGCCTCAAGACAAGTGTGAGTGCCGTGGATGGCCCTTCCGTAGGATGACGGAAGAGGATCCCCGGTGGTGTATTGTTGTGGTGAGTAGAGGACTCGTGTACGTAGTAATATCTTGCAATCTGTTGAGAGTTGTAGTATAGGTTAGCCAAGAGTCAAAGCTGGCTTTCTGCTATGAACTCCACTACCCCCTGTTGATAATGTTGCATGTATGATAGGTTCTGTTGTAAGACTTGCTGAGTACCTTTGTACTCATGTTTGCTTAATAACTGTTGCAGAGGAGAACCCTGCCCCTCCTGATGGGTTCTACATAGACATTGACGTCGACGAGTAGCTTGTCACCCAGACGGAGATCTGGAGCTTGTGAAGGGCCTTGTAGATAGTCAGGCTTCACCAAGCCTGTTTTATTTTCTAAGTTGTCTGTACCTAGACATGTAGCTTCCGCTTGTGCTTGTATGACTGTATGACTTGAGTGTTGGGTCATGTGACCCCTACCTGTATGGATATGTTATGTAAGGCTCTTGGAGCCTCTTAAATAAAGTACTTTGAGTCATAGAGTTCTGTTGTGATGCAATGTTGTATTTGCACATATTGAGCATATTGTGTGTATGATTGAAATGCTTGGTATGTGTGGGATCCGACACCTAGTTGTTTTCCTTTGGTAGCCTATCTTACAGGGAAATGCGTCCTTGTGCTTCCAATGCGCCTTGGTAGCTTGCTACTGCTCGGAATACGTAGGCTAGCTGGCATGTGTCCTTCTACGTTCCTGTGTCTGTCCCTTAGGGGAAATGTCACGCGTTGTTCCTTTAAGTCCATGTAGCTTGCTACGACTTGGGTTCATACGTTGATGACCGACACGTTCGTTGCTGGGTCATGGATGCCTGTCTCTGTAATTTAGTGCCACTTTTGGTTTATAACTAGCCATGTGAGCATGGGTTCTCTGTCATATGGATGCCAGCGACATTGTCATATACGTGTGCCAAAATGCGCAAACGGTCCCGGGCCAAGTAAGGTGGCACCCGTGGGGATACCGTGCGTGAGGCCACAAAGTGATATGACGTGTTACAGCTAGATCGGTGTGACTTAGGATCGGGGTCCTGACAGCGTTGGCATCAGAGCTGGACTGCCTGTAGGTTTCTCAAGCCAAACTGGTCGATGTTGAGTCTAGAAACATTCTTAGTTATATGTAGGGGAATTGATTGTGGAAGGGAACGTAAGGCTCTTTTACTCCTTTACCTTATGCCCTTCTGATCTGAGTCAGTCTATTCTTTCTACGGGGATTTAGGACTAGGCCTCTTATCCTTACTAGGTTCACGTGTTACTAATCCGTAGACTCTTAGGATTGTTGGTTTCAAGCCTCAGTTCAGTTTCTACCCTTTCCGTATGATGATTTGTTGGACCCGGAACCTTGATATGATATGTTGAGTGGCTATGCTATCATTTGTATGATGTCTCATATCTTTTTGACTCGGTGCATTAATGTGCCTGGTCACACGGCCATGCTAGTCCGTGTGCTGACTGAGACCGGTTATCGCTGGTATCCTGAGTACACCGTGGAGGAACAGTACCGGGATTTCAATCAGAGTCAGTATTTCTGCACAGTCCGGATATACCCCTCATATCCCGGAGCTAACGACCCCATTCATTGGTCTTATGGACTCGGGGTTACTATCGAGATGGCAGTGCAGGATGCCGCCTATTCGATGATGACCATTCTCCGGGCTAGGCATGCCCTGTTGCTGAACACTGAGTTCTGTTACATGCCAGCCTCACTTCCCGGAGAGGAAGGCTACTACACTGGTCTGTACACTGATGCTGCTCATGAAGAGCCACTGCTTCAGACTACTGTTCAGATGCTGGAGGATAGGGACCGTGAGGTCCGTGCCCTCCGAATGGAGCTGTATAACACTCGAGCCGCCCACTGGACTACTTTGACACGACTTGCACCTGCTGTGCACGCCGGATATCTGGATATGCGGGATTTGTACCCCGTACGGACTCGTCTGCCTGATCGTATGGATTGGCGTGACATTGGGGGTATTACACCTCCACGTGGGCGTCGGTTACCACCAGCGTCAGGCCCGAGGCCACATCCATGTCCCTATGGTCCACAGCCTTCGAGTGCTCGGGAGTTTCAAGATCCATCTGTTCCACTTCCAGGCTACGGTGGTAATCTTTACGAAGATTACTACGGGAATGTCTGAGCTAGACCGTGGCAGTAGTAGTATTGTAGTAGTTGTATTTCCACAGTCATGCGCGTCTTGTGGAATATGACTTCGCTAGTACTGAGTTTCGGAGGTGTAGTTAAATAATGTATAGGAGCTTGGAATGCCTCTGATGGGATGTATCGTCTTTCGCCGCAGTTGTACTTTAGCCTTGGCTTGTACTAAACTATGTATGGTGTGTATGACCACTAGTGTATATATAACAGTTTCTATATTACCATGTCGTACGGATGAACATCTCTGCATTCCGTGTCATCCATTACATTCTGCACTCCTGTGTCAAGTTTTTGCCATCCTTGGCTAAACCGTTGTTTTGTTTTCCTAGGATGGTCAACACTCACATCACTCCTGCTGCTCAAGAGCAGGGTGAGGCTAGTGGGGCTAGAGATGAGAATCTGCCCCAGCCACCCTCCTTGGATGAAGTTATGCTCGAGGCAGAACGGAACAAGAGAGAGACCAACCGTTTGCTGGAACGCATAGAGCAGAACACTGGGTTTCGTCAGAGGAATGACGTGGTGTCAATCAATGACTTTATCAAGATGTGCCCACCGAAGTTCCATCACTCCACTAAACCTCTGGATGCGGATGACTGACTTTGTAGTATCACCCACAAGCTACACTCTGCCCGTGTGGCCGAAGCTGACAAGGTTACCTACGCCGCCTACCATCTTGAGGGCCCTGCCAGTCTATGGTGGGAGAACTTTGAAGCTATGCGTCCTGCTGGCCAAATTACTACTTGGGTTGAGTTCAGTGAGGCATTCCGTGAACATCACATTCCGGAAGGTCTCATGGATCGCAAGCGGGAGGAATTCTGCAATTTCACCCAGGGCCGGTTAACTGTGGATGGCTATAGTCGCGAGTTTGGCAACTTGGCACGCTATGCACCTGAGGAAGTATCCACCGATGCCAAGAAGCAGGCGAGGTTCCGCAAGGGACTCAGCCCTGAACTCCGGCGAGATCTACGTCTGCACGAGTGCACTTCCTTCTAGAAGCTGGTAAACAAAGCTATCAGTGCTGAGACAGGCCAGACTGATTTCGAAGCCACACGCAAGCATCCTCGTGACTTTGGTTCCTCATTCGGCTCTGGCTCTCACAAGCGCCGTGTGTGGGTTCCTAACACTGCTCTGCCACCCAAGTACACACCGAGGCCATTCTATGAGGCGCCTCGCCCAACTCAACAGTATGCACCTGCCAAGACTTATGGAGGACCACCTACCAACTTTGCTCCACGCACTGGCACTGTGACATGCTTCAAGTGTGGGGAACCGGGGCACTACATGCGTGAGTGTCCCCAGAACCAGCCAGGAAAACCCGTTGGCCGTGGTAAGCCAACCGACAAGGTGAATTATGTCAAGCCAATCCCCACTGCACGTGGTCATGTCAAATATGTTTCTGCTGAGGAAGCTTATGAGGATCCTAATGTTGTCCTTGGTACGCTTCTCGTTAACTGCCATCCGGCATCTGTTCTTTTCGATACTGGAGCATCCCATTCGTTCATATCTGAGAGCTATGCTCGAATGCACAACATGAATTTTTGTGACATGCCTACTTCCATGGTTATTCAAACTCCTGGTTCAAAGTGGCAAACCTCTAGGGTAAGCCATGGAAGTGAAATCCTTGTCGATAGACTTGTTTTCCTTGCATCTCTAATCGCTCTCAAGTCCTCGGACATAAACATCATCTTGGGTATGGACTGGATGACAACTCATTACGCCAAGATTGATTGCTACACTAGGACCATTCAACTTACACACCCATCCGGTAAGACAGTCAATGTCTTGGCCCGAATGGCTGAGCGTCAGCTCTACTCTCTTAATGCCAGCCCTCTACCAGAACTCGAAGATATCCCGGTAGTCCGTGACTTTCCGGATGTCTTTCCAGAAGAACTGCCAGGAGTTCCACCTAACAGAGATGTCGAGTTCGTGATAGATCTTATCCCTGGAACTGTCCCAATCTCTAGGAGACCTTATAAGATGGCAACCCTAGAATTAGCTGAGCTTAAGAAACAACTCGATGAGTCCTTGCAAAAGGGTTTCATCCGTCCTAGTTCTTCCCCTTGGGCCCGTCTCGTCCTCTTCGTCAAGAAGAAGGATGGAACGGAACGGATGGTTGTAGATTACCGACCTGTCAATCTGGTCACCATAAAGAACAAGTATCCGCTCCCCAGGATCAACGACCTGTATGATCAGCTCGCTGGATCCTCAGTCTTTTCCAAAATGGATTTGAGGTTGGGCTACCATCAAATCAAAATCAAGAACGGGGACATTCCTAAAACGGCTTTTGTTACTCGCTATGGCCAATACGAGTACACCGTCATGTCCTTCGGGTTAACCAATGCCCCAGCCACCTTCTCCCGGTTAATGAATTCTATATTCATGGAATATTTTGATAAATTCGTCGTGGTATACCTCGATGATATACTCATCTACTCCAAGAATAAGGAAGATCATGCCGAGCATCTAAGGCTGGTATTGACGAAACTTCGAGAGCATCGCCTTTATGCCAAATTCTCTAAATGTGAATTTTGGTTGCCGGAAGTGACCTATTTAGGTCATGTGATTTCTGGCAAGGGTATTGCTGTCAATCCAGAGCGAGTTCAAGCCGTCCTTGATTGGACTCCCCTTGAATCGGTTAAGCAAGTTAGGAGTTTCCTTGGCTTAGCGAGCTATTGCCGACGCTTCATCGAGAATTTCTCCAAGGTTGCTAAACCTCTAACTGAACTCCTCAAGAAAGATAAAAGGTTTGAGTGGACCCCACAGTGCGAGTCCAGCTTTCAGGAACTGAAAAGACGCCTAACATCCGCACCCGTACTGGTACCACCAGACTTTTCCAAGGATTTTATTATCTACTGTGACGCCTCGCGACAAGGACTAGGTTGCATACTCATGCAAGATCGTCAAGTGATCGCATACGCATCTCGACAGTTGCGTCCACATGAGGATAACTATCCTACACATGATCTAGAGCTTGCAGCTGTAGTCCACGCACTCAAAACATGGCGACGTTACCTTCTTGGTAATCGCTGTGAAATCTTCACTGATCACCAATGTCTGAAATACATCTTCACCCAACCGGACTTGAATCTCAGGCAAAGACGTTGGGTTGAGTTGCTCACAGATTACGATTTAGGAATCACTTACACCCCTGGGAAGGCCAATGTCATGGCCGACGCACTAAGTCGTAAGTCTTATTGTAACAACCTGATGTTACAACAAGGGCAACCACTTCTTCACGAGGAATTTCGTAAGCTTAACCTTCAAATTGTTCCTCGAGGATTCCTTTCCACCTTGGTGGCGAAACCTACCCTTATGGATCAAATCATAGCTGCCCAGAAGCAAGATACAGGGATTTCCCGAATGAAGAGAAACATTCACAAAGGACTTGCAGGTTGTTTCTCCATAGATAACAGAGGTGTTGTTTTCTTCGAGAACCGTTTAGTGGTTCCCAAGAACCAACATCTACGGCAGTTAATCCTTAAGGAGGCTCATGAATCTCCTCTCACGATTCATCCCGGTAGTACCAAAATGTATCAGGACCTACGCCAGAGGTTTTGGTGGACTAGGATGAAGAGAGAAATCGCTCAATTCATTGCCAACTGCGACGTTTGTCGTCGAGTCAAAGCAGAGCATCAACGGCCTGCTGACACCCTCCAACCTTTAGCTATTCCTGAATGGAAATGGGACAAGATCGGTATGGACTTCATTACCGGGTTTCCCAGAACCAGGAAAGGGAATAATGCTATTTTCGTCGTTATCGACCGCCTCTCTAAAGTAGCTCATTTCCTACCTGTTCGAGAGAGTATAACCGCTAGCCAGCTAGCAGACTTGTATATCTCTCGGATAGTATCACTTCATGGTGTGCCGTTGGAGATTAGCTCAGACCGTGGGAGTCTTTTCACTTCACGATTCTGGGAAAGTTTCCAGAATGCTATGGGAACTCATCTTTCTTTTAGCACCGCCTTCCATCCCCAGTCAAGTGGTCAAGTGGAACGAGTCAATCAAATTCTGGAAGACATGCTTCGAGCCTCTGTCATCTCTTTCGGTATGGAATGGGAGAAGTGTCTTCCATTTGCCGAATTCGCTTATAACAATAGTTATCAAGCCAGCTTGGGCAAAGCTCCCTTCGAAGTTCTATATGGACGAAGATGCCGAACACCTCTTAACTGGTCAGAAACCGGGGAAAGACAATTCTTTGGTCCGGATATGATCCAGGAAGCAGAAGAGCAAGTTCGCATCGTTCGTGAGAAATTGAAAACAGCCCAGTCTCGCGAGAAGAGCCAATATGATAGTCATCATAAGGCTGTGACTTTTGAAGTCGGCGATAAGGCTTACCTTCGGGTTACTCCTCTTAAGGGAACCCATCACTTCGGTATCAAAGGCAAATTGGCCCCTCGTTACATCGGTCCTTTTTGCATTCTTGCCAAACGAGGAGAAGTTGCCTACCAATTGGAACTACCTCCGCACCTCTCCAGAGTTCACGATGTCTTCCACGTATCTCAACTCAGGCGTTGCTTCTCGGATCCTATCCACGGAGTGGACCACGAAACGCTTGATCTCCAGGACAATCTCACATATCGAGAATACCCCGTACGTATTCTTGATCAAACCGAGCGAACCACTCGACGTCACAATATCAAGTTTCTCAAGGTTCAATGGTCACATCATTCCGAGAGTGAAGCTACCTGGGAAAGGGAGGATCGTCTTCGACTTGAGTACCCCACCCTCTTTCCGGAGGAACCCGAATCTCGGGACGCGATTCTTTTGAGTGGGGGTGAGTTGTCACATCCCTAGTTAGTGCTTGTATTAGGACTAGCTAGAGTGTGCATCATGTTTACTTTTCAAAGAAACTTGAAATGGGAATGACAGAAACCCCAGCACCCCTCTTCTAACAACTAGGGTTTAATAAAATCTTTTCCAATGTACCCAAAATGCCCTTCAAAAATGTTCATCATTTCTGCCTTGGTCTTAAACCTCTGCCAAAAATGGTGCACAATTTTCTAGGACATCCAAGGTCTCTAGATTAAATCATATGGTATTTGCATTTGGGCATTTAAATGCTATAAAATGTTTTATGTACCCAAATAATCATAAACTAAAATGTTCCATGCTATTCATATTATATGCAGTGGGCATGACTAGTTTTATGAGCTATAAAAATGTTCTGGCATTTTTATTAATTCCACAAAGTTGCAAAAGAAATGAAACAGAAAAGTAAATAGGAAAAAAAAGAAGGAAAGCAACTTACCTGAGCCCACTTACTGTCTGGCCCAGCCGGCCTAGCCCACCAGGGGTATCTCCGTCTTCTTCGCCGCGCCAGCGCATGAAGCTGCTCGGTGGCGAGCGCCGCCGACGCGCCGGCCACCTCCTGCCTGCCTGGCTGGCCTCCTCGACCCCCTGGTTGAAGCGGTACGACGCCACACAGACCCCCCGACCCCCTCGACCACTCCCCTCTCTCTTCCCCCTCCCCTGGCTCTCTCCCTCGAACCGCCCGAGCGGAGCTCGTCGCTGCCGCCGCGTCCACCAAGTCCCCCTCGCCTCTCCGACGAGCCCCCGAGCTCCGCCTTGCTGCCGTGCTTCTCTACGCCGAACCACAGCACCCCGGGCGCCTTGAGGCTTCGTCTTCGAGCTCTTCTTTTCCGCACGGCCGCCGGACGCCATCGACGAATTCGCCGGACCCCGTGCCTCCCCTGCCTCGCCAACAATACCAGAAGAACCGCGGTGAGCCCCGGTTCCGTTTCCCCCATGCCCCGTCGCCTGTCTTGCGCCCTAGCAGCATCAGCCACCAGAGCCGAGCACTCCTCGCCGCCGGCCATGGCGCCGCCGCGGCCACAGCGACTGCCACTCGCGTCCGAGTGCATCACCGCACTCAGCACATCACCACGGACCCGTAGCAACCAACTGCTACTCCTGCCGTGCGCTGTAACGTCGTATTCATCGATGCCCGAATTCCGGCCGCCGCCTTCGAGCTCGCCGCCGATGATTCCGGCCACCCCAGCACCTACCGTTGCCTCCACTAGATGCGCACGAGTCCCAGCTCGCAGTAGAGCCCAACCGCGACTCAAACGGTGGCCTGTAGGCAAAACCCGAACACCACCGCCGTGTCCGGCCTCGCCGGCGTCGAGCCGCCGGTGGGTTTTGACCTGTTTGACCACGCCTGGACCCCTCCTATGTCGCTGACATGTGGGGCCGGTCGTTGACGAACTTAGTTTAGATTTTATTTTAAACACTAATTGCTGTCATTAGTCTAGTGAGTCACAGACATGTGGGGCCTAGCCCCTGTTAACTTTAGTTTAGTGTTAAGCTCTTTTTAGTTAGCACTAGAGTCACTGACATGAGGGACCCACTAGTCAGGTTTGACCTGGGCGCCCTGTTGACTGGCTGACGTCAGCATGATGTCATGCTGACGCAGTAAAGGATTTTTTGGGATTTTTAGATTTAAAAACAATTCAGGAAATTCCAGAAAATGCTGTAAACTTAAAAAATCATATAAATTCAAAAGTAGCTCAGATGGAAAAGATTTATATATGAAAATTGATCAGAAAAATCAAATATTTCCAATGGCACTGGTTTCATGCATGTTTGACCAAGTTAACCTTGCTGTTTACATTAAAACAAGTTAATGCATTTAATTAAATAATAGTTTGGGTTTCAATTTGAATCTTTGATTCAAATGCGCTCAAACCCTTCTGTTTATAGCTGCATTAGCCCAAAACACATGCATCTTGCCATATCATGAGCATGCATCATATTGTTGCATCTGTTTGTTTATTGATTGTATCGCCGATATTCTCCGTGTTAGGTCCTGCTCCCGAGGATACTCCTGCGTATCCAGCTGAAGAGCAGTACCCGACAACCACTCTGTCAGGCAAGCAATCATTGATCATTCCGATACAAACCCATCTTCTTGCTCCTGCTCTCTTTTACTGCATTAAGGCAACAACGTGTGAACTGCTTCTTGCTGCGGTAGTTGAACCCTATTCCCTTGCATGACCTGTCATTGCCACAGTAAATAGTTGAAACCCACTAGCATGTGTAGGAGTTGATTGAGCCATGTGATGTGTGATCCACCATGCTATTTGTTTATGTTGCCTGCTATGCTTAGAGTTGTGTTAGGTCTGGTTCATCTGGGTGATGGATCAGAGTGAAATGATCATACCGGTAAAGAGAAGGAAGTGTGGAATATGTTTGATAAAGGTATCGATGAAAGGCCATGTAGGAGTACATGGTGGGTTGTTTCATTGGAATCGTCCATAGGACCCGAGATCTGTATGTGTGAATCAAGTTACAGATACTACCACGCATTGGGCTCCGGGCGCTCCAAGCCCTCTCGTCTTATTAACTGCCCCTGTTCTCTGTCCAGGAGTTGCAACTAGTTTCTGGTGTTTGTAGTTTACTGGTGGTCGTGCACAGCGCTGACCCTCGGGGTGGGCTGTGATGCGACAGGTACGTGGCACGTTGTACCGGTTGCCCGTTTGGTGACTCGGGAACCCTGTACACATCGTTTGGGGCCGTGAGCGACACCCCGACCGGATCTCCCCACGGGTGGAACCCAAATAGGCGATAAACCTGGACGAGAGACTTGTGTAGTTAGTCAGGTCGTGGCCGACACCCTCGCTGGGCTTCCGCTTGAAGGTTGCCGAGTACATGTCGAGTAAGCGGCGAGAAG
This sequence comes from Secale cereale, assembly GCA_902687465.1. NCBI lineage: Eukaryota > Viridiplantae > Streptophyta > Magnoliopsida > Poales > Poaceae > Secale > Secale cereale. The sequence goes on along the minus strand of LR738715.1, from coordinate 75,306,455 downwards.
TGGTGGAAGCGTGTGTGAAGAAGTACACCCCCGCAGGGTTATCAATCTATTAGAATAGCCGTTGTTCGCGGTATGGACTACTTGGTTACTCTTACAGTTCTTAGACAAGTTGATGGATACTACTAAAAGCCTCAAGACAAGTGTGAGTGCCGTGGATGGCCCTTCCGTAGGATGACGGAAGAGGATCCCCGGTGGTGTATTGTTGTGGTGAGTAGAGGACTCGTGTACGTAGTAATATCTTGCAATCTGTTGAGAGTTGTAGTATAGATTAGCCAAGAGTCAAAGCTGGCTTTCTGCTATGAACTCCACTACCCCTTGTTGATAATGTTGCATGTATGATAGGTTCTCTTGTAAGACTTGCTGAGTACCTTTGTACTCATGTTTGCTTAATAACTGTTGCAGAGGAGAACCCTGCCCCTCCTGATGGGTTCTACATAGACGTTGACGTTGATGAGTAGCTTGTCACCCAGACGGAGATCTGGAGCTTGTGAAGGGCCTTGTAGATAGTCAGGCTTCACCAAGCCTGTTTTATTTTCTAAGTTGTCTATACCCAGACATGTAGCTTCCGCTTGTGCTTGTATGACTATATGACTTGAGTGTTGGGTCATGTGACCCCTACCTGTATGGATATGTTATGTAAGGCTCTTGGAGCCTCTTAAATAAAGTACTTTGAGTCATAGAGTTCTGTTGTGATGCAATGTTGTATTTGCACATATTGAGCATATTGTGTGTATGATTGAAATGCTTGGTATGTGTGGGATCTGACACCTAGTTGTTTTCCTTTGGTAGCCTATCTTACAGGGAAATGCCTCCTAGTGCTTCCAATGAGCCTTGGTAGCTTGCTACTGCTCGGAACACGTAGGCTGGCCGGCATGTGTCCTTCTTCGTTCCTGTGTCTGTCCCTTAGGGCAAATGTCACGCATTGTTCCTTTAAGTCCATGTAGCTTGCTATGACTTGGGTTCATACGTTGATGACCGACACGTTCGTTGCTGGGTCATGGATGCCTATCTTTGTAATTTAGTGCCACTTTTGGTTTATAACTAGCCATGTCGGCCCGGGTTCTCTGTTATATGGATGCTAGCGACACTGTCATATACGTGTGCCAAAATGCGCAAACGGTCCCGGGCCAGGTAAGGTGGCACCCGTGGGGATACCGTGCGTGAGGCCGCAAAGTGATATGACGTGTTACAACTAGATCGGTGTGACTTAGGATCGGGGTCCTGACAGTCCTGATGATCTTTGCTGACGCCGAGAGGAAGAGTCGACTCAAGGTTATCAACCGAGAGGTTAATATGGCAGTTCCGACTATTATGAAATATCTCGACTGGGCCAAAACACCCGTCACGTTCGATCAGCGGGATCATCAAGCCCACATACCAACCCTCGGGCGGCAGGCTTTCGTGGTCAATCCGACTGTAGGGGGGTGATACGTCTCCGTCATATCTACTTTTCCAAACACATTTGCTCTTGTTTTGGACTCTAATTTGCATGATTTGAATGAAACTAACCCGGACTAACGTTGTTTTCAGCAGATCTGCCATGGTGTAGTTTTTGTGCTGAAATCAAAGTTCTCAGATTGAATATATAAAAAATACCGGTGGAAAGAATTACTAGAGGGGGGCCACCCAGGGGCCACAAGCCCAGGGGCACGCCCACCCCCTAGGGCGCGCCTTGTGAGCTTATGGGCCCCCCTAGACCTCCGGCAACCCTAACTCCAACTCCATATATACCTATTCGCCAAGAAAAAATTTGAGAGAAGGATTTATCACGTTTTACGACATGGAGCCACCGCCACCTCCTGTTCTTCATCGCGAGGGCTGATCTGGAGTCTGTTTAGGGCTCTAGAGGGTGGAATCCGTCACCGTTGTCATCACCAACCCATCTACACCGCCAATTTCATGATGCTCTTTGCTGGGAGTTAGTAATTCCTTCATAGGCTTGCTGGACGGTTGTGGTGTTGGATGATATTTATCATGTAATCGGGTTAGTTTTGTTAGGGCTTGATCCCTAGTATCCACTATGTTCTGAGATTGATGTCGCTATGACTTTGCTATGCTTAATGCTTGTCACTAAGGCCCGAGTGCCATGATTTCAGATCTAAAGCTATTATGTTTTCATGAATATATGTGTGCTCTTGATCCTATCTTGCAAGTTATATGCACATATTACGTGTTATGATCCGCATACCCCAAGGTGACAATAATTGGGATTCTTTTCGGTGATTATTGTAGTTTGAGGAGTTCATGTATTCACTAAGTGCTAATGCTTTGTTACGGTTCTCTAGTAAAAGGAGGACTTAATATCCCTTAGTTTCCTTATGGACCCCGCTACCACAGGAGGGTAGGACAAAAGATGTCATGCAAGTTCTTTTCCATAAGCACGTCTGACTATATATGAAATACATGCCTACATCACATTGATGAATTGCAGCTAGTTCTGTGTCGCCCTAGGTTATATCTGCTACATGATGAATATCATCCAACGCAATTATCCATCACCGGTCCAATGCCTACGAGCTTTTCACATATTGATCTTTGCTAAGTTACTTTTGTCGTTGCTGCTGTTACAATCACTACAAAATTGCTATTGTTACTATTGCTACTGTTACCGCTACTACCAAACTAGCATACTACTTTGCTACTGATCACCTTGCTGCAGATATTAAGTATTTCAGCTATGGTTAAATTGAAAACTCAATTGCTAATACTTACAAATATTCTTTGACTCCTCTTGTGTCGAATCAATAAATTTGGGTTGAATATTCTGCCCTCGAAAACTCTTGCGATCCCGTATACTCGTGAGTTATCAAGACCTTTTTCTGGAGCCGTTGCCGGGGAGCATAGCTATATTTACTGAGTCACTTGGGATTTATATCTGTTGATCACTATGAAGAATCTTAAGGATGACAGAACCAAGATCGTTCACTCTAAGATGAGGGGAGGTAAGGAACTGTTATCTAGCTCTGCACTTGATTCACCTTCTATTTTGAGTAAGCTTGCAACACCACCACCTGCTATTAATCCCGATATGTCGCAAGTAATTGAAGATGCTACTTATGCTATGAATTGATGATGCTAGTACTTTGCTTGATGATAATGTGTCACTAGGTGAATTCCTTGATGAACAACTTGCTAAAGCTAAATAATTTGAGAATGCTGAAACTGAAAAATATGAAACATCTATTAGGCCTACCTATCCTAGATATGAACTGCCTGAGATACCTGAGGGTTATGTTATGGATGGAGAGGTAGCTAGTGATTTTCTTGCTTGTAAGGATAGAGATGATCTTAAGAAATTGCTATGCAAGTTGCAAGAAAAATCTTTGAATGCTAGAATGAAATATGATCCCAAGTTTGCTACTTCACCTATCTTTATTAATGATAAGGATTATGCATTCTCTGTCAATCTTGAGTTAATTACTTTGGTTGAATCTGATCCTTTCCATGCTATGAAACTGAAACCGTTCTGGCACATCTTACTAAGTTAAATAATATAGCCACCCTATTTGCTCATGAGGAGAAAATTCACTACTACTATATTCTTAAGTTCTTTCCTTTCTCATTAAATGGTGATGCTAAGATATGGTCTAATTCTCTTGCTCCTGATTGTGTGCGTAGTCCCCATGATATGATTTACTACTTCTCTGAAAAATATTTTCCTGCTCATAAGAAACAAGCTGCCTTACAGGAATTATTTAACTTTGTGCAAATTGAAGAAGAGAATCTCCCTCAAGCTCGGGGGAGGCTCCTCCAATTACTTAATGCTTTGCCTCACCATCCTCTCAAGAAGAATGAAATACTTCATCTCTTTTATAATGGACTAAACGGTGCTTCTACGGACTACCTAGATAGTTGTGCTGGTTTTGTTTTCAGGGAACGAACTATTGAAGAAGCTGAAGAACTACTAAATACTATATTGAGGGATGATAATGATTGGAATCTTCCTGAACCACCTCCTAATCCAACTTAGAAGAAGAGAGGTGTTCTATTTCTTAGCCCCGTAGATATGCAAGATGCAAACAAATCAATGAAAGAAAAAGCTATTAAAGCTGAAGATGTTAACAATTCACCACCGATTGAAGAAATACATGGTCTTGATAACCTGGCATAGTTAGTAGAGTAAATTCTCTTTATAGATTTGATGAAGGTGATATTCCCTATAATAAGTTTGCTAGTCAATGCATAGATGAACTAGATAACTATATTGTTAAACAAGAAAACTTTAATGCATATGTTAGTTGACAATTGAAATGAAAGCTTGTATGATTGAACGCTTAAGTGACTTTATGATTAGAACTATTAATGACGTCAAGGGTATTAGTAAACATGCATACGTGATAAAAACCCAAGTAGAACAAGTCATCAAGTCACAACATGATTTTCTTAATGAGATGAACAATAAGATGAATGATCATGCTGTTAGAGTTATGACTAGATGTTGTAAAATGACTCAGGAACCTTTGTATCTTGAAGGTTGTCCTAAGAGAATCGAGCAAGATTCTCAGAGAATTGATACTAATGCACCTAGTCCTTCTAGTAAGAAAAATAAAAATGATAGGACTTTGCATGCTTCTAGTGAACCTACTATAGACACACCTAAGAATCCAAATGATATTTCTATTTATGATGTTGAGACACAATCTGGTGATGAACATGAAACTAGTAATAATAATAATGATGATGATGTTCATGCAGATGCTCAACCTAACGATGATAATGATGTGGAGATAAAACCTGCTGTTGATCTTGATAAACTACAGCCTAAGAATAAAAGATGTGATAAGAGAGACTTCATTGCTAGGAAACATGGTAAGGAAAGGGCACCATGGCTTCCACCATGCTTGCTAATTATTCATTTAAATGTGGAATACCTAAGAAACTAGGAGACCTGGGAATACCAACTATACCATGCTCCATTAAAAGAAACTATGTTAAAACTGCTTTATGTGATTTAGGAGCCGATGTTAGTGTTATGCCTTTCTCTTTGTATCGAAGACTTGATTTGAATAAGTTGACACCAATTGAAATCTCTTTGCAAAGGTCGATAAAACAACTACTATACCCATCGATATTTGTGAGGATGTGCCTATCGTAGTTGCAAATGTTACTATCTTAACGGACTTTTTTATTCTTGATATACCCGAGGACGACATCATGTCGATCATCCTTGGTAGAACCTTTTTGAATACTGCAGGGGCTGTTATTGATTGCAATAAAGGCAATGTCACTTTTCATGTCAATGACAATGAGCATAGGATACACTTTCCGAGGAAACAACCGCAAGTGAATAGCATCAACTCTATTGGAAAAATTTCAACAATTACTATTGGAGGTTTTGAATTTACTATTCCTACTGCCAAAAAAATACGAAATTCTTATTGTTGGGGATATGCATATTCCCATTGAGGTAAGCTAGTCTTATACAAAGATTCTCTGGTTCCATGTCATTCGGAAGAACTTTGTTAATAAGACTTAATCAACCTTATTAATGGATTCCTTTTGACGGGCATGTGGTCGATGAATTTAGTAAACACAACTTTCTGTACCCACATTTTACTTTCTGTTATTCAGATTTAATAAAGTAGAAACGACATAATTATACTGTTTTCTGAATTACCCTGCAATAAAAAAATGACCAGCAAACAAAAGTTCTCAGAATGCCCTGAAAATTTAATATGATTTTTCTGCAAAATATGAAAAATAGTGGCACTGAATACATCCAGGGGGGGGGGGGTGCACCTGTGAGACACAAGCTCACAGGGCGCGCCCACCCCCTTGGCGTGCCCAGCAAGCTTGTGAGGCCCACGTAGGCCTCCTCACTTATTGCTGCAAGGACGGAGGTCACCACCGAGCCTACCAGCGTGTCACTACAGAAGGCTTTTGCAGGCGAATACCACCTTTAGTCAGGATAAGCTGGATTCCTGTCCTCTTTTGAACTGGCCGTTGGGGCAACCCTTTCCGCCTTATGTTTTTGGGGGAAGAGGACCAAGGCCAGTATATAGATAGGTAGGGTGCCACCATAGTGGAGATCGGCCCCGGGAATTGACTCCTGAATTCTCCTTAGGCCATCTCTCCCCTTGTACACACATACTCATCCTCCCTCGTGGGGCAATCCATCCACAAAGCAGGAGTAGGGTCTTACACCGCAAGGTGACCCGAACCTGGGTAACTGCCTTGTCTTTGGTTCGTTTCTTCCTTCGCTCGAGCACGCCGGAGCATCATCATGAGGTCGCGGTTGCAAGGTAGGGCTTAGCAATGTTCAATGAGCGCACATGAGAGTTCGAACCTTTCTTGCCTCCCCGAAGCCCCGGTTCTGACATTTGGCGCACCGGGTAGGGGTGCACCATTGTTCTTCTGCTTCACTCGGTCCCTGCTCCGCGGTATCCATGGCCGAAGCTCGCTGTGTTTGTGCTGAGCGCCGAGCGGCTTGCCTCGCCCAGACGGAGCCAGCCGGCCACGACAATCATCCCCACACAGGCGGTGCCACCAGTGACCCAGCCGGCCATGAGCAGCAGGCTTCCTCCCTGCACCTCTTCATGCGGGCTGACGGCTGCTCTGCTACGAACTCCTCCTCCCACGCCCGACGTGGGATGCCGAACGCGCAGGTTGTGCTCCTCGTGGTGCGTGAGCTCCTCTGCTACCGCCGCGCAGGCGCCAGATGCGACGCCTGGCTCGGCCGCATCACCAAGCTCGTCAACCCAGCCAGAGAGGCCCCGACGCTCTCCCACTCCCACTCGCTCCTCCCCAGCCATCCCGCGCTAGCGATGTGACACACGACGCACCTCCGCCCCTCCCCACTGTAGCGAGCTCATCGAGCCCCAGCGCAAGGCGCGCTAGCACGACTTGCCGCGAGGAGCGCCTACGCTGACCCGGGATGAGGCCAGCTGCCAAATCATCCACCGTGTGCTGCCGGACATGCACATGCTCCTCGGGCAGCAACGTTGGCGCCGGGATCGAGCCGTTCAAGAGGTCGTGGTGGCCGGGCACCAGAACCACGTTGCCCTCGCGCGCGGCATCCCTTCAAGCAGCGTAGGATGCTGGGCCTTCACTCGCGAGCTGCGCTGAGTGATATGTCCTGTCAAGTTCAAGACAGAGCTACCCCTGCTCTATGACGGCATCCCCGACCCAACTGAGTTCCTTCAGCTCTATGCCCTGAGCATCGAGGCGGCGAATGACGACGACAAAGTCATGGCAAGTTGGTTCCCCATGGCCCTCAAAGATGGCGCATGCTCCTGGCTCATGAACCTGCTCGAGGTGTTGACCTCTTCATGGAGCAAGCACTGCGACTAGTTTGTCACCAATTTCAATGACACGCATGGTCGCGTGCTCACCGTCAATGACATGCGGCGTGTGAAGCAGTGCCTTGGCGAGACCCTCCGCAATACATCTAGCACTTCAGCCAGGTGTGCCACAAGATTCCCCACGCTTCAGATGAATCCATTATCTTGGCTTTCTCCAACGGCGTCACGAATGTCCGGATGTGCGAGAAGCTCGCCATCAACAATGACCTAAGCATGGCGCTGGAGCTGGTCACCCTCCTTGACAAGTGCAACAAGGCCGAGGACGGCCGCCTCTTCGTGCACAACGACCCCGACGCCGCTCTCGACGACGGAAAGGCCAAAGCCAAGGAGGCCAAGAGTGCAAGGGCCATGCCATGCTCGCGGCCGAGCCAAAGCAGAAGCGCAGCCAGGACCACGACGAGCCCGAAAAGGACCACCGTCTGTTTTGCATCTACCACAACGTATGCACCCAGAACACCAAGGACTGCTAGGAGCTCAAGGCACTCCGTGATGAGCATTTGGGCTGACGCCCGGACCACAATGACCACGGAGCAGGTCGCGGAGGGGGCCACGACGACAGCCGATGGGACAACCGCGGCGGCAACCCCCGCCAGTGCTGGCACGACCAGCCCCGCAAGGAGGCCTGGCGCGACCAGCCTCGGGAGGGTGCTTGGCATGACCGGCCTCGTGAGGCGCATCCGCAGGGAAATCTTGCCCTTCCAGCGTTGCTGCCATCGCCCAGAAGGAACGATAACAACCAGCATGTGGCACATTCCAATCTGAAATAGCACTTAGAGTCGGCACATGTTGGCTCTCCGGGTCAGGGACAACCAAGTCTTCTTCTGAAGGCAACTTGACAGAAGGATTGTGCGAAACATGTCACACCCCAAATTTTTAACCACTTTTTCAGTAAATAAAATTTGGCTAGAAATAAAATTTTTAATTCTTTTATAATTTTCAGAGCCTTTTCTATTCCTGACATAGAAAATCTTCTCTTCTTATAATAAATCTTTTTGGAATTATTTTGTGGGCTCTGGTTGTATCTTGGGTCTTCCCTTTATTTGTTTGATAACATTAGAAATTATTTTCATAATAAAATTCTGCCTTAGAATTTTCTTTTAATAGCTTTTGCAGTATTTTAAATGCTTCTGTTGCACTTCTTCTATTTTAAATAATTCTCCAAAAATTCCACCATAATTCTGGGAGGTCATGTGATGCCTATGTGTCACTTTGGTGCAAAAACCCAACTTGGTGTTTTGCAAATTTTGAGTGAAACACCCTCTTTTTCATTTCTGTCCATCTTCCAGGTTTCTACTACAACCCTATTATTTCTTGCTCCAAAAATTCTGAGCCTTTGCAATCTTCTAGTTCCTCCTACCAAACCCTTAACTCCAGAAGATCAGACCCAAATTCCTCTTTTTATTGCACCAAATATAGTCCCCAAGTTTCTGTCCAGAACTGAAATCCTCCACAACTTGCACTAGAAAGTACCTCCTTTTTCCAAACCAACTTCACTATCATCTCTCACACCTAATGAGACACCAATCTGCCAAATACCACTTTCATAGGAATATTCTAAAGAGCCCTAGCATTTCATCAAGCACACTGTGTGCATGGCAGAAATCTTGCCCCCTCTAAACTTGCATTGGGCACTTAGTCATCTGACTCAACCAACGTGTCCAACATCCTTGTTAACTTACTAGTCACCACCATGCCAAAGATCACCTCGATTAGACCACTGTAGCCCACGCTGGCATTACTTCAAGCACGTGAGGTGCGTGTCCAGAGCGCGTCCAGAGCACACTTTTTGCAGCCGCCGGCATCGAGCTGCTGTCGTGCTGCTGCTGCCTCCCTCGTTCATCCTGATCCTCCCAACGGATCAGCTCGACCACCCGAACCTCGCCGACACTCTTCCCCGTCCCCTAGCGCCACCTTCCACCGTCCACCACCACCGTTCCTCGCCGTCCGACAAAAAAACCTTCTCCGCCACGCCACCTCCGAGACACGCGGCTTCCCCTGAGTCCACCGGCCCCCCTGGCATTAATGCGGACAGCCGCCGTCCCCACAGAACCCCGCCACCTCGCCACCAGCCTCACCGGCCTCACCCGCCGCCTTAAAAGGCCGCCGTCGCTGCATGCCGTGGACGGCGCCACTCGGGGCACATGGCTCCGCTCCGAGGCCGCCAGCACAACCCCGCCTCTAACTCGCAGGGGCCCCGCCCTCACCTAACCGCGCCGGCCACGCCTACTCGCCATCGTCCGCGTTTTCCATGAATGCACGTCGTCGCCGCGTCCGTTCTCTGGAACCCGCCGAACCGCGTCGCCCCGCTTATTTAAGCCACCCCGAACACCCCGGCACCTCATCTCCACCTCTCCCCTCCTCCAGCAAACCATCCCGAGCCTCCCCGAGCAAGAAAGACGACCGGAGGAGCCATCTCCCTCGACTCCGGCCGCCTCTGCCACCGCTCTCCCCTCGAGGCTACCCACCTCTCCAATGCCTCCCCTCCCTACTATCTACACCAACGGCCTCCCGGAGCATCCACGAACCCGTTCCACCTTTCCTTTCCACCGGAGATGGCCCATGGGCGAAACGCCCAACACGTCTCCGCCGGAGCTCTTCGGGTGTGCTCGCCGTCGGCGACCTCGCCTACTCCGGCGACCAAGGAGGGTACCCACGGGACCGCTATGACCTCCTGAGCACGACGGTGGTCCCAGCTCTCCGAGGGACCCCGCCGTTCGCCGGCAAAGTTCGCCGGAACGGCGCCCCGCTCTGTCGCGGGAGAGAGACGACGACACTGCTTAAACCCGACAGGTGGGACCCGCTCGTCATCGGCACAAGCCGCGGGCCCCCGCTGTGTAAGTGGAGGCGGTTTCCACTTGGAGCCGTTTCCGCGCGAAGGAGGCGTATCCCGTGGAATACGCCATCGTCGTCATCGCCACCTTCCCGCAGCCAGATGACCGGGCTCGGCCCAGTGGTGCCGTGGAGCTAAACAGCGCTCAGGGCGCAATTCTGTCCATCTCCTTTATCTTTTCCAGCAGTTTTCAAATAATTCCTCAGAGCACATTTCAAATCCAAATCCAGTTATTCCAATTTCTGTAGACTTCTAAAATCATGCTCTGTTTATTTAAATTAAGTGAACATTTTACTATGCTTAGTTTCTGTTTAATGGATTTAAATATTGCTTTTAATCATGTTTTCCATCTTAGTAAATCCATAACTAATTCATATGAACTCTAAATGAATTAATTCTTTCTCTGTTATTCCTTAAATATCCTCTGGTTTATTTTAGTATTTATTTCAAAAACTTTTGAAATACTTTTTAATGCTGTTTTTGAATTGTGTGGTAATTTAGATATTTTTTTGAAAATAGGAAATGAAGGGGAGATGTTTCCTTGCAAGTAACCAGCACCTTTTCATATCTAAGGCAAGCATTTTTGAACACTTGATATGATGAATGTTTGCATGCTAGAATATTTAGGGCATGTTTGATACTTTAATAGGTTTGGTATTTGGATAGAAATATTGCATGCATGCATGGTCATGATTTTATTTGTCTTGCATGCATTTTCCCATCAAATTTACAACATGCATAAGTTATGAGAACCCAGGAGTGTACTCCTGCTTTGGATGTGCCGGTGGGCACGTGCCATTTTTGACACGGAGGTGTCACGAGTTATATGTGGAAGCAGGCAAGGGTTGTAGCCCTGTCCTGGTGAAACTATTGAGGGAATAAGTTCTGTTGTGATAACCCTGCAGGAAACCTAAGCCTCCTGAGTCGACCGTAGATCAAATCTTGTTCCAGTAACCCCCATACTTGAATCGTGCTGCCACTTGTCTCTACCACGGGTAGGGTATGGTTTAGTAAGTTGTCAACCCCTTTCCGTGCATACACCGTACAGAGAGGCCATGGTGGAAGATACCGGGTGCATCCGGTAGGCATGCCACATGGTCCGGGGGCATGGGTGTTTCCGGTTGTAGCCGAGAGGGAATGTACCCTTGTAATCCGCGCGTTTGAATAGTGATCCCATGCTATTGGAGGTTGTAGCCTTCCCACTTAGAGTTTTACTTAACTGTTGTTTTGGGTGACTCCTGGCAGCGGAAAAGTTAAGCTGGTGTGTGCTGGTTAGGTGTGTTTTCAACCCAAAGACCATAATGGGAATTAGTCAGTGTCCCGATGCTGATTAAAGAAATCCTATACTTGCGGGTAAAGAGTACACCCTCTGCAGAGTTTAGAAACCTATTCGAATAGCCGTGTCCGCGGTTAAGGATTACAGTCTGGGTTGGTCAAGTGTCGGTCTTGTTGTCGGTCTCCGGAGGAAATATTTAAAAGTTGAGCATGGTTATTTTCGCAGGATAATTATCGTTGCTACTGGTGTTACCATTAGTATATTTGATGATATGATTAAATTTGTGAACTAACTCTTTGCTCTTATTTTACTTTTCAGAGTGTCTCAGGGGCTGGCTAGACTACCCCGGACACTCGCCTTTATTTTCAAGTCCTTTCTGTGGCGTCCCTCGAGTGTCAGGCGGTTTATCACGCCACTACTCTTGTGGACACCCGACTGGCATTTCTTTTCAAGTCCTTTCGTGGCGTCGCCTGAGTTCTCGGATGGTATCGTCCGATTTCTCTTTTAGACACCCGTCTGGCATTTCTTTTCAAGACCGACCGTGGTGTCACTTGACACCCGATCGGCATTTCTGTTAGATTCTATTGGTGCTAATATTTATCTTCTGCACTAAATATTTTTCATCATGCCATGTTTTAATTCCTGTCAGCATGCATTTAATATAAGTATCATGAGCATGTGCATATAGTTTAATTCACCATGACCTTATAATTGTTTGCTGCATTTGTTATATCTTGTGTCCATGATGTTTGCGAGTACATTCAAACGTACTCACAGGCTTGTCCCTGGCTATTTACTTGGCCAGGTTAGAAGTTCTATGGGAAGAACCCAGCTACGTCCGTGCGAAGCCTAGGAGTACAGCCACGCTGGATAGGAGTTATCCGGGTCAGCTGTTCCTGTTGGAATGGAGTCCCATCGATGTTGAAGATCCTTAAGCCTTTTTCCTTCATCCACCACCGGAGTCATTGTTGCATCAGTAGACCTTTAAGGTCTTGTATCAAATTCTTGTAAATGCTTGGTAACCTGTAACAAGGATGTGTCCACCAGTAACAGCAATCCTGGGCTGGTGATGACACTAGGGGTTAATTTCTGGAATATTACGTTCCCGAAATCCGGCCCCGACAGCCTTGGTATCAGAGCCAGGCTGACCATTGGCTAATCCTATCTTAGCCTGGTCACCATCCCTAGGTTTCCACACCACCCACATCTTTTTCCTGTCCACGGTCAAGTCTATCCCATCCACAGTGGCAACCGACATCTTGTGATAGCCGGTGCCCAACCTATCAGTCTATCCATAGGCCGTGTGCCTGTGTCAACACCTGAGTTTTCCCATCCACAAGCGTGCGATGGAAGACTCGGCTGACCTATAAAGGAAGCCATACCCCAAACTCAGCACATCACAGCCTCATTCCCAGTTCAGTATCACACCACCAAGATGACAGGCCCCCTCGTGCACAACGAGACCACCGCAGTCGAACTTGAAGGCTTCGTAACCATCCTCGCAAATCTCACCCGTCGTGCTTTTAGCATCAACGAGCCACCGGAATATGTCGTGTACCAAGAGCACACGAGTAATTCCATCCATCACTTCTGGGCCACGGTGCACATCTACGGGAGGGGCACCACATCGGAGCGTCCCTACCGATTCACCGGGAGGACGACCTCCGACGAGCCCCAATCCATCCAACTTGCAGCCCGAGAGGCTGTAGTTCAACTCCGGCACCTGTCGCCGAAGGTTAACTGCCGCCCTTTCTACTACTACCCTAGTCGTGAAGGCTATGGTAGCCCGACCCAGGTCGCCAACGGAGACCATGAGTCGGATCCTGCCCTGGTGCATCTGGTGCGCTACCTGAGAGCGCAAGAGGCACTATTCGATCAGGTCACTCTTGACCTGATTGAGACCCGCAGGACGCTTGCTCTCCTGACCCCAGCAAGGAGTGAAGTTGCACCCTCCACCGACGCTCCGTTAGTGCTGCTTGGAAGGCCGGTTGAGCCCCCAAGCTCTGACCATGTCACCTACCCGGGCAATGCTTTCGCCTCACCCGGAACTCTCCGTCGTCTCTTGGAGGCCTACTCCAATGGGACGGTGACCTCGACACCCCGCGAAGGTCACCACCGCTACTCCAGCCCTGTAGCTCCCCATCCCACCCCGACCAGCTCCGACGCGGAAGCGCACGGAGACGACTCGGCATCCGCAAGACGCGCCAAGATAGATATCAACCAGGTGGAATGAGTTCACCAGAATCGTTATCAACCCCTAGTGGCTCGGTTTTTCCTTTATTTCAGCAGTAGCTGTTGTGTGGAGTAGTGAGTTTGTAGACCCCCTGTGTGTCACCATCTAATAGTATGTGTGATCTATTGCTTGATGAGTGGTTGCCGAGTAAATTCTGGACGTGACCCTTAACCACACGCACAGTAACATGTCACTTTTCTTGTGGGGATTGAGGCCTGAGGCTTTGACTCAGACAGCCCCGCACCGGAATCGGTGTCCCAGTCGTACAGGCACCATTTCATGTTTCATGACCCAGGCTCTCTATAAGAGGCCACTCTCATTTTTCCACACCAGCAACCATCAGCATCAAGTACTGCCCTTTCTCCATTCATCCACACATGTCTCACCCCGGAGCTTATCTGAGGAACCCCGAAGCAAGACCTGGTAGTTTTGTTATGTTATTGTGGGATTTTACCCGCAATACTCTTGGCTCCACCCATCCACCCCTGTATGAGCTGTTCAAATCGAGAATCACTCCTGATCTATCGAAATACTGGGCAGCTGTACATATTCCACCAGCAGATTTAAACCAAGGCCCTCCCTATGTGATTTTCATCGGGAGATCCATGCCAATGCCAGGCATGGCCATTGAGTCTGCTGCGTATGAAACAGTCACCCGTCTTCGATTTGCGGTGCCCTGTGCCAACGCAAGGGAATACTGCTACTTTCCAAGTCGCGCTGCTTTTGGAGCAGAAGCTACGTTCCGCTGTGGACGTGCGGAGAACGATCCAGCCCTGGTCTATCTCATTCAATATGTGATGGCCCAGGAGCGTTTCACCCAGCAAATACTGGAGTATCTCCACTACCTTGCTGTTCTGAATCCCCGGATCGCCATTGGCGGACCCCCTCTGCCAACTCAGGAGGGACACGTTCTTCGTTTGCTCCCTCCACTTCCTCCGCTCCCTCCGGAAGAAGAAGAATGTGTTCCAGCGCCGGGAAGTTTTCCGCTTGACCACGTAGATCCCGCTTTCGGACCGTAGACGGTCGTGAATGCGTTTGCGTAGCTTGTACTGTTTGTTTGCATAATGTGATCTTGTTTTGTTTGTATGTCATGAATGTATTGCCCTGTCTGCATTTTTGCATATGAGTGCCTTGTTTGGGTGGTATGCTTTTTGATTCTTCCGCCCTTAACAAATCTCGAGGACGAGATTTTCTTAAGGGGGTTAGAGTTTGTCACACCCCAAATTTTTAACCACTTTTTCAGTAAATAAAATTTGGCTAGAAATAAAATTTTTAATTCTTTTATAATTTTCAGAGCCTTTTCTATTCCTGACTTAGAAAATCTTCTCTTCTTATATTAAATCTTTTTGGAATTATTTTTGTGGGCTCTGGTTGTATCTTGGGTCTTTCTTTATCTGTTTGATAACATTAGAAATTATTTTCATAATAAAATTCTGCCTTAGAATTTTCTTTTAATAGCTTTTGCAGTGTTTTAAAATGTTTCTGTTGCACTACTTCTATTTTAAATAATTCTCTAAAAATTCCACCATAATTCTGGGAGGTCATGTGATGCCTATATGTCACATTGGTACAAAAACCCAACTTGGTGTTTTGCAAATTTTGAGTGAAACACCCTCTTTTTCATTTCTGTCCATCTTCTAGGTTTCTACTACAACCCTATTATTTCTTGCTCCAAAAATTCTGAGCCTTTGCAATCTTCTAGTTCCTCCTACCAAAACCTTAACTCCAGAAGATCAGATCCATTAGCATCTCTTAGACCCACCAAAAACCCCTCTGAATATTCAGTCCAGAACTGAAATTCTTCTAAACTTGCACTAGCAAGTATCTCCTTTTTCCAAACTAACTCCACCACCGGAGTCATTATTGTCTTGTATCAAATTCTTGTAAATGCTTGGTAATTCTGTAACAAGGATGTGTCCACCAGTAACAGCAATCCTGGGCTGGTGATGACACTAGGGGTTAATTTCTGGAATATTGTGTTCCCGAAATCCGGCCCCGACAGCCTTGGTATCAGAGCCAGGCTGACCATTGGCTAATCCTATCTTAGCCTGGTCACCATCCCTAGGTTTCCACACCACCCACATCTTTTTCCTGTCCACGGTCAAGTCTATCCCATCCACAGTGGCAACCGACATCTTGTGATAGCCGGTGCCCAACCTATCAGTCTATCCATAGGCCGTGTGCCTGTGCCAACACCTGGGTTTTCCCATCCACAAGCGTGCGATGGAAGACTCTGCTGACTTATAAAGGAAGCCATACCCCAAACTCAGCACATCACAGCCTCATTCCCAGTTCAGTATCAAACCACCAAGATGACAGGCCCCCTTGTGCACAACGAGACCACCGCAGTCGAGCTTGAAGGCTTCGTAACCATCCTCGCCAATCTCACCCGTCGTGCTTTTAGCATCAACGAGCCACCGGAATATGTCGTGTACCAAGAGCACACGAGTAATTCCATCCATCACTTCTGGGCCACGGTGCACATCTACGGGAGGGGCACCACATCGGAGCGTCCCTACCGATTCACCGGGAGGACGACCTCCGACGAGCCCCAATCCATCCAACTTGCAGCCCGAGAGGCTGTAGTTCAACTCCGGCACCTGTCGCCGAAGGTTAACTGCCGCCCTTTCTACTACTACCCTAGTCGTGAAGGCTATGGTAGCCCGACCCAGGTCGCCAACGGAGACCATGAGTCGGATCCTGCCCTGGTGCATCTAGTGCGCTACCTGAGAGCGCAAGAGGCACTGTTCGATCAGGTCACTCTTGATCTGATTGAGACCCGCAGGACGCTCGCTCTCCTGACCCCAGCAAGGAGTGAAGCTGCACCTTCCACCGACGCCCCGTTAGTGCTGCTTGGAAGGCCGGTTGAGCCCCAAAGCTCTGACCATGTCACCTACCCGGGCAATGCTTTCGCCTCACCCGGAAATCTCCGTCGTCTCTTGGAGGCCTACTCCAATGGGACGGTGACCTCGACACCCCGCGAAGGCCACCACCGCTACTCCAGCCCGGTAGCTCCCCATCCTACTCCGGCCAGCTCCGACGCGGAAGCGCACGGAGACGACTCGGCATCCGCAAGACGCGCCAAGATAGATATCAACCAGGTGGAATGAGTCCACCAGAATTGTTATCAACCCCTAGTGGCTCGGTTTTTCCTTTAGTTCCGCAGTAGCTGTTGTGTGGCGTAGTGAGCTTGTAGACCCCCTGTGTGTCACTATCTAATAGTATGTGTGATCTATTGCTTGATGAGTGGTTGCCGAGTAAATTCTGGACGTGACCCTTAACCACACGCACAGTAACATGTCACTTTTCTTGTGGGGATTGAGGCCTGAGGCTTTGACTCAGACAGCCCCGCGCCGGAATCGGTGTCCCAGTCGTACAGGCACCATTTCATGTTTCATGACCCAGGCTCTCTATAAGAGGCCACTCTCATTTTTCCACACCAGCAACCATCAGCATCAAGTACTGCCCTTTCTCCATTCATCCACACATGTCTCACCCCGGAGCTTATCTGAGGAACCCCGAAGCAAGACCTGGTAGTTTTGTTATGTTATTGTGGGATTTTACCCGCAATACTCTTGGCTCCACCCATCCACCCCTGTATGAGCTGTTCAAATCGAGAATCACTCCTGATCTATCGAAATACTGGGCAGCTGTACATATTCCACCAGCAGATTTAAACCAAGGCCCTCCCTATGTGATTTTCATCGGGAGATCCATGCCAATGCCAGGCATGGCCATTGAGTCTGCTGCGTATGAAGCAGTCACCCGTCTTCGATTTGCGGTGCCCTGTGCCAACGCAAGGGAATACTGCTACTTTCCAAGTCGCGCTGCTTTTGGAGCAGAAGCTACGTTCCGCTGTGGACGTGCGGAGAACGATCCAGCCCTGGTCTATCTCATTCAATATGTGATGGCCCAGGAGCGTTTCACCCAGCAAATACTGGAGTATCTCCACTACCTTGCTGTTCTGAATCCCCGGATCGCCATTGGCGGACCCCCTCTGCCAACTCAGGAGGGACACGTTCTTCGTTTGCTCCCTCCACTTCCTCCGCTCCCTCCGGAAGCAGAAGAATGTGTTCCAGCGCCGGGAAGTTTTCCGCTTGACCACGTAGATCCCGCTTTCGGACCGTAGACGGTCGTGAATGCGTTTGCGTAGCTTGTACTGTTTGTTTGCATAATGTGATCTTGTTTTGTTTGTATGTCATGAATGTATTGCCCTGTCTGCATTTTTGCATATGAGTGCCTTGTTTGGGTGGTATGCTTTTTGATTCTTCCGCCCTTAACAAATCTCGAGGACGAGATTTTCTTAAGGGGGTTAGAGTTTGTCACACCCCAAATTTTTAACCACTTTTTCAGTAAATAAAATTTGGCTAGAAATAAAATTTTTAATTCTTTTATAATTTTCAGAGCCTTTTCTATTCCTGACATAGAAAATCTTCTCTTCTTATAATAAATCTTTTTGGAATTATTTTGTGGGCTCTGGTTGTATCTTGGGTCTTCCCTTTATTTGTTTGATAACATTAGAAATTATTTTCATAATAAAATTCTGCCTTAGAATTTTCTTTTAATAGCTTTTGCAGTATTTTAAATGCTTCTGTTGCACTTCTTCTATTTTAAATAATTCTCCAAAAATTCCACCATAATTCTGGGAGGTCATGTGATGCCTATGTGTCACTTTGGTGCAAAAACCCAACTTGGTGTTTTGCAAATTTTGAGTGAAACACCCTCTTTTTCATTTCTGTCCATCTTCCAGGTTTCTACTACAACCCTATTATTTCTTGCTCCAAAAATTCTGAGCCTTTGCAATCTTCTAGTTCCTCCTACCAAACCCTTAACTCCAGAAGATCAGACCCAAATTCCTCTTTTTATTGCACCAAATATAGTCCCCAAGTTTCTGTCCAGAACTGAAATCCTCCACAACTTGCACTAGAAAGTACCTCCTTTTTCCAAACCAACTTCACTATCATCTCTCACACCTAATGAGACACCAATCTGCCAAATACCACTTTCATAGGAATATTCTAAAGAGCCCTAGCATTTCATCAAGCACACTGTGTGCATGGCAGAAATCTTGCCCCCTCTAAACTTGCATTGGGCACTTAGTCATCTGACTCAACCAACGTGTCCAACATCCTTGTTAACTTACTAGTCACCACCATGCCAAAGATCACCTCGATTAGACCACTGTAGCCCACGCTGGCATTACTTCAAGCACGTGAGGTGCGTGTCCAGAGCGCGTCCAGAGCACACTTTTTGCAGCCGCCGGCATCGAGCTGCTGTCGTGCTGCTGCTGCCTCCCTCGTTCATCCTGATCCTCCCAACGGATCAGCTCGACCACCCGAACCTCGCCGACACTCTTCCCCGTCCCCTAGCGCCACCTTCCACCGTCCACCACCACCGTTCCTCGCCGCCCGACAAAAAAACCTTCTCCGCCACGCCACCTCCGAGACACGCGGCTTCCCCTGAGTCCACCGGCCCCCCTGGCATTAATGCGGACAGCCGCCGTCCCCACAGAACCCCGCCACCTCGCCACCAGCCTCACCGGCCTCACCCGCCGCCTTAAAAGGCCGCCGTCGCTGCATGCCGTGGACGGCGCCACTCGGGGCACATGGCTCCGCTCCGAGGCCGCCAGCACAACCCCGCCTCTAACTCGCAGGGGCCCCGCCCTCACCTAACCGCGCCGGCCACGCCTACTCGCCATCGTCCGCGTTTTCCATGAATGCACGTCGTCGCCGCGTCCGTTCTCTGGAACCCGCCGAACCGCGTCGCCCCGCTTATTTAAGCCACCCCGAACACCCCGGCACCTCATCTCCACCTCTCCCCTCCTCCAGCAAACCATCCCGAGCCTCCCCGAGCAAGAAAGACGACCGGAGGAGCCATCTCCCTCGACTCCGGCCGCCTCTGCCACCGCTCTCCCCTCGAGGCTACCCACCTCTCCAATGCCTCCCCTCCCTACTATCTACACCAACGGCCTCCCGGAGCATCCACGAACCCGTTCCACCTTTCCTTTCCACCGGAGATGGCCCATGGGCGAAACGCCCAACACGTCTCCGCCGGAGCTCTTCGGGTGTGCTCGCCGTCGGCGACCTCGCCTACTCCGGCGACCAAGGAGGGTACCCACGGGACCGCTATGACCTCCTGAGCACGACGGTGGTCCCAGCTCTCCGAGGGACCCCGCCGTTCGCCGGCAAAGTTCGCCGGAACGGCGCCCCGCTCTGTCGCGGGAGAGAGACGACGACACTGCTTAAACCCGACAGGTGGGACCCGCTCGTCATCGGCACAAGCCGCGGGCCCCCGCTGTGTAAGTGGAGGCGGTTTCCACTTGGAGCCGTTTCCGCGCGAAGGAGGCGTATCCCGTGGAATACGCCATCGTCGTCATCGCCACCTTCCCGCAGCCAGATGACCGGGCTCGGCCCAGTGGTGCCGTGGAGCTAAACAGCGCTCAGGGCGCAATTCTGTCCATCTCCTTTATCTTTTCCAGCAGTTTTCAAATAATTCCTCAGAGCACATTTCAAATCCAAATCCAGTTATTCCAATTTCTGTAGACTTCTAAAATCATGCTCTGTTTATTTAAATTAAGTGAACATTTTACTATGCTTAGTTTCTGTTTAATGGATTTAAATATTGCTTTTAATCATGTTTTCCATCTTAGTAAATCCATAACTAATTCATATGAACTCTAAATGAATTAATTCTTTCTCTGTTATTCCTTAAATATCCTCTGGTTTATTTTAGTATTTATTTCAAAAACTTTTGAAATACTTTTTAATGCTGTTTTTGAATTGTGTGGTAATTTAGATATTTTTTTGAAAATAGGAAATGAAGGGGAGATGTTTCCTTGCAAGTAACCAGCACCTTTTCATATCTAAGGCAAGCATTTTTGAACACTTGATATGATGAATGTTTGCATGCTAGAATATTTAGGGCATGTTTGATACTTTAATAGGTTTGGTATTTGGATAGAAATATTGCATGCATGCATGGTCATGATTTTATTTGTCTTGCATGCATTTTCCCATCAAATTTACAACATGCATAAGTTATGAGAACCCAGGAGTGTACTCCTGCTTTGGATGTGCCGGTGGGCACGTGCCATTTTTGACACGGAGGTGTCACGAGTTATATGTGGAAGCAGGCAAGGGTTGTAGCCCTGTCCTGGTGAAACTATTGAGGGAATAAGTTCTGTTGTGATAACCCTGCAGGAAACCTAAGCCTCCTGAGTCGACCGTAGATCAAATCTTGTTCCAGTAACCCCCATACTTGAATCGTGCTGCCACTTGTCTCTACCACGGGTAGGGTATGGTTTAGTAAGTTGTCAACCCCTTTCCGTGCATACACCGTACAGAGAGGCCATGGTGGAAGATACCGGGTGCATCCGGTAGGCATGCCACATGGTCCGGGGGCATGGGTGTTTCCGGTTGTAGCCGAGAGGGAATGTACCCTTGTAATCCGCGCGTTTGAATAGTGATCCCATGCTATTGGAGGTTGTAGCCTTCCCACTTAGAGTTTTACTTAACTGTTGTTTTGGGTGACTCCTGGCAGCGGAAAAGTTAAGCTGGTGTGTGCTGGTTAGGTGTGTTTTCAACCCAAAGACCATAATGGGAATTAGTCAGTGTCCCGATGCTGATTAAAGAAATCCTATACTTGCGGGTAAAGAGTACACCCTCTGCAGAGTTTAGAAACCTATTCGAATAGCCGTGTCCGCGGTTAAGGATTACAGTCTGGGTTGGTCAAGTGTCGGTCTTGTTGTCGGTCTCCGGAGGAAATATTTAAAAGTTGAGCATGGTTATTTTCGCAGGATAATTATCGTTGCTACTGGTGTTACCATTAGTATATTTGATGATATGATTAAATTTGTGAACTAACTCTTTGCTCTTATTTTACTTTTCAGAGTGTCTCAGGGGCTGGCTAGACTACCCCGGACACTCGCCTTTATTTTCAAGTCCTTTCTGTGGCGTCCCTCGAGTGTCAGGCGGTTTATCACGCCACTACTCTTGTGGACACCCGACTGGCATTTCTTTTCAAGTCCTTTCGTGGCGTCGCCTGAGTTCTCGGATGGTATCGTCCGATTTCTCTTTTAGACACCCGTCTGGCATTTCTTTTCAAGACCGACCGTGGTGTCACTTGACACCCGATCGGCATTTCTGTTAGATTCTATTGGTGCTAATATTTATCTTCTGCACTAAATATTTTTCATCATGCCATGTTTTAATTCCTGTCAGCATGCATTTAATATAAGTATCATGAGCATGTGCATATAGTTTAATTCACCATGACCTTATAATTGTTTGCTGCATTTGTTATATCTTGTGTCCATGATGTTTGCGAGTACATTCAAACGTACTCACAGGCTTGTCCCTGGCTATTTACTTGGCCAGGTTAGAAGTTCTATGGGAAGAACCCAGCTACGTCCGTGCGAAGCCTAGGAGTACAGCCACGCTGGATAGGAGTTATCCGGGTCAGCTGTTCCTGTTGGAATGGAGTCCCATCGATGTTGAAGATCCTTAAGCCTTTTTCCTTCATCCACCACCGGAGTCATTGTTGCATCAGTAGACCTTTAAGGTCTTGTATCAAATTCTTGTAAATGCTTGGTAACCTGTAACAAGGATGTGTCCACCAGTAACAGCAATCCTGGGCTGGTGATGACACTAGGGGTTAATTTCTGGAATATTACGTTCCCGAAATCCGGCCCCGACAAAACATCAAGGAACACATTGAGAGGAACCCGATTATGTTGAGAACCTAGCCGTGACAAAGCATGAGCCGCCTCATTAACCCACCAGTCGATGTGATCCACTTGATAACCTTTGAAGTGTCCAGCAATATTAGTCACAGCCGGACGATAAGCTGGCATGAGTGGTTCCTTAGAGTCCCATGTTCTTAAAACTTGATGAGCCACCAGGTCTGAGTTGCCCAGGCACCTGACCCGACTTAGGTTCATCTCCATAGCCATACGAAGCCCATGGAGTAAATCTTCATACTCAGCTGCATTGTTAGTACAGGGAAACATAAGCCTCAAAACATAACAAAAGTTATCACCTTGAGGGGAAGATAAAATAACTCTAGCCCCAAGCCCTCCAATTGTCTGGAACCATCAAAGTGAATTGTCCAATGTGTATTATCTGGCCTTTCTTCAAGTGTTTGTAACTCGGTCCAATCATTGATAAAATCCACCAATGCTTGAGATTTGATGGCAGTTCTTGGCACATATTTGATATGATGAGGCCCTAGCTTAATTGCCCACTTAGCAACATGGCTTGTGGCCTCTCTGTTTTGGATGATATCCCCGAGAGGAGCTGAACTGACCACATTAATGGGATTCTCAAGGAAGTAGTGCTTCAGCTTGCGACTAGCAATAAACATGACAAACACCAATTTCTGCCAATGTGGATATCACTGCTCGGACTGTGTCAATACTTCACTGACGTAATAAACTGACCATTCAACTGGATATTATTTTCACGCCACTTTGCGCTCCACAACCAATGTTATGCTAACGACTCTATTGTTAGCCGCCACATATAGGAACATAGGCTCTTTCTCGGCTAGGGTAGCTAAGACAGGCAGCTCAACCAATTGCTTTTTGAGTGCCTTAAAAGCCTCATTAGCAACATCACCCCAGACAAAATTGTCTATTTTCTTCATCATCTGATATAAAGGCATTGCCTTCTCACCTAGGCGACTTATGAACCGACTCAAGGCCGCAATACGACCCGCCAACCTTTGTACGTGATTAATATAGGACGGCTTAGACAGAGAATTAATAGCCTCAATCTTCTCCGTGTTAGCTTCAATACCCCTCTCTGAGACCAGAAAACCCAACAGCTTCCCTGTAGGTACACCAAGGACACATGTGGCCGGGTTAAGCATCATTCTGTAGACTCGGAGATTGTCAAAGGTTTCCTTCAATTCATCAAGCAAAGTTTCTTTCTTCCTTGACTTAACCACAATGTCATCAACATAAGCATGAACATTACGTCTGACAATGGAAGAAATTTTGAACACAACGTTAAGTCGCCTGGTCACTCTTAAGCCCAAATGGAATAGACACATAACATAAAGCGCCAAAAGGTGTGATAAAGGCTGTCTTTTCCTGGTCTTTGTCGGTGTACTAAAGTAGGGGTACCCTAGTATCCCGAACTTGTGCACGGGCAGTCGCAGCGCCCCGCGGCAAGGCTTGCCGGGTGGCCGCCAAGGTCCTCCGTGGTTCCTTTGGAGCCATTCAAGAACAAAGTATTCAAGCCAAGGAGACAAGACCCCGGCAAGAGGAGCGTCGGGAAGGCCAACCAAGGCATCTCAA
The DNA here is from genome assembly GCA_902687465.1 of Secale cereale. NCBI lineage: Eukaryota > Viridiplantae > Streptophyta > Magnoliopsida > Poales > Poaceae > Secale > Secale cereale. The sequence goes on along the minus strand of LR738715.1, from coordinate 75,282,518 downwards.
GGAACTTGCCACGACGCGCCACGCGTCCCGGCAAGGCCCGGTGAGCGGCAAGCTCCCGGACGCGACAAGACAGCGGCCGCGGCAAGGCGCTTGCCGCGACAAGCTACCACTCTGTACCCACGCTCCAGTGCATCCACCAACGTGTCGCTCCGGGACCCTTCCAGGCGTACGTGGCGGGAGGCTGTGCAGCCAGCGGTGCGCAGTGGCAAGCGGCGCTGACAAGATCGCCATCGTGGCGAGCGGTGGCGCCCCTGACGGTCCCTTTTTGCACTGTTTGGGCGACGCCGATGGGCATTTAATGCCCTTGTCCCCTGCCGTCAGGGTTAGGTATGATACACTGTACAAGTAGTTGTACCAACTACAACCCTTTTCCATTTTTACCCTTGTATACATTTCCACCTGCCGGTGACCCCTTGAGCATATAAAAGGAGGCCCATGCGCAACGTAGAGGGGGGTTCGAAGCCAGAGAACACTCACGCTCGGTCTCATTAGCTGCTGGGGTGTACTGTAGCACCCAGCGCTCCCAAGCAAGAACTCAATACAAACCACAAAGCAGGAGTAGAGTTTTACGCATCCGTGCGGCCCGAACCTGGGTAAACTGCTCGTGTGCTTCGCCTCGATCTGCTCTTCGCGCAATCTCCGCCCCCGCCGAATCGAAAGGGACCCGGTCCACCGGTCCCATAGGTGTTCGTGGATCAGTTTCCCCGACATCTTTGGCGCGCTAGGTAGGGGGTGCATCGAGGTTGTGTGAACCTGATCCGGCGTTCACACGAGACAGATCTTCATCATCTTCATCGACATGCCGCCGAAGAAGAAGGCTTCGGAGGCAGCTACTCCGTCCGCGTCGAACCCACCACCGCCGGAGCCAACGGCTGGTGGGGTAGACGCCGGCGGAAGACCGGGCGTCGACGAGGGAGCTCACGGTGCTGCCAGGTCCAAGGACAAGGCTGCGCTGCCCATCGGTGGCGTAGCCGACTCCCATAACGATCGGGCGCACTCCAAGACCTCGGCGTCCATACATGCACCGCGCCCATCTCAGGAGGCGTGGGACCGGCAGCGTCATGGTACTCACGGTACCATACGTTTGCTGGGCCAAGATAGAGCTGGTGGATCTCGGGATGCTCAAGACCAGCATGCACGCCAACATGCTGGCACGAGCGAGGCATGGTCGCCTGGACGAGATACTGCTCCTTCTAACATAGTTAGAAGTCCGAGCATATCTCGCTCCTCACACCGCTCGCCACCGCCACCCACCACTGCAGCAGAAGCTTTGGCGCGAGCTCAACTGCTCCTAGACTACCCTCCAACGGCGGACAAGATCGACGCCTGGAGGGCCACCATTCACAGTCTCATCAGCTTCGCCAACGGCGACACTCCACGATAGCCGAGCACATCGCAGCCGCGGCAAGTCACCCAGGCACGAGCCGATGGCGACAAGACCGGTGGAGGTGCAACCATCGTGCACTCTCCGCCCCGAAGACCACGATCACCGACTCGCCGGATCCACCTCGACAGCGACTCCACCGCGTCATCGGATCCGCGAGCTCGTCGCGATCAGCGCCAAGTTCTTCACGAACGACAGCAAGAAGACGCTCGTACTCGCATCGAGCGCCGAAGAGAAGCGCGGCGTCAATCGGACCAGCGCGCTGGGTCCACTGTCGACATGCATGCGCCAGGGGAACCAGGCGACTTGCCGTACGCGGTAGGTTGCCCTGCGTTTACTCGTGAGCTGCGGCAAGTCCAGTGGCCCAGTACGAAGAATTTCAAGCCAGACGTACCGAAGAAGTACGACGGCAAGTCGCATCCGTCGGAGTTCCTCAGCATCTACACCATCGCGGTGCAAGCTGCTGGGGGGCGGGACGACAAGATCCTTGCCAACTACTTCCCGCTGGTACTCAAGCCCAACGTCAGATCCTGGCTCATGCACTTGCCGGACAACTCCATATCCTCCTGGGCAGACCTGTGCCATCAGTTTGTCGGCGCCTTTACAGGCGGCCACAAACCTCATGGCCAAGAGAGTGACCTTCACCTGCTCGCCCAGAAGGAAGGAGAGCCCCTGCTCAAGTATATTCAGAGATTCAGCCCTGTACAACACAACATCCCATATGTCCACCCTGCGGCGGTCATCAGCGCGTTCCACCAGAACGTGCTGATACGTCCAAAATGCATCACTATTTTGTATTATAATTTATCCTTATTCATTGATATATTTCACGTTATGATGATGTTCTTATGTTGTTTTGGTCTATTTTACACAGTCTGCAACTTTCCGATGCCGAAACAGCAGACGCAGGATTCAGCAAGAAAAAGTGGATACTGAGTTGCTGAAGAAGAACACCTCCAAATTACCTGAAAATTGACGGGACGTGTTTTTCAGAAGAATAACGAAGACATGCAAAAGGGGAGTCAGAGGGGGGCCACAGGGTGCCCAGGCGGCCTGGGGGCGCGCCACCCTGGCCGCGCC
>LR738715.1:75261357-75279959 GCA_902687465.1 Secale cereale | reverse complement strand
GAGTGACAGAAACCTGAACCCCAGTTCGCACGCTTTTGCATAAGGGAATAATGGATCCTCGATCGTATTGCTATGGTTAGGCTTTTGCCTTAAATTCTATCTTGTATTTGCGGATGCTTGCAAGGTGTTTAATCATAAGAGTGCATTCATCTTGGTCTAGAGAGTGCACTAGCATAGATCCACCCACCAACACTTATCAATACATAACATAGTATGGATACGGAACATGACGAAAGCACATGACTACCTCTCCCGTGTGTCCTCAAGAACGCTTTAGTCTTTATAAGTTCAGTTGCTAGGCCTCTCCTTTGCTAAGAAAGGATTGGGCCACTTGTTACTCTCAGTACCCTTTACATTACTTGCCTTTACATTCCTGTTGCTTATATCGAGAAAACCCCTAAAAAGTTATCTTTCAGTGCTTGCAGTAATTTCTTGCTCAGAATCGCTTATCAATACCTTCTGCTCCTCGTTGGGTTTGACACTCTTACTTATCGAAAACGCTGCAACAGATCCCTTACGGTTGAGGGTCATCAAGTACCGTTTTCTGGCGCCGTTGCCGGGGAGCGTAGCGCTATTGGTAAAGTGAAACTGGTAAGAAAGTCTTTTTATAATTCTGTTTTTATTTTTACTATTGTTGCTCTTTGTCCTTATGGATAACCCTATTATTGGAGCATTGCTTGCGGGAAGACACCCCACACCTGTGGTGGTTGATCCTCCCCCTACTGAAATTGTGCCTTATAAAATACCAGCTAGCATTATCGATTATGTTTTGACTAATCGTTATGCAGGAGACAGACATCCCGGTGAACACTTGCTATATTTGTCACGACTGTGTTCATTATTTAAGCTTGCAGGTGTATCGAGGGAGTTTGTCATGAGGAAATTGTTTGTCGTATCCCTTACAGATAAAGCTTCAGATTGGTATGGGCTTCTCGATAACCGACACTTGCTGGATTGGCAGGAGCTTATGTCTCTCTTTTATACTAAATTTTATCCTCTTCATGAAATTCATCGAGACAGGAATTATATCTATAACTTTAGGTCTCGTGACGGAGAAAGCATTGCTCAAGCTTGGGGGAGATTGAAGTCCCTAATGCTCAAATGCCCTATTCATAAGCTTCCCAAGGAAATAATACTTACAAATTTTTATGCCAGGCTTTCTCCTCAGGATAAGGAGATGTTGGATGCCTCCTCTAGTGGGGTATTTCAGAAGAAGAGTGTTGAAGAAAGATGGGATCTCCTTGAAAGAATCCAGAGGAATACCGAAGATTGGGAAATTGATAAAGGTATTGAACCCGCTATAAATTATGAACATGATTATATTGAGAGCTATGTAGAGACTGATTACTTCAATACTTTTTGCTCTAAGGTTGGTCTTGATTCCCATCTAGTGATTGATTTATGTAAGAATTTTGCCTCTCATGTTGATTCTTTTAAAAAGAGTAGAGACCAGCACCATGCACCTTTTAAAGAAAAACCTATTGATATTTATGTTGCTGAGCCTATTTTGCCTGCAGTTATATATGAACAGCCTCCTTTTCCCACGAGGATAAAGGAGCACTCTCTTGTGACAGGCATAATAAATAAAAGTGAGAGAAAAGTTGATGAACCTGAGGACCAGATCAGGGTCGATCCTCGAGTTGCATTGATTAAAGACCTTGTTACTGATGATGTTTTGGATTCCAATATAACTTTTTGTGCTGTTTCCACTAATCTTGTCACAACCAAGAACAAAGGCCCAATTTCAGGTACTCCGGTGGTATCTGTTAAAATAGGAGATCACAATTATTATGGGCTATGCGATTTGGGATCAAGTGCAAGTGCTATTCCTTATTCACTTTATGAAGAAATCATCGGTGAGATTTCCACTTGTGAACTTGAAGAAGTTGATGTTACTATTCATCTTGCAAATAGATCAACTATCTCTCCTATCGGAATTGTGAGGGATGTTGAAGTCCTATGTGGAAAGGTAAAATACCCTACCGACTTTTTGGTGCTTGGTTCAGCCAGGGACGACTTTTGTCCCATCATTTTTGGTAGACCTTTTCTTAGGACTTGTGGAGCTATAATAGATTGCAAGAAAGGTAAAGTTTCTGTTGAATTCAACGGTGAGCCATATGAATTTAACTTTTCTAAATTCTCTAAGTAGCCTCGTGGTACTGATTTACCTAGTAATGATAAAATTATTGAAAGTATTGCCTCTATTGCTATTCCTCCTGATGATCCTTTGCAGCAATACATGGAGGACCACGAGAATGATTTACATATGCAGGAAAGAAATGAACTAGATGAAATATTCTTGAGGCAACCTGCTATCCTGAAGCACAACCTTCCGGTTGAACCTTTGGGAATTTTATCAAAACCAAAAGAAGACCCGGTGTTCGATCTTAAACCTCTTCCCGATACACTCAAGTATGCTTATTTAGATGAAAAGAAAGTATATCCTGTTATTATCAATTCTAACCTTTCAGGATATGAAGAAGAGCGATTATTGGAAGTACTTCGTAAACACCGAGGCGCAATTGGCTATACCCTTGATGACCTTAAGGGGATTAGTCCATCTATCTGTCAACATACTATCAACCTTGAGCCCGATGCTAAACCAGTTGTTGATCATCAACGACGGTTGAATCCAAAGATGATGGATGTCGTGAGAACTGAGATTCTCAAGCTTCTAGCCGCATGTATTATCTACCCTATAGCTGATAGTAAGTGGGTAAGTCCGGTACACTGTTTCCTAAGAAAGGAGGTACAACTATGGTTCCTAATGATAAAAATGAACTAATACCTCAGAGAATTATTATTGGATACAGAATGTGTATTGATTACAGGAAGTTGAACAAGGCAACCGGGAAGGATCACTACCCGTTGCCGTTCATCGACCAAATGCTTGAAAGGTTATCCAAAAACACCCACTTTTGTTATCTCGATGGTTATTTTGGCTTCTCTCAAATTCACGTTAACACTGTCGATCAAGAGAAGACCACTTTTACTTGTCCTTTTGGTACTTATGCTTACAGATGTATGCCTTTTGGTTTATGTAATGCCCCTGCTACTTTTCAAAGGTGTATGTCGGCTATCTTTCATGGTTTCTATGGGGATATTATGGAAGTCTTCATGGACGACTTCTCCGTCTATGGAACTTCATTTGACCATTGTCTTCACAACCTTAATAAAGTTTTGCAGAGATGCGAAGAGACAAATTTGGTACTCAACTGGGAGAAGTGCCACTTTATGGTTAATGAAGGAATTGTTCTTGGTCACAAGATTTCCGAAAGGGGAATTGAAGTGGACAAAGCCAAGATCGAAGCTATTGAGAGGATGCCTTATCCAAAGGACATCAAAGGTATTCGCAGTTTTCTCGGTCATGCAGGTTTTTATAGAAGATTTATTAAAGACTTTTCTAAAACCTCGAGACCCCTCACTAATCTTCTCCAGAAGGATGTTCCTTTTGCGTTTGATGAAAATTGTAAGGAAGCTTTTGAAATCCTTAAGAAAGCTTTAATAACTGCTCCTATAGTACAACCACCTGACTGGAACTTACCTTTTGAAATTATGTGTGATGCAAGTGATTTTGCTGTTGGAGCTGTCTTAGGACAAAGGGTTGATAAGAAATTGAATGTTATACATTATGCTAGTAAGACCCTTGATAGTGCTCAAAGAAATTATGCTACTACCGAGAAAGAATTCTTAGCTGTAGTTTTTGCTTGTGATAAGTTTAGGCAGTATATTGTTGATTCCAAAGTTATTATTCATACTGATCATGCTGCCATTAAATATCTTATGACAAAGAAGGATGCCAAACCAAGGCTTATCAGATGGGTACTCCTTCTCCAAGAATTTGATTTGCAGATTGTTGATAGGAAAGGGGAAGACAATCCGGTAGCGGACAATCTTTCAAGAATGGAAGATATACCACATGACCCCATTCCAGTTAACGATAGTTTTCCAGACGAGCAACTTGCCGTTGTAAAAGTACAACCTCTCTCCGATCCTCGGTATGCAGATTATGCTAATTTTATTGTTGCAAAGTATTTGCCTCCAGGTCTAACATTTCAGCAAAGGAAGAAGTTCTTTCATGATTTGAGGCACTACTTTTGGGATGACCCACATCTTTTCAAAGAAGGTCCCGACGGGATCGTGAGAAGATGCATTCCGGAACATGAGCAGAAGGACGTTCTCCGACGGTGCCATGATAGTCCCTATGGAGGACATCACACCGGTGAGAGGACTGCACATAAGGTTCTTCAATCAGGTTTTTATTGGCCCACTCTCTTTAAAGATGCTAGAAATTATGTTTTAGCCTGTGATAAATGTCAGAGAGTTGGTAACATTAGTAGAAGGAATGAGATGCCTATGAATTACTCACTAGTGATTGAACCTTTCGATTGTTGGGGTTTCGATTTTATGGGTCCTTTTCCTTCTTCGCACAAGTATACTCACATTTTAGTAGCTGTTGATTATGTGACAAAGTGGGTTGAAGCAATCCCCACTGAAAGTGCTGATCACAAAACATCTTTGAAAATGCTTAAAGATGTAATTTTTCCTAGGTTTGGTGTACCAAGGTACCTCATGACAGATGGAGGATCACACTTCACGCACGGAGCTTTTAGAAAAGCTCTGGCTAAATACGATGTTAATCATAGAATTGCTTCACCTTATCATCCTCAAACTAGTGGCAAGTTGAGCTCACCAATAGAGAGATTAAGTTGATCTTGCAGAAAACAGTAAACAGAAATAGGAAGGATTGGTCAAATAAATTGGGAGATGCTTTGTGGGCATATAGAACTGCTTACAAAAACCCCATGGGTATGTCCCCATATAAGATGGTATATGGCAAGGCTTGTCATCTGCCATTAGAACTAGAGCACAAAGCTTTCTGGGCTGTTAGAGAGCTTAACGCTGACCCAAAATTAGCTGGTGAAAAGCATCTCATGAACTTGACTTCTCTAGATGAATGGAGAAGTGAAGCTTACGAGAGCGCTAAAATGTTCAAAGAAAAGGTAAAAAGGTGGCATGATAGGAAGATTCTGAAACGTGAATTTAATGTTGGTGATAAAGTTTTGTTGTTTAGATCCCGTTTCAGGTTTTCTCCAGGTAAACTACTTTCCAGGTGGGAAGGACCATTTCATATAGAAGAAGTTTATCGGTCTGGCGCAATTAAGATTAATAATTTTGAAGGCACCAAACCTCAAGTTGTGAATGGGCAAAGACTTAAGCATTACATAGCAGGAGACCCTGTCGATGTTGATGTGAATATAATATACACGACAACCCACGAAGAACATGTTGCAGCCCTGTTTCAGACGCCAGCAGAAGCAGAATAAAGAAAAGGTACGTAGTACGGTAAGAAAACACCGCAAAACATCATAAAAGTTCCGTATTACGCGTTTTTGAAAAATTAGTAAAATTCCGAGTCGAAGTGGAGCCGGAGACGACCACCAGGGAGTCCAGGCGCCCCCCTAGCGCGCCCCCCTGGGCCGCGCCGGCAGGCCGCCTGGACACCCTGGTGCCCGACTCCGACCCTGCTTTGGTCCGTTACCTTCCTTTCTGTGCATAAATTTTTCCTATATATTTGCCCGGGTTGTTCCGGCAACGTATCTTGCGATTTTGCGTGTTTTCTCTTCGATCTGTTTCTGCCAGGAAATCTTTCAGCTAAATTTAGGTGCCATGGCTTCTCCAAGTTCCCCCAAGGACACGTTCGTCGTCAATGTCATCAACCCTTACCTCGCTGAGGTGAAGAAGCACCCTCAGGTGGTTCAGATGAAGGAGGGCGTTCTCCATCAAGAAGATCTGAAGGGACCTATCAAGGAGGGGAGCGTCCAGGCCAGGCTGGAAGAAGCGGAGCAAGAAGTCTTCAAGTACAAGAAGATGACCGAGCATGGTGTCGAAGCTAATTTTGACATCACCAACGAGCTGAAGAACTACTTTCTGAAGGAGATGAAGGAGATGTGGGAAAGAATCGCCGCGGCTGAAGACAGAATCACAGAACTCCAGGGGCAAATTAATGATCTATCTAACCAGAACTGTGAGTATGAACTAAGATTTATGCCCATGAGTTTGGGTGCTGAATGCAGGATTCAGGAGATGAGCCTCTCACAAGAGACTTTAGCAAGATATCCATGGAAGCGTTTCGCCAAGGACTACGTGATTAACGCCAACAAATATGGGAGAAATCTCCGTGGGTAATGGCATTCCCTTGGCTTGTTCCAAGCTTGGGGGAGTGCCTGGTATCTTTATCTTTTACCTTTTGTCTTTTAGAAGTCAAGTAGAGTCGTATCATGTCTAGGGAAGTTATTATATGAGATAGGTGTGTGCATTGAGGTCTATCGCCCCCTTGGTGAAGAATTGTATCCGTGTGTGTGGAGTCGTCTATGATGGAATATTAATGAGAAGTTTATCGGTCCCTTTTTGCTGCACTCGGTATTCTCTTCACGCAATCGACCTTATATGATGATTCTTATGGGAAGTATTGACCTTATGTCAGGTATGGTTGTGAAACTTTATTTAATCTTGGCAAACATAGCTTTGGTCATAACAACAAGCATGATTCTCTTAAAACATAGCCAAAACCTTTATGTTATTATACTTGAAGTGTTATGTTGACAAGGAAGACAACTTGATGTGTTATGCTTATTTCAATGTTCATGCTTGATATTGCCTTGCATCTTAGTCATCATCAATTGTTTGCTCTCTCAAAACCTTTGCTAGCCTAACTCTGTACTAAGCGGAATTCTGCTTGTGCATCCATACCCTTAAGCCAATACCTTCCACATGAGTCCACCATACCTACCTACTTGTGGTACTCCACTACCACCTCCTAAAGTATATAATTTATGTGTTATCCTTAAATGTTCAAATCATTTATTTTGTGCCCCTGCTTTAGCTCATGAGGAAGTAGTAGCTAATTCATGACCTTTTTGAGTTGGACAAGCTTCACCTCGGGATTGCATGTATAATGTGCAAACCCATAATGCGAACAGGAACTGGCATTGAGTGCGCCTGGCTTAAAAATAATATAACAAACAAACCCTCCTTCACGCTTTGTTCATGAGAAATCAGAAAACTTTGGCAGTGATAAACAAAGGAGAATAAGAGGATGTTATCGTCCTCATACGGGAGCCGTTCCTCGAAACTTGTCCAGTTCAAGAAGTAATTGAGTTATCTATTAGCATTCATTGACGAATCATGCACCTCTCAAAAACTTGTTTTCACTCTGTTTGATTTGAGGATAGCACATGAGTTTTCCCTACTACCCCAGAGCAGGGCCTATCTTTTAATTTTAAAGTTGAGTCAGTTATTCCTACTTCCTTCTATTTCTCAAAAGAGAGCAGACGTTTGATGTTGATAAGGATTCATGCATATAAAGCTGCATTAAGATTTGTCATATCATATCCTTGTTGACATTATCATTTGATAAGTAAGTTGTTTGTCATGCCCGGCTAAGGCAAATATCTTCCTCTGTGTTAACACTTTCACTTCTTGCTTATTAAATTGTTATTTCAAAAAGCTTCAATTAATCCCATCAAAAGCAAAAGTTGAAATTATTTGTTGTTCCTTGACCAAAGGACATGTTTGCCATGATATAATGAGTTTCTATTAGTCCTACTTTCGAATATAAGTGTTGACACCCTTTCATAAGAGCCTTATGAGTTGAAGATTGTTGCTGAGGATATTTGAGTTGGTGAAGAGACTATGATGCTTCTTGTCCGTATTCTATTTATCGACACTTCACTCTCTAAACTTGTGGACAGGTTTACCGAGTTCATATTCGCTTGAGGACAAGCGAGGTCTAAGCTTGGGGGTGTTGATACGTCCAAAATGCATCACTATTTTGTATTATAATGTATCCTTATTCATTGATATATTTCACGTTATGATGATGTTCTTATGTTGTTTTGGTCTATTTTACACAGTTTGCAACTTTCCGATGCCGAAACAGCAGACGCAGGATTCAGCAGGAAAAAGTGGATACTGAGTTGCTGAAGAAGAACAACTCCAAATTACCTGAAAATTGACGGGACGTGTTTTTCAGAAGAATAACGAAGACATGCAAAAGGGGAGTCAGAGGGGGGCCACTGGATGCCCAAGCGGCCTGGGGGCGCGCCCCCTTGGCCGCGCTGGGGGGGGGGCGCCTGGAGCCCCTGGCCCACTTCTGGTCACCCCCTTTTGCATATATGCTCTCCGTCTCTCGAAAACCCTAGGCACGGGACTTTTTTCGGAGTTCCGCCACCGCTTCGAGGCGGAAACCTACAGAGAAGAAAAGGGCATCTCCGGTGGGCAGATTCCGCCGGGGAGATCACCTCCCGGAAGGGGAGATCGTCGCCATCGTCATCACCATCATCACGGGCATCATCGAGATCATCATCAACATCATCCCCAACACCAGCACCATCTCCATCTTCATCCAAATCTCATCTTTCCATCGCAACTCGTGTTGTAACTTGTACTACCTATCCTCTCTACTCTATCGGTGTTGATTACTACTTTGTGGTGAATGCTATTGAGTTTTGTTGGAGAAATATTATTATGTCCAGATTGTTTATCACATATTTATCCCCTCTGATCATGATCTCTTTTATGTCTTGTGAGTAGTTACTTTAGTTCTTGAGGACATGGGGAAAGTCTTGTTGTTAGTAGTCATATGCTGTTGAAGTAATATGTGTTGTTTGATACTTAAGTTGTGTTGTCATTCTACTAGTGGTGTTGTGTGAGTCGAACACCCAACACTTCGCCTTATTAAGGACCTAGGGGAATGCATTGTGTATAAAGAATGCTTATGGTGGGTTGCCGGAGTGACAGAAACCTGAACCCCAGTTCGCACGCTTTTGCATAAGGGAATAATGGATCCTCGATCGTATTGCTATGGTTAGGCTTTTGCCTTAAATTCTATCTTGTATTTGCGGATGCTTGCAAGGTGTTTAATCATAAGAGTGCATTCATCTTGGTCTAGAGAGTGCACTAGCATAGATCCACCCACCAACACTTATCAATACATAACATAGTATGGATACGGAACATGACGAAAGCACATGACTACCTCTCCCGTGTGTCCTCAAGAATGCTTTAGTCTTTATAAGTTCAGTTGCTAGGCCTCTCCTTTGCTAAGAAAGGATTGGGCCACTTGTTACTCTCAGTACCCTTTACATTACTTGCCTTTACATTCATGTTGCTTATATCGAGAAAACCCCTAAAAAGTTATCTTTCAGTGCTTGCAGTAATTTCTTGCTCAGAATCGCTTATCAATACCTTCTGCTCCTCGTTGGGTTCGACACTCTTACTTATCGAAAACGCTGCAACAGATCCCTTACGGTTGAGGGTCATCACGTGCGTAACCGCAGGATGAGGGAGGAGATGGTGATGTGCAAGATCAGAGATGTCAGTGAGCTATATGCCCTGGCCGACAAGTGTGCACGTGCTGATGAAGGGAGGAAACTCCCCGGATAGAATACAGGAGCAGGAGGATCTGACAGCGAGGATGCTGCCCCGGCAAAGAAAAAACGGAGGCGGAACAGTAGAAAGAAGAAAGGCAAAGATGTGCTAGTTGTTGAGCAGTCCGGCAATGAAGGTGGCGCCAAGAAAGCCAAAGCTGGTGGCTCCGGCAAGGAGATTGCCGCATGCACCAACTGCCAGGCTGTGGCGGCCGTCGACAAGCAGGACGGCGCCGACAAGCAGTACTGCAAGATCCACCGCACCAAGGGTCATGACCTCCAAAACTGCAAGAGGGTCGAGCAGCTCGTCGAGCAGCAAAAGGCTGAATACGAGCGACGCGACAAGGAGAAGGCCCAAGGAGGTACTGGAGGATCCGGCACGAAGCGCCCCGGCCGGGGAGGAAGCCGTGGCAAGGCTAAACAGCGGCAAGGAGACAGACCTCCCCACGGCCGCGACAAGGATGAAGATGACGACGATGACGACGAAGACATGGATGATGTCGAGACCAGTGAGCAGGAGTTCCAGAAAGCCACAGAGGTCTAGTGCGTTGACGGCGGTGCTTCTCTGCATACTTCACACCGCCAACTGAGAGGGTCACTTTTGACGTTGCTGATTTTCCATTGCCTTACAATGGAATACTCGGCCGTCCAGCACTCGCCAAGTTCATGGCAGCCTCTCACTACGCATACAACATGTTGAAGATGCCAGGTCCGATAAGTGTCATCTCTATCCCTGGCGACAGGAAGGATTCTCTTATCTACGCTGACAAGATCTACCGGGAAGCAGCAGCCACAACTGATCACAAGTCATTTGCCGTTGAAGCTCCCAGGGGGAAGAAGAAGACCAAGTCCGGCAAGAGCTCTGATGCCCACTCCGGCAAGCGCACCTCTTCGGAGTGCTGCGCTAACGTCGAGGACGCACCATCGAGCTCCACCGGCAAGTGTAAGAAGGCAATGGCAGCTCTGCCAGAGACAAAGAAGGTGTCCGCAAAGGAGGACGGCACTGGTGGTACCTTCACCATCAGTGCCACTCTTGACCCTAAATAGGAAAGCGCGCTCATTGCTTTCCTGCGGGCGAACGTCAACGTGTTTGCGTGGCAACCGTCTGACATCCCCGGTGTTCCCAGGAAAGTAATTGAGCACCATCTTGCCGTCTGTCCTCATGCGCGGCCCATCAAATAGAAAGTCAGGAAACAGGCAGTGGAGCGCCAAGAATTAATTGCAGAAGAGATCAAGAAGTTGGAAGCAGTAGGCCTTGTCAGAGGAGTGCTCCATCCTATGTGGCTGGCCAATCCTGTAGTCATGCGCAAGGCAAACGGGAAGTGGAGGCTTTGTATCGACTTTACCGATGTCAATAAAGCTTGTCCCAAAGACCCATTTCCCTTGCCACGCATTGACCAGATTGTTGACTCCACGGCTGGATGTGACTTGCTTTCATTTCTTGATGCATACTCAAGATACCATCAGATCTTCATGGCAGAACAGGATGAGGAGAAGACCGCATTCATCACTCCATGTGGCACGTACTGTTTCATACGGATGCCTTTCGGTTTGAAGAATGCTGGTTCAACATTTGCAAGGGTAATCCATGTCGCCCTTGAGCCACAAATACACAGAAATGTGGAAGCCTACATGGATGACATAGTGGTCAAGAGCAACGACAAGTCAACCCTGATTCAAGATTTAGATGAGACCTTTGCGAATATGCGCAAGATCAAGCTCAAGCTCAACCCTGAGAAGTGTGTGTTTGGAGTCCCTTCCGGCAAGCTTCTCGGGTTCTTTGTGTCTCAGCGGGGAATTGAAGCCAATCCCGACAAGATCAAGGCCATTGAGCAGATTGAAGCACCAAAGCGCGTCAAGGACGTACGAAGACTTGCCGGTTGCGTGGCTGCTCTCAGCAGGTTTATCTCTAAGTCTGCTGAGCGCGCCCTGCCGTTTTTCAAAATTTTGAAAAAGGCAGGTCCAATGAAATGGACTCCGGAAGCGGAGGCTGCGCTGCAAGACTTGAAGAGATACCTGTCCTCCACTCCAATACTTGTCGCACCTAAACCACAAGAGAAGTTGCTGCTGTATATAGCGGCAACCAATCAAGTGGTTAGTGCTGCATTAGTAGCGGAGAGGGAGGCAGATGATGAGCCAGCGACCACGGCAAGCGCGTCCATCGACAAGCAGGGGGCTTCCCCGACGAGCTCTGGTCACGACAAAGATGGATCTGCGCAGGCCCAAGAGGAGATACAGAAGAAAATGGTGCAGCGCCCAGTTTACTTTGTCAGTTCCCTTCTGCAAGGGCTAGGTCAAGGTACTCTGGTGTGCAGAAATTGATTTTCGGCCTTCTCATGGCCTCGAGAAAGCTGCGCCATTACTTCCAAGCACATGAGATCACAGTTGTCACTCGCTTTCCGCTGAAGAGGATACTGCAGAATCCAGAAGCAACAGGCAGGATTGTTGAGTGGGCACTGGAACTGTCAAGCTTTGCCCTCAAGTTTGAGAGCACTTCAACTATCCAAAGCAGAGCATTGGCAGAATTCATAGCAGAGTGGACGCCAACACCAGATGAAGAAATTCCAGAAACGAGCATCCCCATCAAGGAAGCAAGCAAAGAGTGGTTGATGTACTTTGATGGTGCCTTCTCGCTGCAAGGTGTCGGTGCTGGCGTGTTGCTTGTCGCACCCACCGAAGAGTACCTCAAGTACGTAGTCCAGATGCACTTTCCCAAGGAGCAAGCAATAAACAATACTGCAGAGTATGAATGTTTGCTTGCCGGTCTCAGGATCGCGGCAGACCTTGGGATCAAGAAGCTCATTGTCAGGGGTGACTTGCAGCTTGTCGTCCGCCAAGTGAACAAGAGTTATCAGAGTCCGTTGATGGAAGCCTACGTTGATGAAGTGAGAAAGCTAGAAGAGCACTTTGATGGCCTACAGATGGAGCATGTTCCAAGAGCTCAGAACGACATTGCAGATGGCCTGTCGAAGTGCGCCACACTTAAGTTACCTGTGGAACCAGGGATTTTTGTGCTCAAGCTAACTTAACCGTCTGTAACACCATCAACTGGACAGAGCAAGAAGAGGAAGTTGATTTCTGGTGCTATTTTCCGGCAGAGCTTCCCGAAGCCGCTGCCAAGAAGGTCCCCAAGATCAACACCAAGAGTGCTGAGGAGCAGTCTGCTCCGGCAGGCCCGAGGGTTTGTTCCGTTGAAGCAGACGCTCCCGACAAGTTTTGCTCCGGCAAGCTTGCCGGGGAACGTCAAGCTCCGGCTGAGCCGCAGGTTCTCGCCGTAGAAGCGGATGTTCCCGCAGCAGCAGATGTGCCTTTAGTCCTTGTTGTCGAGCCACAAGCTCCAGCATGGGCACATCAGATTGTCCGTTTCCTTCAGACAGGAGAACTTCCCGAAGAGCAAGAAGAAGCGGAAAGAGTAGCCCGACAGTCGAGTATGTACCAGTTTGTTGACAACACACAGTACAGAAGAAGACTCAACGGTGTGAAACTGAAGTGTATTCACCGGGAAGACGGACAAGAGGTGTTGGCAGAGAACATGGAGGCATATGTGGTCACCACATTGGCGCAAGAGCACTTGCCGGCAAGGCATTCCGGCAAGGTTTCTTTTGGCCGACAGCCCTCCAGGATGCAACTGCACAAGTAACCAAGTGTGAAGCGTGCCAGTTCCATTCCAAGCAGATACACCAGCCAGCTCAAGCTCTCCAGACGATCCCTTTATCCTGGCCATTTTCGGTCTGGGGGCTCGACATCCTCGGCCCCTTTCCCCGCGCAGTCGAGGGCTTTGAGTACTTGTACGTTGCCATCGACAAGTTCACAAAGTGGCTGGAAGTGGAAGCAGTGAGGAAGGTGACAGCACAGTCAATAGTCAAGTTCTTCAGGTCGATTGTTTGCCGCTTCGGGATCCCTAACAGGATCATCACCGACAACCGTACGCAATTCACGAGCCGCACCTTCATGCAGTACGTCCAAGATCTTGGCGCCAAGGTCTGCTTTGCTTTTGTTGCTCACCCGAGAAGCAACGGTCAAGCGGAGAGGACAAATGCTGAAGTGCTACATGGCCTCAAGACCAGAACTTTCGACAGGCTGCACAAGTGCGGAAGAAACTGGATCGACGAGCTGCCGGTGGTTCTTTGGTCGATCAGGACGACGCCAAATTGAGCCACTGGCCAGACACCTTTCGCTCTAGTCTATGGAGCAGAGGCAGTTCTCCCCACGGAACTCGTATACGGGTCACCTCGAGTGCTCGCTTATGATGAGCTTGAGCAAGAGCAGCTGCGACAAGATGACGCGCTGCTCCTTGAGGAAGACCGTCTTCAGGCTGCTGTACGAGCTGCTCGCTACCAGCAAGCTTTGCGCCGCTACCATAGCCGCAAAGTTAATGCCAGAAGTCTCGAGGAAGGCGACCTTGTTCTTCAGCGCGTTCAGTCCGCCAAGAATTCCAACAAGTTGACGCCGAAGTGGGAAGGCCCTTACCAGGTGAAACGACTCACTAGGCCTGGCGCTGTCTGCCTTGAGACCGAAGATGGCATTTCGGTGAGCAACTCCTGGAACATTGAGCATCTTCGTAAGCACCTTTTGTACAAGTCTTGCCGCTGTTGCATGTAATCCTTTGTACAAAGCCAGGCGCAGACCCTGTGCATAAGTAAAGCTCATGTGCTCCGCACATCTTGTCAATTTCATGATTTCTATTGTTTGCATGTGTTATCTGACGCTTTGTGCAGCACATACCCCCGGTAAACAATAACGAGCCTTAAGGCTCCATATCTTTGTTTCCTCTTCTTTCTTTTTCTCAAGGAAAGGAAGGTTCCCTCGCCCACAAGTTTGCCGGGGGGGGGGGGGGGGAGGAGAAGATAGTGGTATGGACCAGGCGTCGTTCAAGAAAGTTTCGCCTTGCCGGGAAGGAAACAACAGAAAAGCTAAGTTGCCAAAGTTTGAGCAATCAGATTTTTAAATTTTTAAGTTATCTTCCTTGAACGACCGTGCTTTGTATGGAAAACCTGTGCGCGGAGGAACCAACTCGTAGCTAGTTGCGCCCTTACTTTGTTTCGAGTCCGCTCAACAACTTAAGTGTGCTGCGACTAGAGTTGCGCCCTTACTTTGTTTCGAGTCCGCTCAACAACTTAAGTGAGCTGCAACTAGTTGCGACAAGGTTTCTTGTCGGTAGCGGCACCGCCAGCAGGCTGCTGACGTCCCGCACTCAGCGCTCGCGGCTAAGGTGCCTGCGCCGACAAGTTCCCTAAAAGCGTAGGGCAGAAACATACAAGGGAATGAGTCAAGTAAAGGAAATAACATTGCAATCGTTACCCAAAATAGAGTTATATCACAAGATAGCTTGTCGCAGCTCTAACAGACTCTTCTCATAACATGACAAGCTACGACAAGAGAAGAAGAAAACGGTCGGCCTAATCTATGCGATCGCCCTCAACCCTCTTGATCCCGCTCACCTTGTCCACAATGGGTGCGACAAGGGCCTTGAGCGCCTCCAGATCAGCGTCCGGCGGCAAGCTCTTGAGGACGTTGGTGAGGTTGAGGCCCGGGTTGCGGAAGGCCACCTTCACCAACACCTTCTGAAGAGCTCCCGCGCAGATCTTGCGCGACTCGTCGGCCAGCCGCTTTGGAGCCGTCTCCCGGAGTCGTTGGAGGGCCGTCGCCACGCCTTTGAAGAACAGAGTGAGCTTGGCGCTGGGTTGGAGGTTCTCATCGGAGGGATACCCGAGATCCTCCATCCCCAGCTGTGCGAGCTCCTTGTCAATATCTGTAGCAGCGTTCACGAGACCTTCCGTCCAGTGCTCGACGGTCTCCCTGAACGTGTTCTGGACGGCAGCAGCACTCGCCAGCAGCGCCTTCTCGGCCTTGATCTCCTCCTTCAAGGCCGCCTCCCGCTCCCTGGCGCCGTCCAGCGTCTTGGTCAAAGTGGTCAGCTTCAACTCGAGATCTGCGTTGGAGTCCTTGGCGGCGGCAAGATCCTTGCCCTTCTCGGCGAGGCGAACCTGCAGCTCTGAGTTGCTGTGGGCGTCCTTCTCCCGCTCATGCTTGAGCGCGGCAATCTCCTCACCTCTCGCCTTGAGATCGTCCTCCAGCTGCGCCACCTTCGTCTCCAACTCCTTCTTGGCGGCCTCGGCAGCTGCGGTAGTGTCCTCTACTTGCTTGAGAGCTCCGCCAAATGATTGCTCGCGCGCGGCACGCTCCTCCTCGTGGCTGTCGAGGTTGATCTTCCGCTGCGCCAGCTCGCCCTCCTGCGCAGACAGCTTCTCAGCGGCAAGCAGCTGTTGCTCTTCGACGTCGGCCTTCTCAAGGAAGAAGGCCTGCTGCTCCTCGGCAAGTCGCTCACGCTCCTCTGCCAGGGACCAGAGAGCTGCCTGGTTAAGACCCCGGAGCTCCTCCGCACGCTTTTCGATGTCAGCTCCCGCCTTCGCGGCAAGCGCCTCTCGGGACTCCAGCTTGGCTTGTCGAGCGCGGTAGAGCGACAACAGCTTCCGCAGCAGCCGTTCCTCCTCAGGCTCGCCGCTGCTGCTGCTCGGCGCGTCAACCAGCGTCAGCCCGGCGGAGGCGAGCACTTCTCCATCAAATATTTCTCCTTCGACCGGCGCCCTGGAGCTCGACGCCGAGGGTAGGTTGATGAAGACGTTCTCGCCAGCCTTCAGGTAGACGTCTGGCTGGGGCTCCTCGGAGCCTGACGCTGCGGCAGCGGCGGAGGGGTCGGCGGTCGGCGTAGCGCCTGGCGCTCCTACGGCCTCAGGGCCGTCAGTGCGATCGCCAGACCCCCCGCCAGCTTCTGCGGCGGCAGCTTTGGCGGCCCCTTCGCCGGCGGGATCATCAGCGCCGGCTGCTTCCTCGGTGGCAGCGGCGTCGTTGGCGGCTTCGGTGGTTCTCTCCTCACCAGCGACCTCGGTCTCCATCGGCTCCGCAGCAGATGGACCTGACGGCCGAAAAAGGGAGAAGAGTCAAGCAAATATCCAAAAAGAAGATCAAAGGAAGAAAAGCCCAAGGGAAGTTTTGAAGCGAGAGGATTACCTGTGCCGGGTTCTGCAGCCGTAGTCTCCGCCGCCGGAGGACCGCTGGTGTTGCCGCTTGCCGGCATCCCTCCTGCGCGAGCCGGCTCCTCGGCAGAGTCCCTTGCCGGAGAACTCTCCCTTGGCGGCGTAGTCGAAGCAGATGGCATGTTAGGGGCGGTCTCCTGGCGCTCCTGGTGGGGCTGTTCTGCTCCTACACAAACCAAGATCAGATGTCAGCAAAGTAAAGAGTATCCATGCGTGCCTAACAACGGAAAGCAAACCATATACTTACGCTGGGGGCTGTGCTGGGGGCTGCTCTGGAGGACAGTTGCCGGCTCCCGCAAGGTGCTCTCCGGCAAGGTGGCCTTCGACAAGGTGGTCTCGGGCGCATCCTCTGCTGTCACGGTGTATTCGTCCTCGACGATAATCACATCCCTTGGACGCGCCGGGACCTTAGCTCTATTCGCTGCTCTCTGGGCCAGAGTTCTGAAAAAGAACGAGTTCGGAGTAAAGCAAATAAGATACAAGACAAAAACAGCAAGAACTGAAGAAATACAAGTACAACAAGAATCTTACTCTTCTTCTTCCTCGTCGGAGCTGAGCGCGGAGAAGTCGAAGTCCGGCTCACGTCCGACGCGAGGAGGCGGAGGAGTAGGCTCCCTTGGCCGCTAGGCGGGAGCAGTGGCGGTGGTCTGAGACGACCCTGCTCCGGCTGCCGCCGCGGCGGGAGGAGCGGCAGGAGCAAAAGCAGTGGTCCGGGAAGACCCCGCTCCAGTTTCCACAGCAGCGCGAGGTGCTCCCGTGGCAATAGTGCTTGCCGCGGTGGAGCGTGTCGCGCGGCGCGGCGGCTGTCGAATCGTTTGCCACTCCGCTACGTCCACGGCCTTGCGGAGACGCCTTCTTGGTGGAGCCGGGGGCTCTGCTTCCGGCGAGCTGCCCGAAGATGAGGAGGAAGAGGAGTCGATCTCCAACGAGCCGCTCGTATCCTCGGCTGGCTCGCTCGACTCGACGACAGGCCCGGCAAGCTCTCCCTCGCCGGCAGGCTCTTCCTCGCCGGCAAACTCCTCTCGCTCGGCAAGGCTTGCCGCCTCCGCTGCCTCTGCCTCCTCCACGGTAAATCCAAACTCGCCCGCGGCTGCGGCTGCCGCCGCCTCTTCCAGCCTAGTGGCGATGCGCTTCAGTTCCGTATCGGTGGTGTCGCGGGTGAGGCCTTTCTTCTCGTAGGAGCGAATCAGCACTTCTTCCAAGTTGTCAAAGAACTCCTGCACGGCGTCATCTGCAGGCTCTTGCCAAGTTGGGTCAATCCCATGAGAGTCGCACAGCGGCATCATTGCACGAATGCGGCTGAGCGCAGAGTTGTTGCACAGCGGAACGACACCCTGCGGCAACCTGAACACCTCGGGATGTTGCGGGTCGTACTTGAACAGCTCCTGGAGCATCGCATTGAGTTCTATAACAGTGAAGTTGAAGTTGAGGCCCGGGTGCAGCCTCATGATGTCCGCCGCGTTCTCGAACTCCTAGACGGATCTCTTCCTCTCCTGCAGGGGGGGCGATGCGGCGGTGAAGGAAATCTGCGCCAACTGCGCCTACAGTGAGCCCGGCAAGCCTGAGGCGTAGGATCCGGGCGACGGCAATCTTCAGCCTATCGTCTTCCGGGGCCATGTTGCTCCATTCGCTGCCGCGCACCACTGGGGCTTGGCGTCGGGCGGTAAAAGGCTGCGGGTTCTCCTCGACAATCCAGCACCAGTCAGCTCTCCACTCCTCCCACTTGCTGCGGAGCTCTCCCTCCAGATAAGCGTCCTTCTTGCCGGCCCTCGAGATCCAGGCGACTCCGCCGGATAAAGGCTCTCCTCTCTCAACCCGGGGCATAAAGAAGTGGCGAAAAAGAGCTACATTTGGATGGACTCCGACAAAGTTTTCGCAGAGATGTGCGAAAACTGCCATGGTCAGAACGACATTGGGGGTGAAGTCAAGGAGGCGGAACCCGTAGGTGTTCATGATATCACAGAAGAACTCAGAGAAAGGCGGGCAGAGCCCGCAGTAGAACAACAAGGTGAAAAAGGGGTATCTAGTTGGAGCCATTTTACAGGCGACAGCTGGGAGTACCTTGGTGCGCGGATGCGCCCACGTCTTCCCCGACCAGAAGAGGTAATAGTACTCCCTCAGCTCCCTCTCAGCA
>LR738715.1:75222079-75259654 GCA_902687465.1 Secale cereale | reverse complement strand
GGGGGGGGCAAAAGGATCAGCTGGACAACCCTTGTTAAGATCTGTGTAGTCCGCACACATGCGCTAAGTGCCATTTTTCTTAAGTACAATAACCGGGTTAGACAACCATTGAGGATGAAACACCTCAACTATGAAACCAACACCAAGAGCCGGGCCACTTCTTCTCCAATAGATGTTCGTCTCTCCTCATTGAAATGATGGAGGAACTGTCAAACAGGTTTCTTCCTGATACATCTATTTTGCATCATGCTTTTATATCGATAGTTATTGCATTGTGGGCTATTACTTCACATTATGTCACAATACTTATGCCTTTTCTCTCTTATTTTACAAGGTTTACATGAAGAGGGAGAATGCCGACAGTTGGAATTTTGGGCTGGAAAAGGAGCAAATATTAGAGACCTATTTTGCACAACTCCAAAAGTCCTGAAACACCACGAAAGTCAGTTTTGGAATATATTAAAAATATTGGGCGAAGAAAGCACCAGAGGGGGGCCACCCACTGTCCACGAGGGTGGAGGGTGCGCCTTACCCCCTGGGCGCGCCCCCTGCCTCGTGGGCTACCTGGAAGCCCCCCGATGCCCATTTTTTTTGGTATAAGGTGTCTTTTTCCCTAAAAAAAAATCAGAAGGAAGCTTTCGGGATGAAGCGCCGCCGTCTCGAGGCGGAACCTTGGCGGAACCAATCTAGGGCTCTGGCGGAGCTGTTCTGCCAGGGAAACATCCCTCCGGGAGGGGGAAATCGCCACCATCGTCATCATCATCGATCCTCTCATTGGGAGGGTGTCAATCTCCATCAACATCTTCACCAGCACCATCTCCTCTCAAACCCTAGTTCATCTCTTGTATCCGATCTTTGTCTCGAAACCTCAGATTGGTACCTGTGGGTTGCTAGTAGTGTTGATTACTCCTTGTAGTTGATGCTAGTTGGTTTATTCGGTGGAAAGATTATATGTTCAGATCCTTTATGCACATTAATACCCCTCTGATTATGAACATTAATATGATATGTGAGTAGTTACGTTTGTTCCTGCGGACATGGGAGAAATCTTGTTATAAGTAGTCATGTGAATCTGGTATTCGTTTGATATTTTGATGAGATGTATGTTGTCTTTCCTCCAGTGGTGTTATGTGAACGTCAACTACATGACGCTTCACCATTGTTTGGGCCCAGGGGAAGGCATTGGGAAGTAATAAGTATATGATGGGTTGCTAGAGTGACAAAAGCTTAACCCTACTTTATGCGTTGCTTCGTAAGGGGCTGATTTGGATCCATATGTTTCATGCTATGGTTAGGTTTACCTTAATTCTTCTTTCGTAGTTGTGGATGCTTGCGAAGGGGGTTAATCATAAGTGGGATGCTTGTCCAAGGAAGGGCAGTACCCAAGCACTGATCCACCCACATATCAAATTATCAAAGTAACGAACGCGAATCATATGAGCATGATGAAAACTAGCTTGACGATAATTCCCATGCGTCCTCGGGAGCGCTTTCCTTGATATAAGAGTTTGTGCAGGCTTGTCCTTTGCTACAAAAAGGATTTGACCACCTTGCTGCACCTTGTTTACTTGGTATTTGCTTGTGATAAGTTCAGACCTTATATTGTTGATTCTAAAGTAACTGTTCACAGTGATCATACTGCTATTAAATATCTTATGGAAAAGAAAGATGCTAAACCTAGACTTATTAGATGGGTTCTCTTGCTACAAGAATTTGATTTGCATATTATTGATAGAAAGGGAGTTGAGAACCCTATTGCAGACAACTTATCTAGGTTAGAGAATGTTCTTGATGACCCACTACCTATTGACGATTGCTTTCCTGATGAACAATTAGCTGTCATAAATGCTTCTCGTACTGCTCCATGGTATGCTGATTATGCTAATTACATTGTTGCTAAATTTATACCACCTAGTTTCACATACCAGCAAAAGAATAAGTTTTTCTATGATTTGATACATTACTTTTGGGATGACCCACACCTTTATAAAGAAGGAGTAGATGGTGTTATTAGACATTGTGTACCTGAGCATGAACATGAACAGATCCTACGCAAGTGTCACTCCGAGGCTTATGGAGGTCACCACGCTAGAGATAGAACTGCACATAAGGTATTGCAATCCGGTTTTTATTGGCCTACTCTTTTCAAAGATGCCCATAAGTTTGTCTTGTCTTATGATGAATGTCAAAGAATTGGTAATATTAGTAGACGTCAAAAAATGCCTATGAACTATTCACTTGTTATCGAACCATTTGATGTTTGGGGCTTTGATTATATGGGACTGTTTCCTTCCTCTAATGGGTATCCACATATTTTAGTTGATGTTGATTACGTTATTAAGTGGGTAGAAGTTATTACAACTAGTAGTGTTGATCATAACACCTCCATTAATATTCTTAAAGAAGTTATTTTTCCGAGGCTTGGAGTCCCTAGATACTTAATGACTGATGGTGGCTCACATTTTACTCATGGTGCTTTCCGTAAAATGCTTGCAAAGTATGATTTTAATCATAGAATTGCACTCCATACCACCAAGAGTCTAGTGGTCAAGTAGAACTGAGTAATAGAGAGATTTAATTAATTTTGCAAAAGACTATTAATAGATGTAGAAAGAATTGGTCCAAGAAACTTGATGATGCATTATGGGCCTATAGAACTGCATATAAAAATCCTATGGGTATGTCTCTGTATAAAATGGTTTATGGAAAAGCATGTCACTTACCTCTCGAACTAGAACATAAGGCATATTGGGCCATTAAAGAGCTCAATTATGATTTCAAACTTGCCGGTGAGAAGGGACTATTTGACATTAGCTCACTTGATGAGTGGAGAACCCATGCCTATGAGAATGCCAAACTGTTTAAAGAAAAAGTTAAAAGATGGCATGACAAAAAGATACAAAAGAGTTAGTTTAATGTAGGTGATTATGTTTTGTTATACAACTCCCGTTTAACATTTTTTGCAGGAAAACTCCTCTCTAAATGGGAAGGTCCTTACGTTATCGAGGAGGCCTATTGTTCTGGTGCCATAAAAATCAACAACTTTGAAGGCACAAATCCGAAGCTGGTGAACGGTCAAAGAATCAAACATTATATCTCAGGTAATCCCATAAATGTTGAAACTAATGTTATTGACACCGTAACCCTAGAGGAGTACATAAGGAACACTTTCCATAACGTTTCAGACTCCGAAAAGGAATAAGTATGTGGTACGGTAAGTAAACCAACTCCAAAACAGTTCTAATAGCAATTTTTCTCCATTTTGGAATATTAAAAAAATAGGAAAATAAGAAGAAGTCCGAAAGGGACACGAGGCATCCATGAGGGTGGAGGGCGTGCCGTACCCCCTGGGCGCGCCCCCTGCCTCGTGGACACCTCGTGTGCCCTCCGGACTCTGTTTTCTTACACGATACTTCTTTTGGTCAGAAATAATTCATTATATAATCTCTCGAAGGTTTTGACCACCATACCACGACAAAATCCTCTGTTTTTGTTTTGAGTGGTTTCTGCCGCATATTAGAGCAATATGTCGTCCCAGGATTCGGAGGGAGAAAGCTATGTGGCTGATTACCTTGCAGACCCTAAGGTCTACGGGGACTTGGAGCATTGTGGTTGTACCACAGAGGAAGAATAAGACTATGATCCTAGGGGAAAGGAGGAGACAAGCTCAGATGAAGATGAAGTCCCATTACCTCAACCTGGGGACATGCATGTGGAGTTCAAAAAGTCAAGCCTCCCTGATAGATCAAAGAAACCTAAGATCGAGTTTATCCCTTTTCACCTCTTGCAGGAGAACAAACAGGAACTATGCAAAAAGATATTAAGCCTTGAGCAAGACATCGATGACCTAAGGGAGCAGAATTCTATCCTCAAGCGCAAATTAAGGAAGAAGCCAACATCATCAACAACTCCATCATCACCACCTCCGAAGAAAGAGACATAAACACATGGGTATGTGCACTCCCCTTGGCAACTACCAAGCTTGGGGGAGGTGCCTTGGTATCGTATCACTATCACACTTGTATCTTTAACGTTTTTCTTAGTTCGATCCTTTTGGGTATATCTTGATCTAGTAGAATAAAGTTTAGTATGATCTAGCTTTGAGTTTTTGTGTTGATCCTTATCTATGTAATCGAGTCCGTGAGCTATATATAATAAAGATTAGTCTTGAGTTGAGGGCTTGGTTATCTTGCTATGATCTTGAGGGAAGAAAAGAAAAAAAAGAATAAAAAGAAATAAAGAGATCATATTGATCTTATGGAGAGTAATGACTTTACATATAAAGAGTATGATGCATAAAAGTTGTTGAGAGTTGACAAACATAGTTTTGGTCATCGTCGCAAATAATAGGAAGTAATAAAGGAAGAGAGGTTTTCACATATAAATATACTATATTTGACATCTTTTATGATTGTGAGCGCTCAATAAATATGACATGCTAAAAAGTTGATGTTGGACAAGGAAGATAACGTAATGGGTTATGTTTTCTTATATCC
Source organism: Secale cereale (assembly GCA_902687465.1). Classification (NCBI taxonomy): domain Eukaryota; kingdom Viridiplantae; phylum Streptophyta; class Magnoliopsida; order Poales; family Poaceae; genus Secale; species Secale cereale. The sequence goes on along the minus strand of LR738715.1, from coordinate 75,255,158 downwards.
AAAATAAATTATATTGGCATGGATCATCCAACATGTTGTGCTTGACTTTCCCCCTCATGCTAGCCAAATTCTATGCACCAAGTAGAGTTACTACTTGTGCTTCCAAATATCCTTAAACCCAGTTTTGCCATGAGAGTCCACCATATCTACCTATGGATTGAGTAAGATCCTTCAAGTAAGTTGTCATTGTTGAAAGCAATAAAAAATGCTCTTTAAATATGTATGATCTATTAGTGTGGAGAAAATAAGCTTTATACGAGCTTGTGATATGGAAGAAATAAAAGCGACGGCCTGCATAATAAAGGTCCCTATCACAAGTGTCAATAGAAAGTGACGTTCTTTTGCATTAAGATTTTGTGCATCCAACCATAAAAGCACATGACAACCTGTGCTTCCCTCTGCGAAGGGCCTATCTTTTATTTTTGTCTTATACCTTATACAAGATTCATGGTGATCTTCACCTTTCCTTTTTACACTTTATCCTTTGGCAAGCACTACGTGTTGGAAAGATCCTGATATATCACTCCAAGTGCATTGAATAGAATGAGATGTTGGATGTTTGATATTTGTTTTGAGATATGAGGATAGTGATATTAGAGTAATGGTAGTGGAGTTATTATGAAATTGAGAAATACTTGTGTTAAGGTTAGTGATTCCTGTAGCATGCATGTATGGTGAACCGCTATGTGACGAAGTTAGAGCATGAGGTATTTGTAGAGTGCCAACCTTCGTGTGGAGGTCGAGGGCGTGCGATGGTTAACTCCTACCAACCTCCCCCCTAGGAGCATGCGTTGATTGCTTTGTTTTGATGACTCGTAGATTTTTGCAATAAGTATATGAGTTCTTATGACTAATGTTGAGTCCATGAATTATACGCACTCTCACCCTTCCACCATTGCTAGCCTCTCTTGTACCGCGCAACTTTCGCCGGTACCATAAACCCACTATACATCCTTCCTCAAAATAGCCACCATATTATTCCTCAAAACAGCCACCATACCTACCTATCATGGCATTCCATAGCCATTCCGAGATATATTGCCATGCAACTTTCCACCGTTCCGTTCATATAACACGCATCATATTGTCATATTGCCATTGCATGATCATGTAGTTGACATCGTATTTGTGGCAAGGCCACCATGCATAATTTTTATACATGTCACTCTTGTTTCATTGCACATATCGGTACACCGCCGGAGGCATTCATATAGAGTCATACTTTGTTGTTGTAGTATCGAGTTGTAATATCGAGTTGTAATGAAAGTGTGATGATCATCATTATTAGAGCAGTGTCCCATGGGAGGAAAGGCTAAATCTATAAAGCCCCTCCGCAAAAAAAAGGAAAAAAGGGAAAGGCCAAAGAAAAAAAGGAAAATAAATGAAAAGGGACAACTGCTACTATCTTTTTTCCACACTTGTGCTTCAAAGTAGCACCATGTTCTTCATTGTAGAGAGTCTCATGTTTAGTCACTTTCATATACTAGTGGTAGTTTTCATTCTAGAACTTGGCTTGTATATTCCAACGATGGGTTTCCTCAAATGCCCTAGGTCTTCGTGAGCAAGCAAGTTGGATGCACACCCACTAGTTTCTTTTGTTGAGCTTTCATTCATATTTAGCTCTAGTGTATCCGTTGCATGGCAATCCCTACTCACTCACATTGATATATATTGATGGGCATCTCCATAGCCCATTGATACGCCTAGTTGATGTGAGACTATCTCCCTCCTTTTTGTCTTCTCCACAACCACCTCTATTCCACCCATAGTGCTATGCCTATGGCTCACGCTCATGTATTGCATGAAAGTTGAAAGGTTTGAAAAGATATAGTATGAAAACAAGTGCTTGGCTGAAATTGGGGTTGTGCATGATATGAATATATTGTGTGATGAAGAGGGAGCATAGCGAGACTATATGATTTTGTAGGGATAACTTTCTTTAGCCATAGTATTTTGAGAAGACATGATTGCTTTGTTAGTATGCTTGAAGTATTGTTATTTCTTATGTCAATATAGACTTTTATATTGAATCTTTCAGATCTGAACATTCACGCCACAATTAAGAGAATTACATTGAAAAACTATATTGGTTAATATTCCACATCAAAAATTCTTTCTTTATCATTTACCTACTCGAGGACGAGCAGGAATTAAGCTTGGGGATGCTTGATACGTCTCCAACGTATCTATAATTTTTGATTGTTCCATGCTATTATTTATGAAGTATTGGATGTTTAATGGGCTTTATCATTCACTTTTATATCATTTTTGGGACTAACCTACAAACCCAAAGGCCCAGTCCAGATTGCTGTTTTTTGCCTGTTTCAGGGTTTTGCAGAAAAAGAATATCAAACGGAGTCCAAACGGAATGAAACCTTCACGAGAGATATTTTTGGAGAAAATCACACACGAAGAACTTGAGAACCACGTCAGAAGAGCCACGAGGGGCCCATGAGGGTGGGGGGTGCGCCCCCTACCCAGGGCGCGCCCCCTGCCTCGTGGGGCCCCCGTGACTCCCCCGGTGCCCTCCTTCTTCCTATATAAGTCTACATACCCCAAAACCTCCGTGAACGGAGAGAAAACCCTAATTCCACTACCCTAACCTTCTGTTCCCGTGAGATCCCATCTTGGAGCCTGTTCCGGAGCCCACCGGAGGGGGATCCATCACGGAGTTCTTCATCATCATCATCATCGCCCTCACCATGAGTTGTGAGTAGTTTACCACAAACCTTCGGGTCCATAGCTAGTATCTAGATGGCTTCTTCTCTCTCTCTGGATCTCAATACAAAGTTCTCCTCGGTCTTCGAGGAGATCTATTCGATGTAATCTCTTTTTGCGGTGTGTTTGTCGAGATCCGATGAATTGTGAGTTTATGATCAAGATTATCTATGAAATATATTTGGTTCTTCTCTGATCTTTTTATGTGTGCTCATAATATCCTTGCAAGTCTCCTCAAATTATTGGTTTGGTTTGGCCTACTACATCAATAGTTCTTGCAATGGGAGAAGTTCTTGGCTTTGGGTTCAATCTTGCGGTGCCCTTTCCCAGTGACAGTAGGGGCAGCAAGGCATGTATTGTATTGTTGCCATCGAGGATAAAAAGATGGGGTTTATATCATATTGCTTGAGTTTATCCCTTTACATCATGTCATCTTGCTTAAGGTGTTACTCTGTCCTTATGAACTCAATACACTAGATGCATGCTGGATAGGGGTTGATGTGTGGAGTAATAGTAGTTGATGCAGAATCATTTTGGTCTACTTGTCTCGGACGTGATGCCTATATACAATGATCATGCCTAGATAGTCTCATAATTATTCGCTTTTCTATCAATTGCTCGACAATAATTTGTTTACCCGCCGTAGAATATCGCTACCATGAGAGAAGCCACTAGAGAACACTATGGCCCCCGGGTCTATTCTCAACATATCAATCTACATCTACTTTACTTTTATCGCTTTTATTTGTTGTTCTTATAAACCAAAATACCAAAAATATAAACTATCATCGCTATCAGATCTCACTTTTGTAAGTGATCGTAAAGGGAATGACAACCCCTTATCGCATTGGCTGCGGAGTTCTTATTTGTTTGTGCAGGTGCGAGGGACTCACACGTGGTCTCCTACTGGATTGATACCTTGGTTCTTAAAAACTGAGGGAAATACTTACGCTACTGTGCTGCATCTCCCTTTCCTCTTCGAGGGAATACAACGCAAGCTCGAGAAGTAGCACACCGCTGATGAGATGGCAACAATTTAGGATACTAGGCCAAAATTTTGGACATGTGGAGGGAAACTTTGCGCGCGATGCCGCCGGACCATTCACTTTGAATAATTGTGTGCATCGCAAACAATTCTTCTCCTTTACGCACATGGGATGAGTTTGATAATTCAAATTTTGGTGGTAATTTCCCCAGGTACGTCATTGCATAATTTAACATCGCTTGCTAATTTGGGCACACAAAAGAGCATATAGCAGATAGACCACACTTACTGAATCGAGCAATTTTAGTAATTAAAAAGAGCCAGTTGACCTAAACATTGCTCTAACAAAAGACCAGCATTAAAAACAAAGCCTATGTACGCATAATTTTAACAAATCCGCCGCCGCGCCGGCCTATGCATCGCTGGTGTGAGATGAGACGTCGATGACTTGTCCTGGCGACATGCCACCGTTGGTGGATTCCGCGTCCCCCCTGCTGAAGTCGACGGCGTCCTCGTCCTCGTCCTCGGCACCGCCCTCAAGGTTGTAGTACTCGTAGTAGTGGCTGCGCCAGATCTCGCGTTGGTACTCCACCGCTGATTCCTCGATGGACAGACTCTTCTCTACCTCGACCTCGGCCACACACAGCTCCTCCTCCCGACGCTCCTCGATCTCGGTCGCCTCCTGCATTACATTTTTTGCCTCTCGTTTTCCTCTCCCCCCACTTAACCATTGCCGTTTTATTTGCCCTTCTTCTGCCGTGTGTCCGCTTGCCTCTTGTTTGCTTGTGTGCTATGTGCCCTCAATTTGCTTGCATCTTTGCTTGCTAAAAATCTATTGTTATGGATCACCTTAAAGTGTTCTATTTGTATCATCTTCGATCCTTATGCGCTCGTGCTGAAACCCTAGCTAGCCTAGTTGATGGGAAATCTTTAGATGAGCATGCTCATTTTGTGCGTCACCGTTTGTCTGAAAAAGGGAGACTCTTATGGGATCAAATAAACAGATTGCTGTGTTATGCTTGGAATCTTTGTGAAATCTGTGATTTTACTTGTTGCTCTAAGAACCCTAAAAAACACCTACCCTACCTATGTGAGTTTAATGATAATGAAATATTATCCTCTTATGCAAAGGGTGTTTATAGTTACTATGATATCGAACAAATTGAAGAATTTTTTGCTTTTAAGGGTGCTTATGAAGTTGCTTCTTTGATTGAAAAGTATGATATTACTCTCTACGAATCTGAAAAATTCGACATACTTAAATATTGCTTTGAAAACTATGCTCATAATGCCTATGTCAAAGAATTTATTGAAAGAATGACCGCTGCTTTGAAGGAAATTAATGATATGCATGAATCTATTGATAATTTTGATTCTGATGATTTGATTGAAATATCCCTTGATGAACATGATGCTTGCTATCCTTGTGGCCATGATGCCAATATTTATGAAGATGAATTTACTATAGTTCCTTATGTTAAACATGAGATCGTTGCAATTGCACCCATACTTGATAGTTCCTTCGATGAAAAGCATGATTGCAATGATGTTATTATAAATTATCTTCATGCCAATTGTGTTAATGATATGCAAAACTCTAAGCTTGGGGATGCTAGTTTTGCTATGACTACTATTTGTTGCAATGATCATGATTAGGGTGATTCTTCTTATGATCTTGAAAATTTATTTAATCCCCATGATGAATGTAAGATTGATAATAATGTTTGCAATAATATTGAAAGTGGGTTTGGAAGAGTGTCAACTTTAGATCCCACATATTTGGAGTATGATCAATCTTATGAATTTTTTGATAAAAGTGGGTTTGGAGAGGTCATGACTTTAGTTAATATTGCTCCCACTATTTTGGAAGAGTGTCAACTTCGTATGCATGTGGATCGTGTTGAGAATATATTATGTGATAGCTATTTTGCTTAGTTTTTGTACGATCCTACATGCAATTATTATGAGAGAGGAAAACATGGTCATAGAAATCTACATGTTACTAAATTACCTCTTTTCATGTTGAGATTGATCTTGTTTATTTCTTCTTCCTTGCATATGCTTGATCTTGCTTGCCTTGCTAATTTGTTTGCCTATAAGATGCCTATGCATAGGAAGTATGTTAGACTTAGATGTGTTTGTCACATGTCTTATGGTGCTCGCCTTGTGCTTCAATACTTGTCCTTTATGTGAGCATCATTGAATTATCGTGCCTAGCTAGGGGCTTAAAACGATAGCGCTTGTTGGGAGGCAACCCAATTTTATATTTTTTTGTTTTTGTTGCTGTTAGGGAATAAATATTGCATCTAGCCTCTGATTAGATGTGGTTTCAAGTTTTGTTTAGTGTTTGTGCCAAGTAGAACCTTTGGGAAGACTTGTGTGAAGTTTATGTGATCTTGCTGTGAAAAACAGAATCAATAGCGCTTGCTAAAGTGATCTTCACATTTTACTGGAGCGTGACATTTAGTTGATTCTTTTTGCAGATGATTGGTAGACAAATTCCGCAAAATTACCAATTTAGTTTGAATTTTTTGGAGTTCCAGAAGTAGGCGAAACCTGCAAATTACTACAGACTGTTCTGTTTTTGACAGATTCTGTTTTTCGTGTTTTGTTTGCTTATTTCAATGCTTCTATGAGTAGTATTGGAGGATATGAACCATAGAGAAGTTGGAATACAGTAGGTTTAACACCAATATAAACAAATAATGAATTCATTGCTGCAGCTTTGAGTAGTGGTTTGCTTTCTTATACTAACGGAGCTCACGAGAATTTTTGTCTAAGTTTTGTGTTGTGAAGTTTTCAAGTTTTGAGTATTACTTTGATGGACTATGGAACAAAGAGTCGCAAGGGCCTAAGCTTGGGGATGCCCATGGCACCCCAAGTAAAATTCAAGGACAATCAAAAGCCTAAGCTTGGGGATGCCCCGGGAAGGCATCCCCTCTTTCGTCTTCATCCATCGATAACTATACTCGGAGCTATATTTTTATTCACCACATGATATGTGTTTTGCTTGGAGCGTCATTTCATTTTCTTTTGTTTTGCTGGCTGTTTGAATAATATCCCAAGATCTGAAGTTCTTAAATGTTAGAGAGTCTTCACATAGTTACATAATTATTCAACTACTCATTGATCTTCACTTATATCTTTCGGAGTAGTTTGTTGTTTGCTCTAGTGCTTCACTTATATCTTTTAGAGCACGGCGGTGGTTTTATTTTGAAGAAATAGATGAAATCTCATGCTTCACTTATTGTCGGTGTACTAAGGTAGGGGTACCTCAGTACCCCAACTTGTGCACGGGCAGTAGCAGCTTCCCGCGGCAGGGCCTACCACGTGCTTGCCGGAGACCTTCCCGCTCCATATAAAACCATTCAAAAACAAAGTATACAAGATAGAAGATCAAGACTCCGGCAAGTGGAGCTTGTCGGGAAGGCCGTCCCAGGCTCAAGATTACCTCACTAGCACAAGACCCTGGCAAGAGGAGCTTGCCAGGAAGACTAGAAGATCACATTTCAGAAGACATGCCTCGGCGCGACGTGCGCCCCGGCAGGGCCCGGGGAGCGACAAGCTTCAGAGCCCGACAAGCTCCCGGGCCCGGCAAGGTCAAGACCCCGGCAAGGTGCTTGCCGGGGAGAGTTGCGCTGTGTGCCCGTGCTCCAGCTCATCGGTCCACGCGTCGCCCGGGGGCCACTCCAGGGACGCGTGGCGGATGGCTGTGCAGCCTGGGGGACACGGTGGCACTCCACGGTGATAAAGCCATCGCCGTGGCAAACGGAGACGCAAGGGCGGGCGCTTTTGGGGTCGACGGCGACGGGCATTAAATGCTCTTGTCCCCCACTGTCAAAGTAGGTAGCGACCACTGTTCATCCACTGTTACTCCACTATTCCCGCACTGTTACAACTACCACCACTATTACATTTTTACCCTTTCTCCTACGTTGACACCTGTCGGTGACCCCTTGCACTATAAAAGGAGGCCCATGCACAACGTAGAAAGGGTTCGGGACTTAGATCGCTCATACGCTCGGTGTAGCTAGTTCTTCAAGCTCCCGAGCTCCCCAACTCAATACAAACTAAGCAGGAGTAGGGTTTTACGCGTCCATCGCGGCCCGAACCTGGGTAAACTGCCCGCGTGCTCTCCACGATCTGCTCTTTGTGCTCCCTCCGCCCTCTTACCGCACAAATAAGGGGCTCCGGTCCCATAGGTGTTCGTGGTGGACAGTTTCCCCCGACACTTATATCCTTTTGAGAGTCTTTTATAACATCATGGTAATGTGCTTTGGCTATATAACTAGCCTTCACATGATAGACATCCAAGATCGATGTAGTAAAAACTTCTGCAACTAAGTGAATTGAATATGATGAGAAGTTGGATGCTTGATAATTGTTTTGAGATACGAGGATAGTGATATTAGAGTCATTCTAGTGAAGTTATTATGAAATTGAGAAATGCTTGTGTTAAGGTTAGTGATTCCCGTAGCATGCACATATGGTGAACCGCTATATGACGAAGTTAGAGCATGAGGTATTTGTAGAGTGTCAACCTTTGTGTGGAGGTCGGGGGCGCGCGATGGTTAACTCCTAACAACCTCCCCCCTAGGAGCATGCGTTGATTGCTTTGTTTTGATGACTCGTAAATTTTTGCAATAAGTATATGAGTTCTTTATGACTAATTTTGAGTCCATGGATTATACGCACTCTCACCCTTCCACCATTGCTAGCCTCTCTTGTACCGCACAACTTTCGCCGGTACCATACACCCACTATATATCCTTCCTCAAAACAGCCACCATACCTACCTATCATGGCATTTCCATAGCCATTCCGAGATATATTGTCATGCAACTTTCCACCGTTCCGTTCATATGACACGCTTCATATTGTCATATTGCCATGCATGATCATGTAGTTGACATCGTATTTGTGGCTAGGTCACCATGCATAATTTTTCATACATGTCACTCTTGATTCATTGCACATCTCGGTACATCGCCGGAGGCATTCATATAGGTCATACTTTGTTCTTGCTTCGAGTTGTAATCATTGAGTTGTAAGTAAATAAAAGTGTGATGATCTTCATTATTAGAGCATTGTCCCGTGTCAAGAAACAAAATAATAATAATATAAAGGCCAAAAAAAGAGATGGCCCAAAAAAAATAGAGAGGGGCTAATAAAAAAGAAGAAGAGGGACTATGGAACCAGGACTAGCAAAGGCGTAAGCTTGGAGATGCCCATGGCAACCCAAGTAATTCAAGATAATCAAAAGCCTAAGCTTGGGGATGCCCCGGGAAGGCATCCCCTCTTTCGTCTTCATCCATCGGTAACTATACTTGGAGCTATATTTTTATTCGCAACATGATATGGGTTTTGCTTGGAGCGTCTTGTATAATTTGAGTCTTTGCTTGTTATTTTGCCACAATCATCCTTGCTGGACACACCTATTTGAGAGAGTTAAATATGGCCTAGACATTATTAGAACACTCTATGTGCTTCACTTATATCTTTTGAGTTGAATAGTTTTTGCTCTAGTGCTTCACTTACATCTTTTAGAGCACGGTGGTGGTAATATTTTGTAGAAATTGTTGAACTCTCATGCTTCACTTATATCCTTTTGAGAGTTTATTAAAACAGCATGGTAATGTGTTTAGGCTAAAGAAACTAGTCTTCACATGATAAACATCCAATATCAATGTAGTAATTTTTTTTCACTCCAAGTGCATTGAATAGAATGAGATGTTGGATGCTTGATATTTATTTTGAGATATCAGGATAGTGATATTAGAATAATGATAGTGGAGTTATTATGAAATTGAGAAATACTTGTGTTAAGGTTAGTGATTCCCGTAGCATGCATGTATGGTGAACCGCTATGTGACGAAGTTACAGCATGAGGTATTTGTAGAGTGCCAACCTTTGTGTGGAGGTCGGGGGCGTGCGATGGTTAACTCCTACCAACCTCCCCCCTAGGAGCATGCGTTGATTGCTTTGTTTTGATGACTCGTAGATTTTTGCAATAAGTATATGAGTTCTTATGACTAGTGTTGAGTCCATGGATTATACGCACTCTCACCCTTCCACCATTGCTAGCCTCTCTTGTACCGCGCAACTTTCGCCGGTACCATAAACCCACTATATATCCTTCCTCAAAACAGCCACCATATTATTCCTCAAAACCGCCACCATACCTACCTATCATGGCATTTCCATAGCCATTTCGAGATATATTGCCATGCAACTTTCCACCGTTCCTTTCATATGACATGCATCATATTGTCATATTGCCATTGCATGATCATGTAGTTCACATCGTATTTGTGGCAAGGCCACCATGCATAATTTTTATACATGTCACTCTTGTTTCATTGCACATACCGGTACACCGCCGGAGGAATTCATATAGAGTTATACTTTGTTGTTGTAGTATCGAGTTGTAATGAAAGTGTGATGATCATCATTATTAGAGCATTGTCCCATGGGAGAAAAGGCTAAATCTATAAAGCCCCTTCGCAAAAAAAGGGAAAATGGGGAAATGCCAAAGAAAAAAAAAGAAAGGCCCAAAAAAGGAAAAGAAAAGAAAAGGGACAATTGCTACTATCTTTTTTTCCACACTTGTGCTTCAAAGTAGCACCATGTTCTTCATTGTAGATAGTCTCATGTTTAGTCACTTTCATATACTAGTGGGAATTTTCATTATACAACTTGGCTTGTATATTCCAACGATGGGCTTCCTCAAATGCCCTAGGTCTTGGTGAGCAAGCAAGTTGGATGCACACCCACTAGTTTCTTTTGTTGAGCTTTCATTCTTATTTAGCTCTAGTGCATCCGTTGCATGGCAATCCCTACTCACTCACATTGATATCTATTGATGGGCATCTCCATAGCCCGTTGATACGCCTAGTCGATGTGAGACTATCTCCCTCCTTTTGTCTTCTCCACAACCACCTTTATTCCACCCATAGTGCTATGTCCATGGCTCACGCTCATGTATTGCGTGAAAGTTGAAAGGTTTGAAAAGATAGAGTATGAAAATAAGTGCTTGGCTGAAATCGGGGTTGTGCATGATATGAATATTTTGTGTGATGAAGAGGGAGCTTAGCCAGACTATATGATTTTGTAGGGATAACTTTCTTTAGCCATAGTATTTTGAGAAGACATGATTGCTTTGTTAGTATGCTTGAAGTATTGTTATTTCTTATGTCAATATAGAATTTTATCTTGAATCTTTCAGATCGAACATTCATGCCACAATTAAGAGAATTACATTGAAAAACTATATTGGTTAGCATTCGACATCAAAAATTCTTTCTTTATCATTTACCTACTCGAGGACGGGCAGGAATTAAGCTTGAGGATGCTTGATACGTCTCCAACGTATCTATAATTTTTGATTGTTCCATGCTATTATTCATGAAGTCTTGGATGTTTAATGGGCTTTATCATTCACTTTTATATCATTTTGGGACTAACCTACTAACCCAAAGGCCAAGTCCAGATTGCTGTTTTTTGCCTGTTTCAGGGTTTTGCAGAAAAAGAATATCAAACGGAGTCCAAACGGAATGAAACCTTCGCGACAGATACTTCTGGAGAAAATCACGCACGAAGAACTTGAGAACCACGTCAGAAGAGCCACGAGGGGCCCACGAGGGTAGGGGCGCGCCCCTGCCTCGTGGGCCCCTCGTGACTCCCCCGGTGCCCTCCTTCTTCCTATATAACTCTACGTACCCCAAAACCTCCGTGAACAGGGAGAAAACCCTAATTCCACCGTCGTAACCTTCTGTTCCCGCGAGATTCTATCTTGGAGCCTGTTCCGGAGCTCCACTGGAGGGGGATCCATCATGGAGTTCTTCATAAACATCATCATCGCCCTCACCATGAGTTGTGAGTAGTTTACCACAGACCTTCGGGTCCATAGCTAGTATCTAGATGGCTTCTTCTCTCTCTCTCTGGATCTCAATACAAAGTTCTCCTCGGTCTTCGAGGAGATCTATTCGATGTAATCTCTTTTTGCGGTGTGTTTGTCGAGATCCGATGAATTGTGAGTTTATGATCAAGATTATCTTTGAAAGATATTTGGTTCTTCTCTGAACTTATTATGTGTGCTCATAATATCCTTGCAAGTCTCTTCGAATTATTGGTTTGGTTTGGCCTACTAGATCTATAGTTCTTGCAATGGGAGAAGTGCTTTGCTTTGGGTTCAATCTCGCGGTGTCCTTTCCCAGTGACAGTAGGGGCAGCAAGGCACGTATTGTATTGTTGCCATCGAGGATAAAAAGATGGGGTTTATATCATATTGCTTGAGTTTATCCCTCTACATCATGTCATCTTGCTTAAGGCGTTACTCTGTTCTTATGAACTCAATACACTAGATGCATGCTGGATAGCGGTCGATGTGTGGAGTAATAGTAGTTGATGCATAATCATTTCGGTCTACTTGTCTCGGACATGATACCTATATACAATGATCATGCCTAGATAGTCTCATAATTATTTGCTTTTCTTTCAATTGCTCGACAGTAATTTGTTTACCCGCCATAGAATATCGCTATCATGAGAGAAGCCACTAGAGAACACTATGGCCCTCGGGTCTATTCTCAACATATCATTCTACATCTACTTAACTTTTATCACTTTTATTTGTTGTTCTTATAAACCAAAAATACCAAAAATATAAACTATCATCTCTATCAGATCTCACTTTCGTAAGTGACCGTAAAGGGATTGACAACCTCTTATCGCGTTGGCTGCGAAGTTCTTATTTGTTTGTGCAGGTGCGAGGGACTCGCGCGTGGTCTCCTACTGGATTGATACCTTGGTTCTCAAAAACTGAGGGAAATACTCACGCTATTGTGCTGCATCTCCCTTTCCTCTTCGAGGGAATACAACGCAAGCTCGAGAAGTAGCACACCGCTGATGAGATGGCAACAATTTAAGATACTAGGCCAAAATTTTGGAAACGTGGAGGGAAACTTTGCGCGCGATGCCGCCGGACCATTCACTTTGAACGATTGTGTGCATCGCAAACGATTCTTCTGCTTTACGTACATGGGATGAGTTTGATAATTCAAATTTTGGTGGTAATTTCCCCGGGTACGTCATTGCATAATTGAACATCGCTTGCTAATTTGGGCACACAAAGAGCGTATAGCAGACAGACCACACTTACTGAATCGAGCAATTTTAGTAATTAAAAAGAGCCAGTTGACCTAAACATTGCTCTAACACAAGAGTAGCATTAAAAACAAAGCATAAGTTCGCATAATTTTAACAAATCCGCCGCCGCACCGGTCTATGCATCGCCGGTGTGAGATGAGACGTCGATGACTTGTCCTGGCGACATGCCGCCGTTGGTGGACTCCGCGTCCCCCCTGCTGAAGTCGACCGCATCCTCGGCCTCGTCCTCGGCGCTACCCTCAAGGTTGTAGTACTCGTAGTAGTGGCTGCGTCAGAGCTCGCGTTGGTACTCCACCGCCGATTCCTCGACGGACAGACCCTTCTCTACCTCGACCTTGGCCACACACAACTCCTCCACCCGGCGCTCCTCGATCTCTGTCGCCTCCTGCATCTCCAGCTCCCGCTCGGCGACCACATGAGGAAGCAGGTGCTCCATGGCCACCGCCGCCTTTTCAGACGTGGGTTGCATGCTGGAGTCCGAGGTGGCCACGAATATCTTAGCCTGCGCATCCTCGATCTTGCCGTGGATGGCCTCGACCCGGGCCAGGGCAACATCAGCAGCATGGATGACATCTCGAACGCTCTCGGCATTTGCAGCCGCCGTTGCAACAGGAACTGTAACCATTTCGGCTGCTACAGCTGCCCTGTCGGCTGCCGCAGACGCCCTCTCGACGGAAGCGGGTGCGCTCAATGCGGATGCGGCGACACTCTCAACGTAGGCGGCCGCACTCTCGGCACAGGCGGCGGCGCTCGAGGGGGGGGACGCGACCATCGTACGGGCCTTCACGAAGCATTTCCACGGCGTCATCTTTGCAAGAAGGGAGTGCAGGAATGGAGATAGGGATTCGTGGATTCGGGGGTTACCGACACTAGAGCAGACAAGCCGGCGAAGCTTAAGGAGGGAGACTTAAAGAGACCCAAATATTTTCATCGCAAACGGTTCCTAGAAAACAACTATGTGTGATGTTGTAGATAATTTTTATTAAAATCTGACCTTTTTTATGCATCCGTCATCACAAACATCTTGCACCTTTTTTGACGGTTCTTTTACACCACCATTTGCGATTATGGCATCACACACAATTTTGTCGAAGGGTCTTTGATCGTAGTGTGCGCACTTTGTGTACAAAATGGACAATCTTTTTCGAAGTATTAGGGTTTCATACGAAAACTCATCTGTTAGAAAGGTAATTCATATTTTTTGAACTTATTTGAACTTCCTACTTTTTGTACGTTCGAAATTCACCATTCAAATCCACGTCATCAATTTTCAACCCTTTCTCACTTCATTTGGTATTTTTCATGCATTTACTGATTTTTTTCAAGCTAAATGACCCTGAAATTGGAAAGCACTACAAATGAACTCTGAAAAGGTTGAAAGTTGGCATGGTATCATCATTTCACACACATAGCATGTGCTAAAAAGTTGAGAGGGTTACGACAAAAACTGGATGCACTTCGTGTATGAAATGGACAATCTCTTTCGAAGTATGAGGGTTTCAGACGAAAACTCATCTGTTACAAAGGGATTTCATTTTTTTGAACTTATTTGAACTCCAGACTTTTTATGTCCAAAATGCACCATTCAAAGCCACATCATCAATTTTCAACCCTCTCTGACTTCATTTGGTATGTTTTATGCATTTACTGATTTTTTCCAGCTAAATGAACCTGAAATTGAAAAGCATGATAAATGAACCTTGAAAAGGTTGAAAGTTGGCATGGTATCATCATTTCACCCACATAGCATGTGCTAAAAAGTTGAGAGGGTTAAGTGAAAAACTGGATGGACTTCGTGTACAAAATGGACAATCTCTTTCGAAGTATCAGGGATTCAGACGAAAACTCATCTGTTACAAAGGGATTTCATTTTTTCAACTTATTTGAACTCTATACTTTTTTGTGTTCAAAGTGCACCATTCAAAGCCACATCATCAATTTTCAACCCTTTCTGACTTCATTTGGCATTTTTCATGCATTTTCTAAATTTTTGAACTAAATGACCCCGGAATTGAAAAGCATTACAAGTTAACTCCGAAAAGGTTGAAATTTGGCATGGTATCATCATTTCACCCACATAGCATGTGCTAAAAATATGAGAGGGTTACAACAAAAACTGGATGCACTTCGTGTACAAAAATGGACAATCTTTTTCGAAGTATTAGGGTTTCATACAAAAACTCATCTGTTCCAAAGGTATTTCATTTTTTTGAACTTATTTGAAATCCAAACTTTTTGTGTGTTCAAAATGCACCATTCAGAGCCACATCATCTATTTTCAACCCTTTCTGGCCTCATTTGGTATTTTTCATGCGTTTGCTGATTTTTTTTTAAAGCTAAATGACCCTGAAATTGAAAAGCACTACGAATGAACTCTGAAAAAGTTGAAAGTTGGCATGGTATCACCATTTCACCCACATAGCACATGCTAAAAAGTTGAGAGGGTTACGGCTAAAACTAGACGCACTTCGTGTAGAAAATGGACAATCTCTTTCAAAGTATCAGGGTTTCGGATGAAAGCTCATCTGTTACAAAGGGATTTCATTTATTTGAACTTATTTGAACTCCAGACTTTTTGTGTGTTCAAAATGCACCATTCAAAGCCACATCATCAATTTTTAACCCTTTCTGACTTCATTTGGTATTTTCATGCATTTATTGATTTTTAAGCTATATGATCCAGAAATTGAAAAGCATTACAAATGAACTCTGAAAAGGTTGAAAGTTGGCATGGTATCATCATTTGACCCACATAGCATGTGCTAAAAAGATGAGAGGGCTACGGCATAAACTGGATGCACTTTGTGTACAAAATGGACAACCTCTTTTGAAATATTAGGGTTTCATACAAAAACTCATCTGTTACAAAGGCATTTCATTTTTTTGAACTTATTTGAACTCCAGACTTTTTGTGTGCAAAATGCACCATTCAGAGACACATCATAAATTTCCAAACCTTTCTGACTTCAATTGGTATTTGTCATGCATTTACTGATTTTTTAAAGCTAAATGACCCTAAAATTGAAAAGGACTACAAATGAACTCTGAAAAGGTTGAAAGTTGGCATGGTATCATTAGTTCACCCACATAGCTTGTGCTAAAAAGATGACAGGGTTACGAAAAAAATTGGATGCACTTCGTGTACAAAATGGACAATCTCTTTCGAAGTATCAGGGTTTCGTACGAAAACTCATTTGTTACGAAGATATTTCATTTTTTGAACTTATTTGAACTCCAGACTTTTTGTGTGTTCACAATGCACCATTCAGAGCCACACTATTAATTTGCAACCCTTTCTTACTTCATTTGGTATTTTTCATGCATCTACTGAATTTTTTAAAAGCTAAATGACATTGAAATTGAAAAGCACTACAAATGAACTTTGAAAAGGTTGAAAGTTGACATGGTATCATCATTTCACCCACATAGCATATGCTAAAAATTTGAGAGGGTTATGGCAAAAACTGGACGCACTTCGTGTACAAAATGGACAATCTCTTTCGAAGTATCAGGGTTTCGAACGAAAACTTATCTGTTACAAAGGGATTTCATTTATTGAACTTATTTGAACTCTAGACTTTTTGTGTGTTCAAAATGCACATTTCAAAGCCACATCATCAATTTTCAACCCTTTCTGACTTCATTTGACCTTACAAAGACATGTAAGTTATTTTTTTAGCCATTTAATGACCATAATTCAAATTTGAACTACATCTACATGCAATGTCTAACCATAACGGTTTGAAAAATCATATTTTTGTGTACTTGTGTGCGAGTTAAAAAAATCTTCAGACCATGTAAATATCTGGTGTTCAAAAAAGAAAATGTAAAGATCTGGCAAGACAACCAGCCCCCACATGATTGGCATTCAATTTCGCGCCTCGAGGTTTGGATGGTGAATGACGGGGGTTATTAATCAGACACGGTTCTGTATTGGAAACCTTCAGCTATTATGTTCACACACAGATTCTAATGCGGCAATCGTGTGTTATTCAAACTACGGTACTCGTAAATTCCGGTGACAGGCGTGTGTACTGTTCCCGTCGATCTAGATTCCGGCCACCAATAAATGCTCCCTTGCACACGTCGCCCTCCTGCATTCTCATCTACATCCTCCACTCGCTCGCCTCTCTCTCTCTCACTCACTCACTCTCTCTCTCTCAAAGCTCTGTGCGCCGTCGATCTGCCCACGCGCCGACGAGGAGTCGCCGCCCCCCGAGGACGCTCCGTCGATGAACATCTACGAGGAGGACCCCTACGAGCGGCCAGACGAGGTTCCACCGTACCCCCTAATACGTCTCCAACGTATCTACTTTTCCTAACCCTTTTGCCCTTGTTTTGGACTCTAACTTGCATGATTTGAACGGAACTAACCCGGACTGATGCTGTTTTCAGCAGAACTGCCATGGTGTTGTTTTTATGCAGAATAAAAAGTTCTCGGAATCGCCTGAAAATCAACAGAGAATTATTTCAGAAAATATAAAAATATCTGCAAGAAGATACTCACCGGGGGGCCCACGGCCTGTCCTCGAGGGTGGGGGGCACGCCCCCCTTCCCAGGGCGCCTCCCTCCCTCGAGGGCCCCCCAATGCTCCACCGACGTACCCCCAGGTCCTATATCTTCCGTTTCGGGGAGAAAAAAATAGGAGAGAAGGAATTATCGCATTTCACGAGACGGAGCCGCCTCCAAGCCCTAATATCTCTCGGGAGGGCTGATCTGGAGTCCGTTCGGGGCTCCGAAGAGTGGAGATCGTCGCCATTGTCATCATCAACCTTCCTCCATCACCAATTCCATGATCCTTACCGCCGTGTGTGAGTAGTTCCATCATATGCTTGCTGGACGGTGATGGGTTGGATGGGATCTATCATGTAATCGAGTTAGTTTTGTTATGGTTTGATCCCTAGTATACATTATGTTCTGAGATTGATGTTGCTATGACTTTGCTATGCTTAATGCTTGTCACTAGGGGCCGAGTTCCATGATTTCAGATCTGAACCTATTATGTTTTCATGAATATATGTCTGTTCTTGATCCTATCTTGCAAGTCTATAGTCACCTACTATGTGTTATGATCCGGCAACCCCGATGTGACAATAATCGGGACCACTCCCGGTGATGACAATAGTTTGAGGAGTTCATGTATTCACTATGTGTTAATGCTTTGGTCCGGTACTCTATTAAAAGTAGGCCTTAATATCCCTTAGTTTCCAATAGGACCCTGCTGCCACGGGAGGGTAGGACAAAAGATGTCATGCAAGTTCTTTTCCATAAGCACGTATGACTATATTCGGAATACATGCCTACATTGCATTGATGAACTAGAGCTAGTTCTGTGTCACCCTAGGTTATAACTTCTACATGATGAATTGGATCCGACGTAACTTCCCATCACCGATCCAATGCCTACGAGCTTTACCTATATTGCTAGTTGCTTATTTACTTTTCCGTTGCTATTATCACAAAAACTACAAAAACTACAAAAACAATATCTTTACTTTTATTGCTGCTACCGCCACTATCATATTACTTTTCTACTAAACTATCTTGCTGCAGATACTAAGTTTCCAGGTGTGGTTGAATTGACAACTCAGCTGCTAATACTTAAGAGTATTCTTTGGATCCCCTTGTGTCGAATCAACAAATTTGGGTTTAATACTTTACCCTCGAAAACTATTGTGATCCCCTACACTTGTGGGTTATCAAGACTATTTTCTGGCGCCGTTGCCGGGGAGCATAGCTCTATTCTTTAAGTCACTTGGGATTTATATCTACTTATCACTATGAAGAATTTGAAGGACTCAAAAACCAAGATCTTACCCTCAACTACGAGGGGAGGTAAGGAACTGTCATCTAGCTCTGCACTTGATTCTCCTTCTGTTATGAGTAAACTTGCGACACCTACTCCTGCTATTGAATCTGATATGTCGTATGTTCTTGATGATGCTATTTCTGCTATGTATGATGAAACTACCTCTATGCCTGATACTGTGCCACTAGGTGAATTTCTAGATGAACAAATTGCTAAGGTTAGGGAGAGTGCAAATGTTGATGATATTTATGAAAGTGATGATGAAACTACTCCCAATAGATATGAATTGCCTGTTGTGACTGAGGGTTATGTTATGGATGAAGAAACTGCTAGAGACTTTCTTGCTTGCAATGATAGATATGATCTTAAGAAGTTATTAGCTAAGCTGAAAGAAAAGTCCTTGAATGCTAGAATGAAACATGACCCCGCTTTTGCTACTTCACCTATATATGTTACTGATAAGGATTATGAATTCTCTGTTGATCATGAGTTAATTACTTGGGTTGAATCTGATCCTTTCCATGGCTATGAGTCTGAAACTGTTGTGGCACATCTTACCAAGTTGAATGATATAGCCACCCTGTTTACCAATGATGAAAAGATTCGTTACTACTATATCCTTAAGCTATTTCCTTTCTCGTTAAAAGTTGATGCTAAGACTTGGTTTAATTCTCTTGATCCTGGTTGTGTGTGTAGTCCCCAGGATATGATGTATTACTTTTCTGCTAAATATTTTCCCGCTCATAAGAAACAAGCTGCCTTATGGGAAATATATAACTTTGCTCAAACTAAAGAAGAGAATCTCCCACAAGCTTGGGGGAGGCTTCTCCAGTTACTTAATGCTTTGCCTGATCATCCTCTTGAGATTCATGATATACTTGATGTCTTTTATAATGGACTAACCGATGCTTCCAGAGACCACATGGATAGTTGTGCTGGTTGTGTTTCCAGGGAAATGATAGTTAAACAAGCTGAATTACTATTGAATAATATGTTGGCCAATGAAAATAATTGGACACTTCCTGAACCAGCCCCTAAGCCAACTCCGAAGAAAAGAGGTGTTCTATTTCTCAGTCCTGAAGATATGCAAGAGGCAAAGAAATCCATGAAAGAAAAAGGTATTAAAGTTGAAGATGTTAAGAATTTATCGCCTATTGAAGAAATACATGGTCTTGATAACCCGACACAGGTAGTAAAGGTAAATTCTCTTTATAGATTTGATGAAGGTGATATTCCGCGTTATAAGTCTGCTAGCCAATGCTTAGATGAGTTTGACAATTTTATTGTGAAACAAGAAAACTTCAATGCTTATGTTGGTAGAAAATTACAACACAATGCTTATATGATTGAATGCTTGAGTGATTATCTGTCTAATGCTAAAGGTGAACTCAAACTCATTGGTAAACATGCTTCCATGGTCACCACTCAAGTAGAACAAGTACTTAAGGCTCAGAATGATTTGCTCAATGAATTAAATAGTAAGAATTATGATAATGCCATTAGAGTTGTGACTAGAGGTGGTAAAATGACTAAGGAACCTCTGTATCCTGAAGGCCACCCTAAGAGAATTGAGCAAGATTCTCAGAGAGCTAATTTAGATGCACCTAGTTCTTCTAAGAAGAAGAAAAAGAAAAATGATAGAACTTTGCATGCTTCTAGTGAACCTGTAGCTCACCTACCTGAGAATCCCAATGATATATTTATTTCTGATCTGAGACACAATCTGGCAATGAACATGAACCTAGTGATAATATTAATGATGATGTTCATGACGATGCTCAACCTAGCAATGATAATGATGTAGAGATTGAACCTGTAGTTGATCTTGATAACCCACAATCAAAGAATCAATGTTATGATAAGAGAGACTTTTTTACTAGGAAGCACGGTAGGGAAAGAGAACCATGGGTTCAGAAACCCATGCCTTTTCCTCCGAAACCATCCAAGAAAAAGGATGATGAAGATTTTGAGCGCTTTACTGAAATGATTAGACCTATCTTTTTGCGTATGCATTTGACTGATGTGCTTAAAACAAATCCTTATGCCAAGTATATGAAAGATATTATACAAAAGAAAGATACCTGAAGTAGAAATTTCCACCATGCTTGCCAATTACACTTTTGATGGTGGAATGCCTAAGAAATTAGGAGATCTAGGAGTACCTACTATACCTTGCTCCATTAAGAGAAACTATGTTAAAACTGCTTTGTGTGATCTTGGAGCAGGTGTTAGTGTTATGCCTCTCTCTTTATATCGTAGACTTGACTTGAGTAAGCTGGCACCTACTGAAATATCCTAGCAAATGGTTGATAAATCAACTGCTATATCTGTCAGTATTTATGAGGATGTGCCTGTTGTAGTTGCAAATGTTACTATTCTAACGGACTTTGTTATACTTGATATTCCCGAGGACGATAGTATGTCTATTATTCTTGGAAGACCTTTTTTGAATACTGCAGGGGATGTTATTGATTGCAACAAAGGCAATGTCACTTTTCATGTCAATGGTAATGATCATACGGTACACTTTCCGAGGAAACAACCTCAGGTTCATAGTATCAATTATATTGGAAAAACTTTAACTATTACTATTGGAGGTTTTGAGTTTCCTATTCCTACTATCAAGAAGGCATATGACATACTTATTGTTGGGGACATACATATCCCCATTGAGGTAACCTAGTGTTATTCGAAAATTCTCCGGTTCCATGTTACTCGAAAAGAGTTTATTAACAATACTTGATCAACCTTGTTAATGAATTCCTTTTGATGAACATGGGATAGGTGAATCTAGATAGCACAAACCTTCTGTACCCTCCTTTTACTTTCTATTAATTAGGTTAAATAAAACAAAAATAGAATTATCTGTCTGTTTCCAAACATCCGTGCAATAAAAAAATATCCCAAAAATAAAAGTTCTCCAAATGCCATGAAAATGAAATATGATTTTTTCTAGAATATTTAAGAAAATATGGCACTAAACACACAGCGAGGGGAGCCAGAACTTGGCCTCGAGGTCACAGGGCGCGCCCCCTGCCTTGGGGGCCCCACGTGGCCCCCCTCCACTTATCCTTTCACCCATGCTCATCTTCTTCCTCCCAAAAAAATCCCCAACCAGCTCAAACCCGAGTTCTAGCTCATTTTGCTGCCATGTTCAATCTCCTTGCTCAAAGTACCATTCACCAAACTGTTTGGGGAGATTGTTCCTTGCTATGTGACTCCTCCATCGGTCCAATTAGTTTTTGTTCTAGTGCTTTATTTGTTGCAAATTTGTGCTGCTGTGGTGACCTTGTTCTTGAGCTTGCATGTCAAATTTTCTTGGTCCCAAGTAGTTCTAATGCATGATATAGACTCTAGGCCCTTATAGGAGTTGTTGCTATCAATCTTGTTGAGTTTGGTTAACTTTTATTGTGAGTTACTAAAAATTTCAAAAAAAAATCAGAAAAATATCTAGGAAAAACTTCCAAGGTGGCCCTTCAAGGAAGCAAGAACCGAGGCTCGTGTTCCGTGAGCCGGACGATGAACCACTGAGGGATGCTAATGTGCGGCCTTGTGAAGGTCGTCGGATGAATTTATGGGTCAAGCGGGCATCAAAGATGAATTTTACGCATACGTGCGCAACGCTGACCTCGAGGACTTCATGCAAGATAAGTGTCTCCAATACCGTGGCTTAACCGATAGCTTTGTGAGAAGGTTTAAATTTCCATCTTCACGTAATTCTCACACTGTCCTGTTTGACCTTTATGATAAATCTTATACCATGGATTTAGAGGATTTTAATGTTGCTTGCAAGCTCCCACAGTGGGGCAGTATGGGTGATCCTCGCAAATCTGAATTTAGAGAATTCCTAGCTAGTATTACAGTGGGGGAATCCAGGGACATCACACAAGCCACCACGGGGAGCATACATTTTCCTGTTATTCATTACTTTGCTCTCTTTATCGGTAGATGCATAAATGGTAAAGATGAGGCTTGTCACATGTGTGTCCCTGATCTTAGTGTTCTCGGGAGTGCTGTACAAGGTGATAGGCAATATAATCTGGGAGCTATTGTTGCATGTAGACTACACCATAATGGTTTGCATGGAGATTTATTTGGCGGGATCTATGCTACTCGCATAGCCCGCTATCTTGGTGTGTCTGTGCACACATATGATGAACCTTTACCTCCTGCTTATTTAGACTATAATGCTATGGCTAGTCATCGGTTTATAGAGTGGGATAATCAAACCCTCAAATATCGACTAATCTTTAACCAGCAGGATGCCATCCCTATTGTTCTACCTGCCCTACTTTGTTTAACTTTCAGGAAAAAGGAAGATACATTATAACTATGGAGGAGGCAAATGCCTATTACACCATGACGAAGGCAACCCGCCTTCGAGCTGCAGCTCACCAGGCAGCATCTGCTGCATCTCAGTACGACCCCAACTACAACTTTGGATATCCGTCGGGCCAGTACTGGCCATAGACCAACTTAGGCCAAAAGCCTAAGCTTGGGGGAGTACGAGTTTCTCACCGACTTACATTCATGTTCACACTTATTCTAGTTGTTGGTTCTCACACTCTTTCACTGTACCATCCATGCTTAGTTTCAATTTCTTTTTCTTAGTCTTTTTCTTGTGTGCTAGAAAAACCCAGAAAAACAAAAAATATATTAGTTGTAGCTTCTAGCTAGTTTACTTTCTTTGCTTGTAGTAGTAGCTAAAAAATGAAAACCCAAAAAGATTTCCCGTTCTTCTTTTGCTTGTTGGGAGCTTTCCCGTGTAAATAGTTTCTTTTCTCTTCTTTAGGGGTTAAGAGTAGAAGACCATGATGAAAATGCTTAGTGGCTCCCATATGCTTTGTTGTTAATTTAATCTTGAGCCATATTACCTTGTCTTCTCTCTTGTATTAAATGCCTGCAGATTCCAGCTTAGTCCAATGCACGTGCACTATTATTATTATCCACACCGTTTGGTCGTGCGAGTGAAAGGCAATAAGTGTCACAACCCTAGTTCTGGTATGCACTAGGTTAGCCTTGTGGTGTGCATCATGTTTAATTTTCAAGTGAAATTGAAATGAGGACTTGTGAAACCCTCAGAAACCCTTTTGAAAATGACCCAAATAAAAGTTGCTCCAAAAAGGTCCAAGAAAATGTTCATGTGGCCCTCTAAAAATATTGGTCAGAGATAAAAATCAAGCCAATATTATTAGGAGCTCATAAGTATTTATTTTGGGCATTTGGAATTAATGCAATAGTTATTTGCATTGGATATATATATATATATATATATTATATTTTATATATGTCCAAAATTCTGGTTGTTTATTTTTAGGGGCTTGGGTTAATTTCTAGGTCCCTGCAAAATAAATATGTCAGAAGAAAATAATTGATTTAATTTAGATATTAAATCAAAACAAATGTCAGAAAAATAGAAAACAGGAAAGGAAATAAAAAGGTTAGAGCCTTACCTGGGCCACTTGCTGGCCTAGCACTGGGCCGGCCCAGTTGCCAGTCGTCGTCCTCCTGGCGACGACAGGAGGCCGAGCGTGTGGCCGGCGCGCGCTCGCGGCGGGAGCGCCACGCCACCTGCCTGCTTCACCTCCCCTCGTCGCTGGTGGTCTCTGGACGAGCCACGCACCTCCCCCCCCGACCCTCTACACTCTTCTGGACCCCTCCCCTCTCCTCTATCGCTCTCTCTCACAACTCCCGAGCGCCGCCGTCGCCGCCGATCGCCGTAGTAGTAGCCACCGTCTCCCCCACGCCCAGCCAAGGTGCCCAAGAGCTCCGCCACATCATCCCCGACCTCCCCGACGAGTCACACATCGCCGGACGCCCTGAGGCCTCGACCTCGACCTCTTCTTCATCGCCGGCCGCCGGAGATCCCCTCCACCGCCCTGCTTGCTCCGGCCTTCCTCCGAGACCTCCGTCTGCACCGCTGCGATCGCCGTACGTTTTTGTCCCTGCTCCCCCTCTCCGTTCTTCCCCTCGCAGGCCGTAGCTGCCGCTCCACGATCACCCGCACGCGCCGCCGCCCGCGCTCGTCGCCGGTGGTGCTCCGGTGACCTTTTGGTCCCGGGCGTGTGACCAACACGTTCCCCGCGTCGCATAGAAGCCCTAGGAGCTAGCGCTGCCCCGCCTAAGCCACCACAGCCTCGAGCCCGAGCTCGACCGAACTCCGGCGCCGCCGCGAGCTCGTTTCCGGCGAGCTCCGGCCGTCCCAGCTGCTGCCGCTTACGGGAATGGACGCGGACGAGCTCCAGCAGCTCGCCCGTGGTCTCCGCTGCCCATTTGACCGCCGGAGCGGCATTTCCGTGCCCCTCCGCCGCGTCTGTGGTCGCCGGCGTCGAGCCGCCGGTTGGGTTTGACCACTGACCGGCATGCTTTGACCCCCTGTGTCAATGACAGGTGGGCCCCACCCTTTTAGTTAGTTAAATGATTAGTTAAATTAATTAAGTTTTGTTAATTAGTTTAGACACTAACATGTGGGCCCAGCCCTGCTGACGGGTGGACCCCCAGCATTTTCTGTTAGGATTAGTTTAGTGTTAATTAACTCAGTTAATTAACTGAGTCACTGACCAGTGGACCCCACTGTCAGGTTTGACTCTAGAACAGCCCCTTTGACCTGCTGACGTCATGCCTGTGTCATGCTGATGCAGTAAATCAGTTCTGGTTTTTAAATAAATCTTAAATGATTTATTTAATTCAGAAATTGGCTTAAACTTCAAAAATTCACAGAAATTCAACCGTAGCTCAGAATGAAATAATTTATATATGAAAAATTATCAGAAAAATTCAATCTATCCATCTGTACCATTTTCATGCATGAAAAATGAAGTTAAACCTACTGTTTATCTGAAAACACATATTTGGCATTTAAAATGCTTATTCTAAAATTGCATTTGAACCCTTGGTTCAAATGGACTTCTTTCAAATTGAATGCTAGTTGCACTAGCTCAAACAATATCATAACTTCATGCCATATTCATGCATCATATTGTTGCATATGCTTGTGTTTGATTGTCGGCACCGTTCTTCTCGATAGGTCCAGCTCCGGAGACCGATCCAGAGTACCTGTCAGAGGAGCAGTGCTCTGCACGTTGTTTTACCAGGCAAGCAAACCCCCTTGTTCATTCCGATACAATCCCTCTCTCGCTCCTGCTCCCTATTATTGCATTAGGACAACAACGACTTCAACTGCTACTTTATGCTGCGGTACTTGAACCCTTTGAAGGAAATATGCCCTAGAGGCAATAATAAAGTTGTTATTTATATTTCCTTATATCATGATAAATGTTTATTATTCATGCTAGAATTGTATTAACCGGAAACTTAGTACATGTGTGAATACATAGACAAAACAGTATGTCCCTAGTATGCCTCTACTAGACTAGCTCATTGATCAAAGATGGTTATGTTTCCTAGCCATAGACATGAGTTGTCATTTGATAAACGGGATCACATCATTAGGAGAATGATGTGATGGACAAGACCCATCCGTTAGCATAGCACTATGATCGTTTAGTTTTACTGCTATTGCTTTCTTCATGACTTATACATGTTCCTATGACTATGAGATTATGCAACTCCCGAATACCGTAGGAACACCTTGTGTGCTATCAAATGTCACAACGTAACTGGGTGATCATAAATATGCTCTACAGGTGTCTCCAAAAGTATTCGTGGTGTTGGCATAGATCAAGATTAGGATTTGTCACTCCGAGTGTCGGAGAGGTATCTCTGGGCCCTCTCGGTAACACACATCATAATAAGCCTTGCAAGCAAAAGACTAATGAGATAGTCACGAGATGATGTGTTACGGAACGAGTAAAAGAGACTTGCCGGTAACGAGATTGAACTAGGTATAGAGATACCGACGATCGAATCTCGGGCAAGTAACATACCGATGACAAAAGGAACAACGTATGTTGTTATGCGGTTTGACCGATAAAGATCTTCGTAGAATATGTAGGAACCAATATGAGCATCCAGGTTCCGCTATTGGTTATTGACCGGAGATGAGTCTCGGTCATGTCTACATAGTTCTCGAACCCGTAGGGTCCGCACGCTTAACGTTTGATGACGATCGGTATTATGAGTTTATGAGTTTTGATGTACCGAAGGAGTTCGGAGTCCCGGATGAGACCGGGGACATGACGAGGAGACTCGAAATGGTCGAGACGTAAAGATCGATATATTGGACGACTATATTCGGACATCGGAAAGGTTCCGAGTGATTCGGGTATTTTTCGGAGTATATGGGCCTTATTGGGCCATACGGGAATAGAGGAGAAAGGCCAAAAGGAAGGAGGCGCGTGCCTCCCCTCTGGTCCGAATTGGACAAGGGGTGCAGCCCCCTTTTCCTTCTCCCTCTCCACCTCTTTCCTTCTCTCCTACTCCGGAAAGGAAATGGGAATCCTACTAGGACTTGGGAGTCGTAGTAGGACTCCCCACACTTGGCGCGCCCCCTCTAGGGCCGGCCTCTCCCTTGCTCCTTTATATACGGGGGCAGGGGGCACCCTAGGACACACAAGTTGAATTGTTCTAGCCGTGTACGGTGCCCCCCTCCACAGAAACACACCTTGGTCATACCGTTGCAGTGCTTAGGCGAAGCCCTGCGCCGGTAGATACATCATATCCGTCACCACGCCGTCGTGCTGACGAAACTCTCCCGTGAAGCTCAACTGGATCAAGAGCTCGTGGGACGTCATCAAGCTGAACGTGTGCTGAACGCGGAGGTGCCGTACGTTCGGTGCTTGATCGGTTGGATCGCGAAGAAGTTCGACTACATAAACCGCGTCACTTGACGCTTCCGCTCCCGGTCTACGAGGGTACGTAGACACACTCTCCCCTCTCGTTGCTATGCATCTAGTAGATAGATCTTGCATGATCGTAGGAAAATTTTGAAAATACTACGTTTCCCAACAGTGGTATCAGAGCCAGGTCTATGCGTAGATGATATGCACGAGTAGAACACAATGAGTTGTGGGCGATACTAGTCATACTGCTTACCAGCATGTCATACTTTGCTTCGGCGGTATTGTGAGATGAAGCGGTCCGGACCGACATTACGCGTACGCTTACGCGAGACTGGTTTCACCGTTACGAGCACTCGATGCTTAAAGGTGACTGGCGGGTGTCTGTCTCTCTCACTTTAGCTAAATCAAGTGTGGCTACGCCCGGTCCTTGTGAAGGTTAAAACAGCACATACTTGACGAAACATCGTTGTGGTTTTGTATGCGTAGGTAAGAACGGTTCTTGCTAAGCCCGTAGCAGCCACGTAAAACTTGCAACAACAAAGTAGAGGACGTCTAACTTGTTTTTGCATGGCATGTTGTGATGTGATATGGTCAAGACATGATGAGTTATACGGTTTTGTATGAGATGGTCATGTTTTGTAATGTTATCGGCAACTGGCAGGAGCCATATGGTTGTCGCTTTATTGTATGAAATGCAATCGCCATGTAATTGCTTTACTTTATCACTAAGCGGTAGCGATAGTCGTAGAAGCAATAGTTGGTGAGACGACAACGATGCTACGATGGAGATCGAGGTGTCGCGCCGGTGATGAAGGTGATCATGACGGTGCTTTGGAGATGGAGATCAAAAGCACAAGATGATGATGGCCATATCATGTCACATATTTTGATTGCATGTGATGTTTATCTTATTATGCTTCTTATTTTGCTTAGAACGACGGTAGCATTATAAGATGATCCCTTACTAAATTTCAAGGTATAAGTGTTCTCCCTGATTATGCACCGTTGCGAAAGTTCGTCGTGCCGAGACACCACGTGATGATCGGGTGTGATAAGCTCTACGTTCAAATACAACGGGTGTAAGCCAGTTTTGCACACGCAGAATACTCGGGTTAAACTTGACGAGCCTAGCATATGCAGATATGGCCTCGGAACACTGGAGACCGAAAGGTCGAGCGTGAATCATATAGTAGATGTGATCAACATAAGATGTTCACCATTGAAACTACTCCATCTCACGTGATGATCGGACATGGTTTAGTTGATTTGGATCACGTGATCATTTAGATGACTAGAGGGATGTCTATCTAAGTGGGAGTTCTTAAGTAATATGATTAAATTGAACTATAATTTATCATGAACTTAGTCCTCGTAGTATTAGCATATCTATGTTGTGGATCAATAGCTCACGATGTTGCTCCCCGTTTATTATTATTTTTATATGTTCCTAGAGTAAACTAAGTTGAAAGATGTTAGTAGCAATGATGCGGAATTGTTCCGTGATCTGAGGATTATTCTCATTGCTGCACAGAGAATTATGTCCTTGATGCACCGCGAGGTGACAGACCTATTGCAGGAGCAGATGTAGACGTTATGAACGTTTTGACAAAAGCTCGGTATGATGACTACATGATAGTTTAAGTGCACCATGCTTTACGGCTTAGAACCGGGACTTCAAAAACGTTTTCAACGCCACGGAGCATATAAGATGTTCCAAGAGTTGAAATTAGTATTTCATACTCATGCCCGTGTCGAGAGGTATAAGACTTCTGACAGTACTTTGCCTACAAGATGGAGGAGAATAGCTCAACCAGTGAGCATGTGCTCAGATTGTCTGGGTACTACAATTACTTGAATCAAGTGGGAGTTAATCTTCTAGATAAGATAGTAATTGACAAAGTTCTCTAGTCACTATCACCAAGTTAGTAGAACTTCGTGATGAACTATAATATGCAAGGGATGACGAAAGTAATTCCCGAGCTCTTCGCGATGCTGAAGTCGGCGAACGTAGAAATCATGAAAAAGCATCAAGTGTTGATGGTTAACAAGACCACTTGTTTCAAGTAAAGGGCAAAGGGATAGCAGGGGAACTTCAAGAAGAATGACAAGCAAGTTGTCACTCCCGTGAAGAAACCCAAAGCTAAAACTCAAGCCTGAAACTAAGTGCTTCTACTGCAAAGGAAATGGTTACTGGAAGTGGAACTACCCTAGATACTTGGCGGATAAGAAGGATGGCAAAGTGAACAAAGGTATATTTTGATATACAGATTATTGATGTGTATTTTACTAGTGTTCATAGCAACCCCTAAGTATTTGATACTGGTTCAGTTGCTAAAGAGTAGTAACTCGAAATGGGAGTTGCATAATGAACAGAAACTAGTTAAAGGTGAAGTGACGATGTGTGTTGGAAGTGGTTCCAAGATTGATATGATCATCATCGCACACTCCCTATACTTTCGGGATTAGTGCAGAACCTAAATAAATGTTATTTGGCATTTGCTTTAAAGCATGAATATGATTTGATCATGTTTATTGCAATACGGTTATTCATGTAAGTTAGAGAATAATTGTTGTTCTGTTTACATGAATAAAACCTTCTATGGTCATACACCCAATGAAAATGGTTTGTTGGATCTCGATCGTGTGATACACATATTCATAATATTGAAGCCAAAAGATGCAAGGTTAATAATGATAGTGCAACTTATTTGTGGCACTGCCGTTTAGGTCATAATGGTGTAAAGCGCATGAAGAAACTCCATAGTGATGGACTTTTGGAATCACTTGATTATGAATCACTTGGTGCTTGCGAACCATGCCTCATGGGCAAGATGACTAAAACTCCGTTCTCCGGAACAATGGAGCGAGCAATAGATTTGTTGGAGATCATACATACAGATGTATGTGGACCAATGAGTGTTGAAGCTCGCGGCGGGTATCGTTATTTTCTGACCTTCACTGATGATTTGAGCAGATATGGGTATATCTACTTAATGAAGCACAAGTCTAAAACATTTGAAAAGTTCAAAGAATTTCAGAGTGAAGTGGAGAATCATCGTAACAAGAAAATAAGAGTTTCTACAATATGATCGTAGAGGTAAAATATTTGAGTTAGCGAGTTTGGCCTTCAGTAAAAACAATGTGAAATAGTTTCACTACTCACGCCACCTGGAACACCATAGTGTAATGGTGTGTCCGAACGTCATAACCGTACTTTATTAGATATGGTGCGATCGATGATGTCTCTTACCGATCTACCACTATCGCTTTTGGGGTTATGCATTAGAGACAGATACATTCACGTTAAATAGGGCACCATCTAAATCTGTGGAGATGACACCGTATGAACTGTGGTTTGACGAGAAACCTAAGCTGTCATTTCTTTAAGTTTGGGACTGCGATGCTTATGTGAAAAAGTTTCAACATGATAAGCTCGAACCCAAATCGGAGAAGTAAATCTTCATAGGATACCCAAAAGAAACTGTTGGGTACACCTTCTATCACAGATCCGAAGGCAAGGTCTTTGTTGCTAAGAGTGGATCCTTTCTAAAGAAGGAGTTTCTCTCGAAAGAAGTGAGTGGGAGGAAAGTAGAACTTGATGAGGTAATTGTACCTTCTCCCGAATTGGAAAGTGGAACATCACAGAAACTAGTTCCAGTGATTCCTACACCAATTAGTGAGGAAGCTAATGATGATGATCATGAAACTTCAGATCAAGTTTCTGCTGAACTTCGTAGATCAACCAGAGTTCGTTCCGCATCAGAGTGGTACGGCAACCCAGTTCTGGAAGTCATGTTACTAGACCATGATGAACCTACGAACTATGAGGAAGCGATGATGAGCCCAGATTCCGCAAAATGGCTTGAGGCCATGAAATCTGAGATGGGATCCATGTATGAGAACAAAGTGTGGACTTTGGTTGACTTGCCCGATGATCGGCAAGCCATCGAAAATAAATGGATCTTCAAGAGGAAGACTGACGCTGACAGTAATGTTACTGTTTACAAAGCTCGACTTGTTGTGAAAGTTTTTCAACAAGTTCAAGGAGTTGACTACGATGAGACTTTCTCACCCGTAGCGATGCTTAAGTATGTCCGTATCATGTTAGCAATTGCCGCATTTTATGAAATCTGGCAAATGGATAACAAAACTGCATTCTTTAATGGATTTATTAAAGAAGACGTGTATATGATGCAACCAGAAGGTTTTGTCAATCCTAAAGGTGCTAACAAAATGTGCAAGCTCCAGCGATCCATCTATGGACTGGTGCAAGCATCTCGGAGTTGGAATATACGCTTTGATAAGTTGATCAAAGCATATAGATTTATACAGACTTGCGGTGAAGCCTGTATTTACAAGAAGTGAGTGGGAGCACTACAACCTTTCTGATAAGTATATGTGAATGACATATTGTCGATCGGAAATGATGTAGAATTTTCTGGAAAGCATAAAGGAGTGTTTGAAAGGAGTTTTTCAAAGAAAGACCTTGGTGAAGCTGCTAACATATTGGGCATCAAGATCTATAGAGATAGATCAAGACGCTTGATAAGACTTTCGATG
Source organism: Secale cereale (assembly GCA_902687465.1). Lineage (NCBI taxonomy): Eukaryota > Viridiplantae > Streptophyta > Magnoliopsida > Poales > Poaceae > Secale > Secale cereale. Next base: position 75,223,177 of record LR738715.1, on the reverse strand, counting down.
AGTACATACCTTGATAAGATTTTGAAGTAGTTCAAAATGGATCAGTCAAAGAAGGAGTTCTTGCCTGACTTGTAAGGTGTGAAGTTGAGTAAGACTCAAAGCTAGACCACGGCAGAAAAATATAGAGAGAATGAAAGTCATTCCCTATGCCTCAGCCATAGGTTCTATAAAGTATGCCATGCTGTGTACAAAACACGTTGTGTACCTTGCCATGAGTTTAACAGGGAGGTACAATAGTGATCTAGGAGTAGATCACTGTACAGCGGTCAAAATTATCCTTAGTAATTGGATGACTAAGGAAATATTTCTCGATTATGGAGGTGATAAAGAGTTCGTCGTAAAGGGTTACGCCGATGCAAGCTTTGACACTAAATCCAGATGACTCTAAGTATCAATCTGGATGCGTATTGAAAGTGGGAGCAATTAGCTAGAGTAGCTCCATGCAGAGCATTGTAGACATAGAAATTTGCGAAATACATACGGATCTGAATGTGACAGACCCGTTGACTAAACTTCTCTCACAAGCAAAACATAATCACACCTTATTACTCTTGGGTATTAATCACATAGCGATGTGAACTAGATTATTGACTCTAGTAAACCCTTTGGGTGTTGGTCACATGGCGATGTGAACTATGGGTGTTATTCACATAATGATGTGAACTATCGGTATTAAATCACATGGCGATGTGAGCTAGATTATTGACTCTAGTGCAAGTGGGAGCCTGAAGGAAATATGCCCTAGAGGCAATAATAAAGTTGTTATTTATATTTCCTTATATCATGATAAATGTTTATTATTCATGCTAGAATTGTATTAACCGGAAACTTAGTACATGTGTGAATACATAGACAAAACAGTATGTCCCTAGTATGCCTCTACTAGACTAGCTCATTGATCAAAGATGGTTATGTTTCCTAGCCATAGACATGAGTTGTCATTTGATCAACGGGATCACATCATTAGGAGAATGATGTGATGGACAAGACCCATCCGTTAGCATAGCACTATGATCGTTTAGTTTTACTGCTATTGCTTTCTTCATGACTTATACATGTTCCTATGACTATGAGATTATGCAACTCCCGAATACCGTA
>LR738715.1:75182719-75212424 GCA_902687465.1 Secale cereale | reverse complement strand
CCCCTCTCCTCTATCGCTCTCTCTCACAACTCCCGAGCGCCGCCGTCGCCGCCGATCGCCGTAGTAGTAGCCACCGTCTCCCCCACGCCCAGCCAAGGTGCCCAAGAGCTCCGCCACATCATCCCCGACCTCCCCGACGAGTCACACATCGCCGGACGCCCTGAGGCCTCGACCTCGAACTCTTCTTCATCGCCGGCCGCCGGAGATCCCCTCCGCCGCCCTGCTTGCTCCGGCCTTCCTCCGAGCCCTCCGTCTGCACCGCTGCGATCGTCGTACGTTTCTGTCCCTGCTCCCCCTCTCCGTTCTTCCCCTCGCAGGCCGTAGCTGCCGCTCCACGATCACCCGCACGCGCCGCCGCCCGCGCTCGTCGCCGGTGGTGCTCCGGTGACCTTTTGGTCCCGAGCGTGCGACCAACACGTTCCCCGCGTCGCATAGAAGCCCTAGGAGCTAGCGCTGCCCCGCCAAGGCCACCACAGCCTCGAGCCCGAGCTCGACCGAACTCCGGCGCCGCCGCGAGCTCGTTTCCGGCGAGCTCCGGCCGTCCCAGCTGCTGCCGCTTACGGGAATGGACGCGGACGAGCTCCAGCAGCTCGCCCGTGGTCTCCGCTGCCCATTTGACCGCCGGAGCGGCATTTCCGTGCCCCTCCGCCGCGTCTGTGGTCGCCGGCGTCGAGCCGCCGGTTGGGTTTGACCACTGACCGGCGTGCTTTGACCCCCTGTGTCAATGACAGGTGGGCCCCACCCTTTTAGTTAGTTAACTGATTAGTTAAATTAATTAAGTTTTGTTAATTAGTTTAGACACTAACATGTGGGCCCAGCCCTGCTGATTTTTCCGTTAGGATTAGTTTAGTGTTAATTAACTCAGTTAATTAACTGAGTCACTGACCAGTGGACCCCACTGTCAGGTTTGACTCTGGAACAGCCCCTTTGACCTGTTGACGTCATGCCTGTGTCATGCTGATGCAGTAAATCAGTTCTGGTTTTTAAATAAATCTTAAATGATTTATTTAATTCAGAAATTGGCTTAAACTTCAAAAATTCACAGAAATTCAACCGTAGCTCAGAATGAAATAATTTATATATGAAAAATTATCAGAAAAATTCAATCTATCCATCTGTACCATTTTCATGCATGACAAATGAAGTTAAACCTACTGATTATCTGAAAACACATATTTGGCATTTAAAATGCTTATTCTAAAATTGCATTTGAACCCTTGGTTCAAATGGACTTCTTTCAAATTGAATGCTAGTTGCACTAGCTCAAACAATATCATAACTTCATGCCATATTCATGCATCATATTGTTGCATATGCTTGTGTTTGATTGTCGGCACCGTTCTTCTCGATAGGTCCAGCTCCGGAGATCGATCCAGAGTACCTGTCAGAGGAGCAGTGCTCTGCACGTTGTTTTACCAGGCATGCAAACCCCCTTGTTCATTCCGATACAATCCCTCTCTCGCTCCTGCTCCCTGTTATTGCATTAGGACAACAACGACTTCAACTGCTACTTTATGCTGCGGTAGTTGAACCCTTTCCTCTGCATGACCTGTCTTTCCACAGTAAATAGTTGAAACCCACTAGCATGTGTAGGAGTTGATTGAAGCCATGTTGTGATCTTACCATGCCTTGCTTGCTATTGCTTAGAGTGTGTCAGGTCTGATTCATCGGGAATGAATTGGAGTGAAATGATATGTTCTGATGCTGAGGGTTGAGCGTGTGAACTCGATTTGGTAAAGGTAGCGGTGAGAGGCCATGTAGGAGTACATGGTGGGTTGTCTCACTGGAACCGTCCCTAAGAACTGAGTTCCGAGTATGTTGTCCAATGACTAGTTACTACCACACATTGGGTTCCGGTAACTCGACCCCTCTCGACTTATTGATCAACATGATCTCTGTCCAGGAGTTGCAACTAGTTTCTGGTGTTTGTAGGTAGTGTTAGTAGTCTACCAAGTGGCACTCGGCCAGTGGGCTTGGGACAGACTAGGCACCGTGGCACGGTGTACCAAGCGTAGATCCACTCGGCGAGGTGGGCTTGGGAACCCTGCGCACATCCTTTGGGGCCGTGAGCGACACCCCGGCCGGATCTCCCCACGGATGGAACCCGAATAGGCGATAAACCTGGACGAGAGACTTGTGTGGTTAGTCAGGTCGTGGCCGACACCCTCGCCAGGCTTCGCTTGAAGGTTGCCGAGATATACGAGATGTACCTGGCGGTAAGTGGCGAGAGCGTGTGTGAAGAAGTACACCCCTGCAGGGTTAACATAATCTATTCGAATAGCCGGGTCCACGGTTATTGACTTCTTGGATGCTTACGTGGTACATAGATAACTTGAAGTGGATACTCTAAAATACTCAAGACAAGTGTGAGTGCTATGGATGGCCTTCTCGTAGGGAGACGGGAATGAATCCATAGTGGTGTATTGTGTGGTGCTTAGTGGACTCGTGTGCGCCACCTCAAAAGTGTTACCAGCAATCGTAGAATAGGATAGCCACTGAGTCAAAGCTGGCTTGCTGCAACTAAACCCCACTATGCCTTCTTGATACAAGTGCATGTATGATAGGATCTGATGTAAGTCTTGCTGAGTACCTTTGTACTCATGTTTGCTTAATTTATGTTTTGCAGATAGGATTGATGTCTCACTAGTAGTTCCGCTTGGACTTCGACAAGTAGCTTGTACCTCAGCTACGATCTTGGACGAGTGTTGTAGATAGTCAGGCTCTTCAGCCTTTTTCATTTGTAGATGTCTGTACTCAGACATGTAGTGCTTCCGCTTGTTGCTTGTATGCTCTGAATGTTGGGTCGTGAGACCCATGTTTGTAATACTTGGCTCCTCGGAGCCTAATGAATAAATACTTTGTTTATTAGAGTCCTGTTGTGATGCCATGTTGTATTTGCACATATTGAGCATATTGCGTGTATGTTTTTGAAATGCTTGGTATGTGTGGGATCCGACACCTAGTTGTTTACCCTTGGTAGCCTATCTTACAGGGAAATGTCTCCTAGTGCTTCCACTGAGCCTTGGTAGCTTGCTACTGCTCGGGATCACTTAGGCTGACCGGCATATGTCCTTCTTCGTTCCTGTGTCTGACCCTTAGGGGAAATGTCACGCGTTGTTCCTTTAAGTCCTTGTAGCTTGCTATGACTTGGGTTCATACGTTGATGACCGACACGTTCATTGCTGGGTCATGAATGCATGTCTCTGTAATTTAGTGCCATTTTTGGTTTATAACTGGTCATGTCGGCCCGGGTTCTCTGTCATATGGATGCTAGCGACACTATCATATACGTGAGCCAAAATGCGCAAACGGTCCCGGGCCAAGTAAGGTGGCACCCGTGGGGATACCGTGCGTGAGGCCGCAAAGTGATATGGTGTGTTACATGCTAGATCGATGTGACTTAGGATCGGGGTCCCGACAATAAGGATGATATATGAGGAACTAATTGAGATAAGAAAAGCTGGTATGAACTCGACCTCACTTGTTTTTGTAAATATGATTGCTCGTCGTTCTTGATTCAGCTTGTTATGAATGAAACAAGTTTGCAATGAGAATTAGAGATCATAGCTGCTTATGCCATGCTTAATTAGCTGAGAGTATATAATGGTCTATCTTGCATGCCAACATGATATTAAAATGGTTGTGATGTGGTATGATGGGTTGTATCCTCCTCTGAATGATTTTAAGTGACTTGACTTGGCACATGTTCACGCATGTAGTTGAAACAAATCAACATAGCCTTCACGATATTTATGTTCATGGTGATTTATATCCTACTCATGCTTGCATTCATTGTTGATTAATTTTAATGCATGTTCATGACCGTTGTTGCTCTCTAGCTGGTCGCTTCCCAGTCTCCTTCTAGCCTTCACCTGTACTAAGCGGGAATACTGCTTGTGCATCCACTTCCATAAACCCCAAAGTAATTCCATATGAGTCCACCATACCTTCCTATATGCGGTATTTACCTGCCGTTCCAAGTAAATTTGTATGTGCCAAACTCTAAACCTTCAAATGAAATTCTGTTTTGTATGCTCGAACAGCTCATGTATCAACTAGGGCTGTCTATATCTTCCATGCTAGGTGGGTTATTCTCACGATGAGTGGACTCCGCTCATCTTTCATGAGAAAATGGCTGGTAACCGGGATGCCCAATCCCATGCTCAAAATCATAATAATTAAACAAAACTCCCCCAGGGTTGTTGCTTGTTTGGACGGTAACCCGTGGATTCGGCTGGCCGTGGAGTGTGCTTGTTGGTGGTTGGGGGAGTATAAACTTTACCAATCTGTTTGGGAACCGCCTATAATGTGTGTAGAATGGGAGATATCGAGATTCTTGGTTGTTATGTTGACAATGAAAGTATACCGCTCGAAATGTTATTCAATATCTATTTAAAAATCGAGCTCTGGCACCTCTACAAGTCCCTGCTTCCCTCTGCTAAGGGCCTATCTATTTACTTTTATGCAGAGTCATCATCCTCTTATCAAAGAGCACCAGTAGGAGAGCACCTCTGTCATTGCATGTATTACTATTAATTTGCATTGAGTATGATCATGACTGGATCTCTTTTACCATGAATTACAATGTCTAGTCAGTCCTGATCTTTAAAGGTGCTCTGCATTTATGTTTTGTGGTCTCAGAAAGGGCTAGCAAGATACCATCCTGTTATATCATATCATGATTGTTTTGAGAAGTGTTGTCGTCCAAGGTTTGTTATTATTGCTCGCTAGTTAATTATGCCATTGATGTGAGTAGTCTTGAGACCTGAAAGTTATTGTGAATGTGGTTAGTTCATGATCTTGTTGAAAACCTGAATGCTAGCTTACATATTTACAACAACAAGAGCAAACAGAGTTTGTCAAAGTTTTTCTTTATCACTTTCAGTTTATCAACTGAATTGCTTGAGGACAAGCAAAGGTTTAAGCTTGGGGGAGTTGATACGTCTCCAACATATCTACTTTTCCAAACCCTTTTGCCCTTGTTTTGGACTCTGACTTGCATGATTGGAATGGAACTAACCCGGACTGACACTGTTTTCAGCAGAACTGCCAGGGTGTTGTTTTTATGAAAAACAAAAAGTTCTCGGAATCGCCTGAAAATCAACGGAGAATTATTTCAGATAATATAAAAAATATCTGCAAGAAGATACTCACCAGGGGGCCCACAGTCTGTCCTCGAGGGTGGGGGCGCGCCCCCCTGCCTCGAGGGCCCCCCGATGCTCCATCGACGTACCCCCAGGTCCTATATCTTCCATTTCGGGGAGAAAAAATAGGAGAGAAGGAATTATAGCGTTTCACGAGACGGAGCCGCCGCCAAGCCCTAATCTCTCTCGGGAGGGCTGATCTGGAGTCCATTCGGGGCTCCGGAGAGTGGAGATCGTCGCCATCGTCATCATCAACCTTCCTCCATCACCAATTCCATGATGCTCACCGCCGTGTGTGAGTAGTTCCATCGTAGGCTTCCTGAACAGTGATGGGTTGGATGGGATCTATCATGTAATCGAGTTAGTTTTGTTAGGGTTTGATCCCTAGTATCCACTATGTTCTGAGATTGATGTTGCTATGACTTTGCTATGCTTAATGCTTGTCACTAGGGCCCGAGTGCCATGATTTCAGATCTGAACCTATTATGTTTTCATGAATATATGTGTGTTCTTGATCCTATCTTGCAAGTCTATAGTCACCTACTATGTGTTATGATCCGGCAACCCCGAAGTGACAATAATCGGGACCACTCCCGGTGATGACCATAGTTTGAGGAGTTCATGTATTCATTATGTGTTAATGCTTTGGTCCGGTACTCTATCAAAAGGGGGCCTTAATATCCGTTAGTTTCCAATAGGACCCCGCTGCCACGGGAGGGTAGGACAAAAGATGGCATGCAAGTTCTTTTCCATAAGCACGTATGACTATATTCGGAATACATGCCTACATTGCATTGATGAACTGGAGCTAGTTCTGTGTCACCCTAGGTTATAACTTCTACATGATGAATTGCATCCGACGTAATTTCCCATCACCGATCCAATGCCTACGAGCTTTACCTATATTGCTAGTTGCTTATTTACTTTTCCGTTGATATTATCACAAAAACTACAAAAACACTATCTTTACTTTTATTGCTGCTACCGCCACTATCATATTACTTTGCTACTAAACTATCTTGTTGCAGATACTAAGTTTCCATGTGTGGTTGAATTGACAACTCAGCTGCTAATACTTAAGAGTATTCTTTGGCTCCCCTTGTGTCGAATCAACAAATTTGGGTTTAATACTTTACCATCGAAAACTGTTGCTCAGCGAATTCTATACTTGTGGGTCATCACTTCCTAGGATCTATATTAAGACGGTGCTCAGCGAATTCTATACTTGTGGGTCATCACTTCCTAGGATCTATATTAAGACGGTGCTCAGCGAATTCTCTCAGTACACTCGACATGTTAGAAGGTTTCCATGCAAAGATGTTCCGATTCTCACGGATGAACTCGATGAGCGCGCTTTCCTATTTAGGGTCCATCCCTGTCCCAATGGTGAACTACTATGAAGAGTAGTCAGGTACAAAATCAACCTGCTTTGTATCTTTGGACAACTTAAACTTGAGGGGCGGGTCACTCTCAGTGGTAGGTTTCTTCAGAGGGGTCATACCAGCCGGGTCAACATTGCCCTTATAGAACTTAAGCTCTTCTGCAGCACAAGCAGTCTCTGCATAAGCCGCATCACCTTCCTCGCATTCCAAAGCTTCTTGATGATCCTCGTGAACTTTAATCGTGCCCTTGGGTCCAGGCATCTTAAGCTGAATGCACATACACATAGCAAGGGCGATCCATGAATTTAGCATAAGCCGGCCGTCCCACGATGTCTCCACCCTGTAGTTAGAATCATCACCAAAGGCCACTTCCAGTGCAATCTTACCAACATGATAAGCTGACTTGTTAGGAACAACTTAGTGAAAGACAGTAGATGATGACTTAAGATCCTTCTCAGTTAGACCCATGCACCAGAACGTGTCAAACTATAATATGTTGATGTTGCTACCAGCATCCATGAGCACTTTAGTTAACTTATAACCGTCCACTTGGGGAGCCACCACCAAAGCGAGATGACCCGGATTACTAACATGGGGCGGATCTGCCCGACTCCAGGTGATTGCCTGCTCAAACCAGTTTAAGTATTGAGGCACGGCCAGCTCAACCATGTTGACTAACCTATTGTGGACCTTTCTGTCCCTCTTGCAGGTACTTGTGGTAAAAACATGATACTGGCCACTATTCAATTACTTTGGATTACTCTGGTATCATGACTAGTTGTTTTCTTATTGATTATTGTGACCAGATTGTTGATTCTGACTACCATGGTTGCCCTGACCCTGATATCCAGAACTTGAGCCGCCACCACCTAAGCCGAAGCCATGGGAGCCAGATCCTGACCCGCCAGGTGGGTCATTACCATTACCATGATGTTGTTGAAAATTCCGGTTCTTAAAATCTTTCATTATATAGCAATCCTTCCAAGCATGAGTGGACGGCATGTTAGGATAATTGTGTTCTGGAAAGGGGTCATTAAGCATTGCATCAAGATTTATGGGCATTCCTCCATTAAAGGGCAGCTTTCTATTACCATTATGACGCTAATTCTTAAACCCAACATTTGTGTTGGCCACAAAATCTGACCCTGCATCTGGGAACTTACGCTTCCCCCCATTGCCTTGGACATTGCGACTTCCACCTTGGCATGAGATGTTCTGCCGCTGGCCCTTACCACCAATGTTTGCCTTGCCCTTGCTAAGCTTATCATCATCAGAGCCAGGGTCCTTTGTACTATCAGAGTCGGCATATCTGGTAAGTACGTCCATAAGCTTGCCCATATCTGGGCATTTATGCTTAAGACCCCCAAGCTTCTGCTTAAGCGGTTCAAAGTGACAGTTCTTCTCCAACATTAACACAACTTGACCCGCCCCAATGCTAGCTAAAGAATGTATGATGGTCGCAACTCGGCAATCCCATGGTGAGCTGACTCATCCTCCCACTGTATGCAATGCTCTAAACCAACGATTGTCATCGGTTGCTTACAAGTGCCTTGAAAGTTCTTGATAAATCTCTCCTTCAACTCTCTTCACGTGTTGATGGAGTTGGGTGGCAGGTTTTTTAACCATGTACGAGCCGGTCCTTCCAACATCATGGTAAAAATACTTGGCACAAACCGCATCACTGACTTCCAACATATCCATGGCTAACTCATAGCTCTCAATCCATGCTGCCGGCTCAGGATTGGCCATATAATTTGGTACTTTCCGAGGTCCCTTAAAATCCTTGGGTATACGCTCCATGCGCAGAGCCGGCACTAGACGTGGCACTCCAATGATCATTGAATTTGGCCCGGTTCCCACAGAGGTTGAAGGGGTCATTTGGGGCGGCTGATGAGCCCCCTAATTCGCTGCCTTTGCCTCACGGCGGGCTCTTGCTTCATCTGCAATAGCTTGAGAATTAGCACGCGTAGTATGGGACGGGTTACGACGCCGCTCGCTGTTAGACACGTTTGGCGACTCAGCATGCCGGCTGTAACTATGGCTTGGTAATGGAGTGGAATGCCACGATGCCGACTATAAGAATAATTCGCCTGCTAAGCCACCATTGTTAGAAGAAGCCCAATAGTGTTTTGGGTCTCAATCGCAGCTGGCATGTCACCCACGACGGGAATTGCGGCCAGCCGGGTTGCCACCGCTACCATGTTATCCACCGGGTTGGAGAAGTGACCTCATGGAGTCGGAAACTACTGTGGTTGGACTGGGTTAGGGCTTGGGACCCTGTCCTCCCTTTGGGCGGCCTCTGGCTAGTGAGGTTGAGCCACCGCCTCGCTTCTAGGCACATTCATATTTAATTGGGGTATAATAGGTGCTCCTTGGTTACTTGTGCCAGCTCCTGCGTGTTAAACAAGCGTGTGGGCTTATAACTCGGATGTAAACGCCTCTGATGCTACCTTCGAAGAACTTCCTCAGAAGCATTATGATTAAGGTTTAACCACCAAGCCTCAGCTTGCAAGCACTCCTTTTCTGCCTGAACTTAAGCCTGTAACTCGGCCATCCGGGTATTTTCCAGGTTTATCTCTTGCTATGCCTTAGTCATCTGCTCACGAAGCTTTGCAACCTCCACATTACGCTTCGCTTCATTTCCACAGTGACTTCAGTCGCCAGCAAGGTTGTAAGAGCATTCATCAGCTCAGCCAAGGTTTGAGTCGGCGGCCTTGCTGAGCCAGATCCTTCAGGAGACGCTGCTCCTGCAGGTTAGTAGCAGTCGCCGCTCCCATCGATGTTGAACTGTTAATCAATGTCGTACCTGCCATGTAGATGGCGGCTCATAGGGGTCCGGATACTATCGCCATCAGAACAGCCCCCAAGCCCGCCATCGTGAAGCGGGTAGATTGACTATGTCTCTCCAGTCGAGCACTCATGATCCATGTAGACGAGAGTCCCTCATCCAGACTCAGAATTCTCTAGAATATCCACGCCTTGCGTGAAACCCATGAAGAAATGCTTCTGGTCGGCTTGAGACCGCACGGGTTGCTCGCGCCGAGCCGGCTCGACGATGTTGGTGCAGAAGTCCAGCCCGTGTTCAGATTCGCCGATCGTGTCGATGAAGACATGGATTACGCCAAAAGAGACCCGGTACTCTGATACGTCTCCAACGTATCTACTTTTTCTCATGATTTTCCTCTTGATTTGGACTCTAATTTGCATGATTTGAATGAAACTGACCCCGGACTGACGTTGTTTTCAGCAGAACTACCGTGGTGTTGTTTTTGTGCAGAAATAAAAGTTCTCGGAATGAAACGAAACTTTGCGGGATTTTTTTATGGAATAAAAGAAAAATATTGGAGCTAAGACCCACCAGAGAGGGCTCCCTGGGTGGGCACAACCCACCAGGGCACGCCCCCCTCTCCTAGCGCGCCCAGGTAGATTGTACCCACCTGTTGCCCCACAGACGATACCCCTGACCCTATAAATTCCTATTTTTGGAGAAAAAATAAGGGAGAAATAATTATCATAATCCACGAGATGGAGCCGCCGTCACCTCCCGTTCTTCCTCGGGAGGCCAGATCTAGACTCCGTTTGGGGCTCCGGAGAGGGGGATCTTCGTTCTTCATCATCACCAACCCTTCTCCATCGCCAATTCCATGATGCTCCCACCGGGAGTGAGTAATTCCGTCATAGGCTCGCTGGTCGGTGAGAAGCTGGATGGGATTCATCATGTAATAGATTTAGTTTTGTTAGGGCTCGATCCCTAGTATCCACTATGTTCTTAGATTGATGTTGCTATGACTTTGCTATGCTTAATGCTTGTCACTTTAGGCCCGGGTGCCATGAGCTCAGATCTGAACCATTTATAAATTCATCATTATATCCATGTTTTATATCTGATATTGCAAGTTATAGTCACCTATTACGTATTATGATCCGGCAACCCCGGAGTGACAATAACCGAAACCACTCCCGGTGATGACCGTAGTTTGAGGAGTTCATGTATTCACTATGTGTTAATGCTTTGTTCCGGTTCTCTATTAAAAGGAGGCCTTAATATCCCTTAGTTTCCTATATGGACCCCGCTGCCACAGGAGGGTAGGACAAAAGATGTCATGCAAGTTCTTTTAATAAAGCCCGTATGACTATTCACGGAATACATGCCTACTTTATATTGATGAACTGGAGTTAGTGTTGTATCGCCCTAGGTTATAACTGTCACATGATGAATATCATCCAACAAGTCACCAATCCAATGCCTACGATTCTCTACATATTGATCTTGCTAAGTTACTACTGCTGCTACTACTGTTACGCTTGCTACAAAACTACTACTATCATTGTTATTGTTACTATTGCTGATGTCACTACTATCAAAACTATCATATTACCATGCTACTGATCACTTGCTGCAGATAATTAGTCTCCAGGTGTGGTTGAATTGAAAACTCAGCTGCTAATACCTTCAAATATTCTTTGGCTCCCCTTGTGTCGAATCTATAAATTTGGGTTGAATACTCTACCCTCGAAAACTGTTGCAATCCCCTATACTTGTCGGTTATCAAGACCTTTTTCTGGCGCTGTTGCCGGGGATCATAGCTATATTTGTTGAGTCACTTGGGATTATTATCGGGTAGGACAAAAGATGTCATGCAAGTTCTTTTAATAAAGCACGTATGACTATTCACGGAATACATGCCTACTTTATATTGATGAACTGGAGTTAGTGTTGTATCGCCCTAGGTTATAACTGTCACATGATGAATATCATCCAACAAGTCACCAATCCAATGCCTACGATTCTCTACATATTGATCTTGCTAAGTTACTACTGCTGCTACTACTGTTACGCTTGCTACAAAACTACTACTATCATTGTTATTGTTACTATTGCTGCTGTCACTACTATCAAAACTATCATATTACCATGCTACTGATCACTTGCTGCAGATAATTAGTCTCCAGGTGTGGTTGAATTGAAAACTCAGCTGCTAATACCTTCAAATATTCTTTGGCTCCCCTTGTGTCGAATCTATAAATTTGGGTTGAATACTCTACCCTCGAAAACTGTTGCAATCCCCTATACTTGTCGGTTATCAAGACCTTTTTCTGGCGCTGTTGCCGGGGATCATAGCTATATTTGTTGAGTCACTTGGGATTATTATCATAGTACCACTATGAAGAATCTGAAGGATCCAAAGACTAAGATATCTCCCTCAAAGACGAGGGGAGGTAAGGAACTGCCATCCAGTTCTGCTTTAGATTCACCTTCTGTTATGAGTAAACTTGCAACACCACCACATGCTATCAATTCTAATATGTCGCAAGTTATTGATGATGCTACTTCTACTATGAATGATGCTTATGATGATGCTAGTACCTTGGTTGATAAGGATGATGTGCCACGTGTTGAATTTCTTGATGAACAAATTGCTAGAGTAATACAACATGGTGTTGTTGAATCTGATGATGAGCTTGAAACTGAAACTCCTGAAACACCTGCTAGAACTAGCCTCCTAGATATGAATTGCCTAAGGTACCATAAGGTTATGTTATGAGTGAAGAAGCAACTAGAGATATTCTTGCTTGTAATGATAGAGATGATCTAGAGAAATTACTACACAAGTATAAAGAAAAATCTCTGAATGCTAGAATGAAATGTGATCCTAAGTTTGCTACTTCACCTATCTCTATTGATGATACGGATTATGAATTCTCTGTCGACCTAGAGTTAATCACTTTGGTTGAATCTGATCCTTTCCATGGTTATGAAACTGAAACTGTTGTGGCACATCTCACTAAGCTAAATGACATAGCTACTCTTTTTACCCATGATGAGAAAACTCTCTACTACTTTATTCTCAAATTATTTCCGTTCATTAAATGGTGATGCTAAATCTTGGTACCATACTCTTACTCCTGGTTGTGTGCGTAGTCCCCAGGATATGATTTATTACTTCTCTAAAAATATTTTCCTGCTCATATGAAACAAGCTACCTTACAGGAAATATTTAACTTTGTGCAAACTAAAGAAGAGTCTCCCCCAAGATTGGGGGAGGCTTTCCAGTTACTTGATGCTTTGCCTGATCATCCTCTTAAGAAAAATGAAATACTTGATATCTTCTATAATGGACTAACCGATGCTTCTAGGGACCTCCTAGATAGTTGTGCTGGTTGTGTTTTCAGGGAACGAACTATTGCTCAAGCTGAAGAATTATTGAATAACATATTGAAAAATTATGATGATTGGACTATTCCTAAACAAATCGGCTAAAACCACTCCGAAGAAGAGGGGTAAATTATATCTCAGTCGCGAAGATATGCAAGAGGCAAAGAAATCTATGAATGAAAAAGGTATTAAAGCTGGGGATGTTAAAAGTTTACCTCCTATTGAAGAAATACATGGGCTTAATGCACCACCACTGCCTGAGGTGGTAGAGGTAAATTCTCTTATGAAGTTCAATGGTAATGATAATCCTCAGAATATGCATCCTAGCTAATGCCTTTATGAGTTTGAAAACTACATTAGAAAAACAAGATCACTTCAATGCAAATGTTATGAAACAATTGAAACATAATTCTGATATGATTTCTCGCTTAAGTGACTTGTTATTTAGAATTTCAAATGATGTTAGATGTGTTGGAAAACATGCTTCTATGGCTCAAGCTCAACTAGAACAAGTTGCTAAATCTCAAAGAGAATTGCTTGATGAAATAAATCATAATATGCATGACGTTGTTGTTAGAGTTGAAACTAGAGGAGGTAAAATGACTCAGGAACCACTTTATCCTGAGGGACACCCTAAAAGAATTGAACAAGACTCACAAAGAAATAAGACTAGTACATCTAGTCCTTCTAGAAAGAAAAAGAAAAGGAAGAATGATAGGACTATGCATGCCACTAGTGAACCTGAAGTAGAAAAACCTCTTGACAATGAAAATGATATTTCTATCTCTGATGCCGAAACTCAATCTGGTAATGAACACTCACCTAGTGATAATGAAAAGGATAATGTTGATGTTCATGAAGATGCTCAACCAAGTGAAAAAGAACCAGATAATAATGTTGAGATAGAACCACCTGTTGATCTTGATAACCCACAACCTAAGAATAAAATGTATGATAAAAGAGACTTTGTTGCTAGAAAACATGGTAAAGAAAGAGAACCGTGGGTTAAAAAAAACTATGCCTTTTCCACCCCAGTCAACTAAAAAGAAAGATGATGAAGAATTTGAACACTTTACTGAAATGCTGAGGCCAGTCTTTTTGCGTACTCGCTTGACTGATATCTTAAAAATGCCTCCTTATGCAAAGTATATGAAAGACATCATCACTAATAACAGAAAAATACCGGAAGCTGAAATCTCCACTATGCTTGCTAATTTTACTTTCAAAGATGGAGTACCTAAAAACTTGGAGAACCGGCTATACCAACTATACCTTGCTCTATGAAAAAAGAATTATGTGAAAACTGCTTTGTGTGATTTAGGAGCTGGTGTTAGTGTTATGCCTTTCTCTTTATATAAAAGACTTGACTTAAATAAACACACACCTACTGAAATATCTTTGCAAATGGCTGACAAGTCAACTACCATACCTATCGGTATTTGTGAGGATGTGTCCGTTAGTGTTGCTAATGTTACTATTTTGACTGACTTTGTTATACTTGAGATGCCCGAGGACGACAATATGTCTATTATTCTTGGTAGACCCTTCTTGAACACTGGAGGGGCTGTTATTGATTGTAATAAAAGTAAGGTCACTTTTCATATTAATGGTAATGAGCATACGGTGCACTTTCCGAAGAAACAATTCCAAGTGAATGGTATTAATGTTATTGAAAAATCTCCGACAATCACTATTGGAAGTTTTCAAATACCTCTACCTACTGTCAAAAAGAAATATGAAATGCTTATTGTTGGGGACATCCATATCCCCATTGTGGTAACTTAGTGATTTACGAAAGTTCTTCGGTTTCATGCTAATCGAAAGTGGTTGTTAATAAGACCTGATCAACCTTATTAAGGAATCATTTTTGAGCGGTATGAAGTTGATGAATTTAGTAAGCACTACCTACTGTCCTTACTTTTTATTTTCTGTTTTTACTAGTTAAATAAAATAAGATGCCATGTTTAGCCTGTTTTCTGATTTTCTTGTGCAATAAAAAAATGACCCAAAAAAAGTTCTCAGAATGCCCTGAAAATTTTATATGATTTTTTTCTGAATATTTAAGAATTTTTGGTGCAAATAATACCAGAGGGGGGTGCGCGCCCTGGTGGGTTGTGGTCCCCACGTGGGCCCTCTCACTTATCTCTTTAGCCCACATCATCACTTACCTCTGGAAAAAAAATCTCCATTGCCATCTCTCCCGTGTTCTTGAGCTCAAACCCGTGGATTTCGATCTCTTTGCTCGAAGCTCCATTTCTGAAAAAAAATTCGGGGGATTGTTGCTTGGTATGTGACTCCACCATTTGTCCAATTAGTTTTTGTTTTAATGGTTTATATTTTGAATAATTAGCTACTCTTGGTGCTGCTGTAGATGGGCTTACATGTTGAATTCTTAGTGTTGTAAGTAGTTTGAATGCTTGCTATGGCTTCTACGTATCCATGCGAGTAGTTGCTACCAATCTTGTGGACTAAAATTTCAGGGTTTTTTCATAGGAAAAATTGTACGCGGACATTATGAACTCATTTAGAAGGAGTTCTTCGAGGAGAAGATCCTCGGGAGCATCTTCTAGTGACAGTTCTGCTCGCCGATCCTATGTAGAACTGAGTGCAAGTTCTACCCGAGATGTCGCCACCAAAATATGTGTATGGCCTTGCGATGAATTTATGTTGCAAATAGGCATCAAGGAGGAATTTGAGCAATATGTTCACAATGCTGGCCTCGGTCCCTACCTTTCAGGGCAGGCTAAGGCGTCCACACGAAGAGCCTCCGTGAGCTTCCACACTGACTACTATCCTCCAGGCTACTGATTGACTACCAAGCTAGGCCAAAAGCCTAAGCTTGGGGGAGTACGTGTTTCTCACCGACATTACATTTTTGTTTACATATCGTTCTATTTGTCGGTGCTCACACTTATTCATTGTATCATCCATGCTTAGATTTATTTTCTTGCTTTCTTCTTGTGTGTTTGAAAAACTTTAGGAAAACTAAAAAAATTAATTGTAGTAATTTACTTTCTATGCATGCTTAGTAGTAGCACTAAAAAGAAAATCCAAAAAGATTTCCTTGTCTTCTTTTGCTTGTTGGGAGCTTTCCCGTGTAAATAGTTTTTCTAGTTTTTGCTTTTTCCTTGTATTTGCGTGTTCAAGAAACCAAAAATATTTCAGTGTGTTTCTATGAATTTGTTTTCTTTTTATTCGAGTTGTACCAAGGAGAAGACCACGATGAAAATTTTGAGTGGATCTCATATGAATACTTGTTGAACTAATGAAGAGCACATTTTACCTTGTCTTCTCCTGTTGAAGAGAATGTTTTGCAGATGCCAGCTTAGTCCACGACACTCTTGCAATATTATTATTTTCATATCATTCAGTCGTGCAAGTGAAAGGCAATAATGATGATATACGAAGAACTGGCCGTGGCAAGGAGAAACTGGTATGAACTCGACTTGTTCTGTTTGTGTAAATATGTTTAACCTAGTACCCATGATTCAGCTCATTATGATTAAACATGTTTGCCATGACAATTAGAGATTATAGTTTCTCATGCCATGCGTAAGTAGCTAGGAGTTAATAATGATTTATCTTGGATATCAACATAGCATTAAAATGATTGTGATGTAGTATGATGATATGGTATCCTCCTCTAAATGTTCAAGTGGCTTGACTTGGCACATGTTTATGCATGTAGTTGAATCAAAACCAACATAGCCTCTATGATATTTATGTTCATGGTGTCCATATACTACTCATGCGGGTGTCCATTGTTTATTATGCATGATGCATGTTCATGAACATTATTGCTCTCTAGCTAGCCGCTTCCCAGCCTATTTGCTAGCCTTCACCTGTACTAAGCGAGAATACTGCTTGTGCATCAAATTCTCATACTCAAGGTTATTCCAAATGAGTCCACCATACTTACCTATATGCAATATTACCCTGCCGTCCTAAGTAAATTTGCATGTGCCACCTCTAAAAACTTCAAATAAATATCCTTTTGTGTGTGTCTGGATCGTTCATGGAACAACAGGAGGTGGTCGGTATTTTCCATGTTAAGCGGGTTATTCTCAGGTTGAGTGTTTATTCGCTCGCCGTTGCACGTGAAAAGGGCAGTAATAGGGATTCCCAATACCAAACTGCAAAAACAAAAAGCTTACAAATAAACAGACAAAAACTCCCAATGGAGTTCAAACATTTTACTTTTCTGCTAGGGAACCGCCACTAGCTTGTTTAGTATGGGAGATGTCAGCTAATAGTCGTGATGTGAATGAGAAGGGTGCACCTCTCAAAATTTCATTCACCTCTGTTTTAAAATTTTGAGCTCTGGCACCTCTGCAAATCACTGCTTCCCTCTGCGAAGGGACTTTCTATTTACTTTTATGTTGTGTCATCACCTTCTCTAATAAGCGCCGGATCTGAGAGCACTGTTGTCATGCCTATGCATTGTGTGTAGTGAATGTTGGGTGTTAGCATGACTGGATCTATTCTACCATGAATTACAATATTTAGTCGTTGCTTGAACTTAGGAGGTGCTCTGCATTTATGTTTTGCGGTCTCAAAAAGGGCTAGCGAGATACCACTATTGTCATGTTATATCATGGTTGTTTTGACAACATATTATTGTTTGTGATATCTTATTATTGCTCACTAGCTAATTATGTCATTGATATGAGTTAATATAATCTTTAAATGTTATTGTTGACATGGTTAGTTATAATGTTGGCTGAAAACTTGGGTGATGTTTAAGCTTATTTATGCAAACAAGAGCAAAAGAGTTCATAAAAGTTTTTCTTTCTCACTTTCAGTTTATCAACAGAATTGCTTGAGGACAAGCAAAGGTTTAAGCTTGGCGGAGTTGATACGTCTCCAACGTATCTACCTTTTCTCATGCTTTTTCTCTTGTTTTGGACTCTAATTTGCATGATTTGAATGAAACTAACCCCGGGCTGACGCTGTTTTCAGCAGAACTATCATGGTGTTGTTTTTGCGTAGAAATAAAAGTTCTCGGAATGAAACGAAACTTTGCGGGAATTATTTATGGAATAAAACAAAAATATTGGAGCCAAGACCCACCAGAGAGGGGCCGCTGGGTGGGCACAACCCACCAGGGCGCGCCCCCCTCTTCTGGCGCACCCAGGTGGGTTGTACTCACCTGGTGGCCCCGCAAAACGATACCCCTGACCCTATAAATTCCCATTTTTGGAGAAAAACAAGGGAGAAAGTATTATCGCGATCCATGAGATGGAGCCGCCGCCACCTCCTGTTCTTCCTCGGGAGGCCAAAACTAGAGTATGTTTGGGGCTCCGGAGAGGGGGATCTTCGTTCTTCGTCATCACCAACCCTTCTCAATCGCCAATTCCATGATGCTCCTCACCGGGAGTGCGTAATTCCTTCGTAGGCTCGCTGCTCGGTGAGTAGTTGGATGAGATTGATTATGTAATCGAGTTAGTTTTGTTAGGGTCCGATCCTAAAGTATCCACTATGTTCTTACATTGATGTTGCTATGATTTTGCTATGCTTAATGCTTGTCACTATGGGCTCGGGTGCCATGAACTCAGATCTGAACCGTTTATGAATTCATCATTATATCCATGTTTTAGATCTGATCTTGCAAGTTATAGTCACCTACTACGTGTTATGATCCGACAAGCCTGGAGTGACAATAATCGGAACCACTCCCGGTGATGACCGTAGATTGAGTTCATGTATTCACTACGTGTTAATGCTTTGTTCCGGTTCTCTATTAAAAGGACGCCTTAATACCCCTTAGTTTCCAATATGGACCCCGCTGTCACGGGAGGGTAGGACAAAAGGTGTCATGCAAGTTCTTTTAATAAAGCACATATGACTATTTACGGAATACATGCCTACTTTATATCGATGAACTAGAGCTAGTGTCGTATCGCCCTAGGTTATAACTGTCACATGATGAATATCATCCAACAAGTCACCGATCCAATGCCTATTATTATCTACATATTGATCTTGCTAAGTTACTACTGATGCTACTATTGTTACACTTGCTACAAAACTACTGCTATCACTGTTACTGCTACTATTGCTGCTGTCACTACTATCAAAACTATCATATTATTGTGCTACTGATCACTTGCTGCAGATAATTGCTACTTCTCGAGCTTGCGTTTTTCAGCGTCCTGGGAACCAGGGTACCCAGACTTGCCAGTCTACGGGCCGCGACGAGCTCCTACAAACGGCCTGGTACGGCCCAGCTGATCGACCAGCCGTCCAAGACCCTCGCGAGGGGGCCAAGCCTCGCGAGGAGAACAACGTCAAGACCTCCTCGGGAGCGGCCTCGACAAGGTGCTCCGGAGGGGCAGAGAATCCAAGGCCAGGCCTGCCTCAGGAGGAGGCAGTGATGTCAGCAGTGACGCACCGCGCCAGCGGGTGCCAACGTCCACCAGTGGCACAATTTCCATTTCGGTGCAAGGGGGACAGCGCAGCCGCGGGTTTCCAAGGAGCGGGGCAAAGGTTTCCCCTTTGGTGCAACAAGACCGAAGACCGCAAGGGCGACAAGGAGGATGTCACCGTCGAGCCCACCACCGTGTCACCGCCTGATCCTTTTGCAGGCGAAGACCGCTTTTGTCAGGATAGGAACGTCCTTGTGTTCCCGCTCAAAAATGGCCGTTGTGGCATCCCTTCCCGCCTAAACATTTCGGGGAAGAGGACCGTGGTCGCCTATATAAGTAGCTAGGATTCCTGCTCTGAAAGGGGAATCGATCCATACGCTCTGCCACCACACAAGGAGCAAGAACACTTGCCTCGTGACCCTCCTGAGCTCACCTCCTGAGCTCAGGAACCGCTGTATTAGCTCATATTCCAGCCCGCTTGAGGCTAATCCACCAAAGCAGGAAGTAGGGTCTTACACCACACGGTGGCCTGAACCTGGGTAAACTCTTGTGTGTTCTATCTGTTGTTTGATTGAATCCCTCCACCGAGACGAGAGCGAGACGCTAGGTAGACGTGAGTGGGAAAGATCTTCGTTCACGCCCCTATGTTCGAACTTCTTGGGTTTTGCGGAGCCCTAAATCCGACATTTGGCGCGCCAGGTAGGGGGTGTGTCGAAATCTCGCCTCTCCGACGACCTCGTCGCGTTCTCGTCGTCGACTCCTCTCCACAGCCATGGTGAACACACGCCGAGCTCGCGCCGCCCGCCGCGTCGCGAACGTCGCTCAGACGGCGCCCGCGGGCAACGGTGCACCGCTCCGCCCCAACTTGCCGGTCGCCAACGCCGCCACCGACCCGGCCGTCCATGAGCAGCAGGACTCGTCACTGGCACCGTTCGTGCGGCAGGATGGCCGCACGGCAACGCCTTCACCCTCGTCGGCCGCGGCGTCGTCCTCGCTGGTCTGCCGCGGGCCGGTCTACCAGCAGCCTGCGCTACTGATGGCGCGGGAGCTCTTGCGTTACCGCCCGGGAGATGACCTCTACGACGAGTGGCTCCACCGCATAACCGAGCTCATCAACGCCGCTGGAGAAGCACCTGCACCAACGCACTCCTCACGTCCTCCGTCGGCCCCGGCGGGGAACGAAGGCCACGGGGTCCCAGCCCCGCCTCCACTCCATCACGCCGGCCAGGAGCTCCGGCGCGAGGCCCCTCGACGTGAGCAACCCCGTAGAGCCCATGCGCGCGACGAGGAGAGCTGCCAGGTGATCCTGCATCCCCATGCAGGGGCTTGCGGGCCCCCTGGCCTGCAGCGCCCAGAACGCGCGCCACAGGAGGTGGTGGCGCCAGCACCTCAAGAACCAGCACCGCAGGCGCAGGGGGCACCTGCGATGATGAGCATGGCTGGGTGTCGCGCCCTAGCTCCTAAGCTACGGCGCCTCGTCTGGCCCGGCAAGTTCAAGCCGGACCTGCCTCCGCGCTACGACGGCACCACCGACCCCACGGAGTTCCTCCAACTCTACGAGCTGAGCATCGAGGCGTCCAACGGCACCGAGCAGGTCATGGCGAACTGGTTCCCCATGGCTCTGAAAGACGGCGCACGCTCCTGGCTCCTGAACCTGCCCGTGGGATCCATCTCCTCTTGGGAAGAGCTTCGCGAGCATTTCGTCGCCAACTTCCAAGGCACCCACGACCGAGCCCCGGTAGCTGCTGATCTGCGCCGCGTGAGGCAGCAGCCGGGAGAGACCCTGCAAAAAGTACATCCAACGCTTCAACACCATGCGCCTCCGGATCCCTAGGGTCTTGGACGAGGCCATCATCTCGGCGTTCTCTGACGGCGTCCGCGACATCAAGATGAGGGAGGAGATCACCATTCACGAGAACCTATGCACAGCCCTCGAGATGTTCAAGCTCGCGGCGAAGTGCGCCAGGGCGGAGGAAGGACGCCTCTCCCTCCAGGAGCTGCCAGAGGCGGAGGCGGACGACAAGAAGACCAAGGCCAAAGAATCAAAGCGCAAGGGACCCGCCGTGCTGGCTGCGCAGCCAGAAGTGAAGCGTGGCTGCGGCTACGATGACCTCCCCAGAGACAACCGACCATACTGCGTCTTCCACAACGTCCACAGCCACAACACTAACGACTGCCAGGAGCTCAGGGCGATGCGCGGCGGGCGCAGCGGGCAGCGCCCTGAGCGCGACAACCACGGCTACGGCTGTGGAAGAGGCCGAGGAGGAGGACATTGGGACGGCAGGAACTCGCGCCAGGGGTGGCGCGAGCAGCCTCATGAGGACCACTGGCAGGAGCAGCCTCGTGACGCCCCCTAGTGCGACCAGCCTCGTGAGGGTCGCCCTCAGGGCAATGGAGGCCTGCTTCAGTTGCCGCCACCGCCAAGAAGGAACGACGACGACCGCCAGGGGGACAGAGTAGGGGGCTTCCAGGAGCCGCGTGCAGTTGCATGCATCTTGGGAGGAGCCCATGCCCCGGCTTCCCATCGCTTCTTCAATCAGTTTGCCCATGAGGTGAACGCGGCGCTTCCCATGCCTGACGCCGCACGCAACCTCAGGTGGACCAAGCAAGTCATCACCTTCGACCCCAAGGACCATCTCAAGTGCACTGCAGCCCGAGGCGCCCTCCCGATGCTTTGCACCCTGACCATCAGCAACGTCCTCGTGACCAAGACCCTCATCGACGGAAGAGCAGGACTCAATGTCCTCTCTTTCCAGACCTTCGAGACGCTCCAGGTTCTCTACGATCAGCTCCACCTGACCAAGCCATTCTACGGAGTCACAGATGGCTCCACACTCCCGATGGGGCAGGTCCGCCTCCCGTCACCTTTGGTGATCGCAACAACTACCACACCGAGCTCATCGACTTCAACGTCGCCAACATCCACCTCCCGTACAACGCCATCCTTGGGTATCCTGCCCTCGCCAAGTTCATGGCGGCGACCCACCACGGCTACAACGTCCTCAAGATGCCTGGGAGCGGCGAAGTCATCACGATCACCTCCGACGAGAAGGAAGCGATGCGTTCCTTGGAGCGCGCCTACCAGACCGCGGCGGTCAAATGCTCCGATGAGGATGGAGCCGTCCTCGCCCTGCAGACCGCCCCCAAGAAGAAGAAGAACCTACCCATCAACGGACCTCAGGACGCAGGGGCTCCTGACGGCCTGGCCTCAGGACTCGCGCCTGCTGACGAGGCGCCCTCCACCCTCGCATAGGGGGCGCGCTCGATGCCCCTCTCGTGACGGGCTCGGGGGCTCTCCTTTGGAGTGTCTCCGGGCTAACTGGCGTCTCGAGGGAGGTGTTCGGGCACCACTTGCAAGTGCGTCTTGACGCGCGTTTTTGTGAGCTCGGCGTAAACCGTTCAGCGCTGGGGGCTCAGAACTTCATCAACAAAGTTACCGAGGAACTTCAGTACGCAAGACTCATCCGCGGCGGGCGTGACCGCACAACCCCAAGTTCACCTGCCCGCAGCCCGAGCGACCGCTTCCGCGTCTGCGTCGACATCGCGGGTCTCAACCGAGCCGCCTCTCAGGAGCCCTTCTGGCCGACGGCGGTCGGCCGGAGGAGGGCCCTCCCTTGCAGCTACGTCCGCACACTCTTCGTCTTCCGCAACGCAGCTGCCACGTTCCAGCATCTCGCGCAGCAGGCCTTGGGGGCTCGGGAGGCTCAGTAGCAGGCAGTCCGGACGGACGAGGACCAGACCCGCGCGACCACTGAGAGCCTTCAGAGCCCCTGGGCCTCAGGAGCCCGACGATCCTCAGGAGCAACCCGCATGGCTCGCGTCTTCAGCTACCCCAACTATTCTTCGACAAGTATCAGGTGACGCTTCAGGTATCCAATCGAGGGCGCCTCTCGGGCTGCATCATCCTCGGACTGCTGGGGGCTGTTCCCCCGCAGTTGTCTCCCTTTTTGCATGATCAAGGCTAGATGTTTCTTTCCATTTGCATTATCTACATGCTCGGCGTCCTCACCGCTACTAAGGTCATGAGCCCTTATGAGCCCACTCGCGACCGCCCCATGATTAAGGACTGGCACGGCGTCTGTGCTAGGGTCCGTCCCTGCAGCGTTGCTAGACCCAAGGGCTGAGCTCTGTCTTGTGAGCCATTCCCGTGACGTCACCTCCCATGGTCCTTGGTGCCTTGTTCTCGCATGGTCTAATCGTGGATGGGTAAGTAGGGGCTCGTGGCAGGTGCCTCGCTCACGCGGGAACCGTGCACCGGTTGTTTTTCTTTTGGATCGTTGCATGAGAAGACTGGGCACGACGTCTGTGCTCGGGTCCGTCCCTGCAGCGTCGACAAATCAAGTGGCTAAGCTCTGTCTCGCGAGCCATTCCCGTGACGTCACCTCCTGGGGTCGCTGGTGTTGCGGCCTTCTCATGCGATACCCTCTAGAGATGCACTCGGCGCAGGTCGACACAACATCTCTCTTTTTACATTTTGCAGAAGAAGACTCAGGCGCAACCCGCCTCAGGGTAGGGTCTCGTGAGTGATGCGTAAGCTCACGAGAACTTCCTCAGAGTCGTTCAGCTCGTCTCGAGGAGGGCCCATATACACCTTGGCTATCCTACCGTGCAAGCCACGTGTCAGGACGGGGCTGTACACGCCCCGGAGTCTCTCCTGGTGGGAGGCTCCCTCCCACGGTCCAGTGGAAGTACCATGCTCCGCGCTGGCAGATCCAACAGAGGAGCGGTTATGCCCACGAACCAGTGGAAGCACCAAGCTCCGCGCTAGCCGCTACGACCGAGGTGCGGTTATGCCCACACTCCGCGCAAGTGTGGTAGCTCTATGCTCCACGCTAGTTATAAACAACTAAGGGCGGCCCCCAGTGGTCGCACCAACCTCAGGGAACTTTTCAGCTCATGACGCTCACAGCTTCTCCTTGGATGGTTGTCGCGAGGGGGGCTAGGCACAGGGGCTATGCTCAGGTCTCGCCTGGCAGACGCCACCCTACCAGGTGCCCACACACCTGGCCTTCTCGCAGACCCAGGCGAAGGCTCGTGGGCAAGGTATGGTGCTCGTTCCCCTTCATGAGAGCCGTTCGTACGTCAATGGGGACCCCTGGGCATCGCGACTCAGGGGCCTAACTGGCCACGTAGCCCCTCATCCATTGAGTCTAGTTATGATGATAACCCCGGTCACCCGGAGGGCTCAATGGCGATCGAGGTATGCACGGGGTTAGGCCCTGCCGACGCAGAACAAAAACGGGATTGCTTGAACATCAAGGGGGGGCCCTTGGGCATCGCGACCCAAGGTCATCACTAGCCACGTAGCCCCTTATCCCTTGAGTCTAGTTACTACGGTAACCCCGGTCATCCGGAGGGCTGAATGGCGATCGAGGTATGCGCGGGGTTGGGCCTGTCGTGGTTCTAGGTCTGACAGTAATAGTAGGGGTTACGAATGAGGAGGCAAGGTCCTAGCTATGGTGAAGCCGTACACAAGGTGTTTCACGAGTTCGGGCCCTTCTCGAAGGAAGTAACAGCCCTACGTCTCGGTGCCCGGAGGCGGTCGACTGAAGTGTGTATATGCGAGTTACCAGGATGCGAACCCCAGTACTGGAGGAGGGGGTGGCTTATATAGTGCGCCAGGACCCCAGCCATGCTCCACGTTACTAAGGGTTCAATGTATATTAAGGCAGACATTACTGGTAACGTCTACAGTAAAGAGTAATAAAGGCATTCACTACGGCGAGTAAATACCAGATTGTTGTTGTCCTAAGGGACCTTTGACCTTCGGGGGTCGAGTGCCTTGGACGGGTCGAGTGGAGTTGAGTGGTCTTGTAGGTGATGCCCAGTCGAGTGGGATGTCCTCTTGGGCCTTCTCAGTCGATTGTCTTTACCATCATAGGTTTTGTCTTTTGATCTCATGGGGTAGTGACCTTGGGTGGGGTACCTTGGTCAGGCCTGTGACCCTACCCTAGGTCTGTAACTTCGTCAGTAGCCCCCGAATGGATTGAGGCTTGAGCAGGAGAGAGTGCTGAAGAGAGCCTTGGTCCTGGCTTGACGCCCTTGGGGTAGTCTTCTCTGAGCTTGTGGACTAGGTTGTTTTTCTCAATCTCGTCTTGGTCGCCTTGATCGATTCTGGAACCCTCGAGTGTGTTTGTTGCATTTTCTGTCGACTGAACTTTGCGCTAGGCGTCGGGCACCGTCGTCGTGCGCAGTTTTCGGTGGGATTGGTTGTTCTCTGGTCGCTGGATTTCGCGGGTTTTCGAAATTTGGGGAAGCGCGTGGGGCGGGTCGTGCCGGAGCAATCGGACGGATATGCTCGGGATGCCTTGATCCTTGCGCCGCCTTTTTTGCCACGTATCGCGTCCGCGCCTGTTGCGGGATTTGATAAGATCGCTCGGGGCCACCAGTCAGTCACTCGACCGTGGTGCTATAAATGCGCGCCGAGCCCGAAGCGAGGGCACTGTGTGCCCATTCCCTGTTCCTTCGCCTCTGCCTCTCCGTCGTGCCTCTGCTCCTTCTCGCTTTCTCCACAGCCACCGTCGGCTCGCATGCCATGGGCAAGGACAAGACCATGGCGATGGAACGCTCGAAGAAGGCGGCGACGGGGAAAGGGAAGCGGTCCGGCCATGGCGGATCGTCTTCGAGGTTAGGGCTCCCTCCTGGTTGGATCAAGGGGGATTGGATCAGGTCCACCATCACGGTGGAGGACTTGGAGGAGCTGGAGGAAGATGGGCTGGTCGCCCGCGGCTCCTGATGGGTGCCGGAGGGCGAGCTCGAGCCTCGGCCGCAGGAGGCGAGTGCCTCCTCCTCGTGACCCACGTCGACCGAGGTTTCTCGATGCCCCCACACCCTTTCTTTCGCGCTTTCCTGCACTTCTTCGGCGCCCAGTTGCATTACTTCACGCCCAATTCCATTGCCTTCCTTGCCGCGTTTACCTCTATGTGCGAGAACTTCCTCGGCTGTCGCCCACACTAGGGTTTGTTCAAACACATTTTAACTTGTCGCTCGCAAACTGTCAAGAAGGCGAACCCGAGTGACGAGAAGACGCACGTCCTCCAGGAGTGCGGCGGGCTCGGTATTCAGCTTAGGAATAGGAGCGCTTTTCCCCCTATGATTCTTCCGGAGTCGGTTCGGGGTTGGCAGTCGACTTGGTTCTATTACAAGGACAGTCCAACTCCAGGTCAATCGACCGGACTCCCCCCTTTCTCTCTTGGTCGAGCCAGCCAGCCTCCGTCAATGATTGTGGGTCGGGCCGAGAGGGCGGAAGTGAACATGTTGGTGGAACGGGTCGTCCAATTGGTCCGCGAGGGAGTCACAGGGTTGGACCTGCTTGAGGTATACCTCATGCGGTGGATCCGGCCCCTCCAGGCTCGGGACCACCCAATGTGGCTGCACTCCGGCACCGACGACTCGTCATGAGTCCACCCGGAGGCGGCGGACGTGAAGTACGTGGCGCACTGCCTGAAGTGCGTCACGGGGAACAAAGACAACTCCAGGGGGTCCGGGAGGGTTCTCCCATTCGACCCCGACCATCTTCCTGACAAGGTCTGTCCTTGGCTTTCGAGTGGTGTTCCTGTTATTGGCTTGTAGTTGTCTTGATGAGTCCGACTGACATTTGGTTGATCTTTCTTCTTTGCAGATATATACTAAAATGTACTCGGTGACCAATGGGCATCTGGTCCAAGAGGGCGAAGAGGGCACGGGCGACGTCTCCGAGTGGAAGTCTGACGAAGAGACCAAAGAGGAGAGCGAGGGCTACAGCAGCGGGGAGGAGGTCGAGTCACCTCCCCGTGACAAGAAGCGATCCAAGGGGAAGCACGACCCAGGGGTCGTGCGCTCTCGGACGGGGCCCTCCAGCTCCCAGGCGACAAAGTCAGCTCGTACGGCCACTCCTGACCCATCTGAGAAGGCACCCAAGCAACCCAAGGTCACCACCGCCAAGCCCCGGAAGTCCCTGCCCAAGATCAAGGTGGATGTTCCCATCGCCTCCACGTAAGTGCTAGTCAGCTTTGTCCCTTTCTGCCTTTCAGAGGTCTACTATGCCTTCGTCGACTCATCTTCAAGGAAATTCTTCAGTGCTGCTGCTTCCGCGACCTCGATGGACAT
The DNA here is from genome assembly GCA_902687465.1 of Secale cereale. Classification (NCBI taxonomy): domain Eukaryota; kingdom Viridiplantae; phylum Streptophyta; class Magnoliopsida; order Poales; family Poaceae; genus Secale; species Secale cereale. The sequence continues at coordinate 75,185,288 of LR738715.1, read as the reverse complement.
CGACAAGGGCCGGGACGATGAGGAGACCTTGGATGCTGCTATGTCCCGCGCAGGTGCGAGTTGTAGATCGTGGTTTGCTTTTCGTTGGTTAGAGTTGGTAGTCGACTGAACCTCACAATTGTTCGTTTTGAAGTGCCGCACCACGTCATAGAGCTCCCAGACGATGATGATGATGACGAGGAGCGCTCGGGAGAGGCTCGACGACGCACGGCGAGGAAGGGCCGGAAGGTGCCTTCTGGCCCAGAGGCCCAGCGACAGGAAGGCATGGTCCAGACCACAGTCTCCTTCGTCGTCCCCGTTTCGACTGAATGCCCAGCTTCGTCAGCTGGAGGGGCCGTCGACCCAGCGCGTGCTCCAACCGTCGACCCAGCGCCCGCTCCGGCCGTCGACCTAGCGCCTGCTCCGTCGTCCGTTCTCTTCTCCACCTATCGCCTCCCGGAGGATCCCATGGGCGCGGCTCAAGAAGCCGTTCGCCAGGTGGGGCTGATGATGGAGAAGACGAAGGCGGCGTACGAGGCTAGCATGGCTGCTTACGACGCTAGTTCCGCCCTTCGGACCAATGTCCAGGTTTGTTTCCTCCAACTGATTGGCTTGTTGTGCTGGAATAGTCTTCAGTTTGAGAAATCTACTGCTTTGTTCGTAAGATGATGCCACACCCACTGGGTGTTGTTTTGTCTTGTAGCCTTTAGTGTTTGAAGGTCGTTCAATAGGCCATGGTCGACTGAAGTCTTCGGTCGACTATGGTCTTTAGAATTACTTGTTTGCTTTGAACTAGACTTGAGCTCGGGCCAGACTGATCTTGGCCGAGCGAGAACCAGTGGGGGCACTCTCAGTGCACCCACTGGGTGTAGTCCCCGAGACCGTGGTCGACTGCTGGAAGTCGGCCATGGTCTGATAATATAACTTTGCTCCTTGTTTTTTTTTGAGCTCGGGCCGGACTGATCTTGGCCGAGCGAGAACCAGTGGGGGCACGCTCAATGCACCCACTGGGTGTAGTCCCCGAGACTGCAGTTGAGTGTTTGACTCGACTGTAGTCTTAGAATTCTGATTTGTTGTGTTGATGCAGAGATCTTGCGAGTTTGGAGCCAAATTTGCGGATCTTGAGAAGAAGCAGATCCAGCTCAATCTCGACTTGCAGCTGGCTCGGGACCACCTGGAGAAGACGCGGGAAGAAGCAGCTGGTAACTGACGCAAGCAACTCGTCGACTGATCTTTGATAAGTATGTCCTGTGTTCCCTCATGTTCATCCGTCTAGTGATGTCTCTTGTAGGCCAACTGAAGGCGGCCTTGGAGCAGAAAGACCTCCACTTGCCGGCGGCACAGCAGCAGGCTCAAGAGAAAACAGGACTAGCGGAGTAGAAGCTGGCTTCGGTTGGCGCGCTCGAGGCGGCGGTCACCAGGCTGAGGAGTTCTCTCGGTGCGGCCAACCAAGAGGTGACTCGACTGAAGGGCGCCAAGAATGCTCTGAACGAAAAATACGAGGCCCTCTTCCAGAAGAGGAATGATCTGGAAGCTTATCTGAGCGACCTCACCAAGAAGTGGTATCTCGTGCTCGAAGATATGTCTCTTTGGCTCGGACTAAGTTGGATAGGTCGACTCGTATCTTGCGTGCTGACTCGACGTGCTTCGTGTGGTGTAGAATTCTGCCGCAACTTCGACGAAGAGACTGGGCGGGTCGAGCCCGGTCTGGACCCAGCCAATTCTATTGTCAAGGACGAAGCTGCCATGAATATCTTGAGGTTGGAATCCCGCCTTACTACTGCCACGGGCTATCTGGGTCGGTTGAAGGCAGTGATGGCTTAGATCGACACCGCATTCTGGAGGGGAGCCGTGCAGGAGAACGACCTCGAGTCTTTGATGACTTGACTCAATGAGATCCCCGGTCGAGTGCAAGAGTGGAAGAAGTCATCTGCCCGCTGCGGAACCGACGTGGCGCTATCCTTGGTCCGTGTGCACTTCAAGGAAGTGAAGGAGAGAAGGCTCGCGGCGCTCAAGGTCGCCAATACGAAGGAGCTCCAGTTCCAGTCCTTCATGGAGACTTTCCTGGATGCTGCCACCCGCATCGCCGATGGGATCGACCTGGACGAGTTCGTTGCACCTGCGAGTCCGCCTCCTCCTGAGGAGTGAATGAACTTTGGTACTTTGATTCAATTTGCCTCGGAATGCCGAGTGGTCCTGTAACCGTTAAACTCTTGCGGGCACGTGGCCCAGGTACTCTTACCAGAATCTTGCAGGGCTTTTATCTGGATTTGATTCCTTTGCTTCCGACTCTTTTTGATCGCTTGGATTTTGAGTCAACGTCTTGACGGCAACGTTGTGCTTGTGGCGGGGCTCGGAGGACCGCAGCTAAGCCCCCGAGTGAGAGGGCTGCTCTCCACTCGGAGTGGTTTTCGCAACTTAGGCGATTCCAAGCTATGTTGTATTTGTGGCGGAGGTCGGAAGACGGAGCCACGTTATACTTATGACGCAGCTCGGAGGACCGCAGCTAAGCCCCCGAGTGAGAGGATCACTCTTCACTCGGAGTGGTTTTTGTAACTTAGGCGATTCCAAGCTACGTTGTATTTGTGGC
>LR738715.1:75165461-75182155 GCA_902687465.1 Secale cereale | reverse complement strand
GCTAAGCCCCCGAGTGAGAGGGTTGCTCTTCACTCGGAGTGGATGTTTGTAACTTAGGCAAATCACGGGGTCGTAGCTAAGCCCCCGAGTGAGAGGATCGCTCTTCACTCGGAGTGGTTTTTGCAAGTTAGGTGATTCCAAGCTACGTTGTATTTGTGGCGGAGCTCGGAAGACAAAGCCACTTTATACTTATGACGCAGCTCGGAGGACCGCAGCTAAGCCCCCGAGTGAGAGGGTCGCTCTTCACTCGGAGTGGTTTTTGTAACTTAGGCGAATCGGGTTCGCGGCTAAGCCCCCAAGTGAGAGGCTTGCTCTTCACTCGGAGTAGTTTTTGTAACTTAGGCGAATCGGGTTCGCGGCTAAGCCCCCGAGTGAGAGGGTTGCTCTTCACTCGGAGTGGTTTTCTTTATAACTTAGGAAAATCGGGTTCGCGACTAAGCACCCACTCGGGGATTTTGAAGACCAGCATCTTAGAAAACAACAATCATTAAGGGATCGCTGCAAACTTGTCTTTGAAATAAACCGGAAAATCTTTATTACAACTCGACTGTTCGAGTGTCTCTGGTGTAAGAGCGGCGGAGCAGGTCCGCGTTCCACGAACGATGTTCGTCTTTCTTCTTGGCGACGTTGTAAAGGTGATATGCTCCGTTGTGCAGCACCTTGGTGATGATGAAGGGTCCTTCCCAGGCCGGGGCGAGCTTGTGTGGTCGTTTCTGATGCACTCGAAGAACCAGGTCTCCAACCTGAAATGCTCAGCTTCGGACGTTGCGAGCATGGAATCGACGCAGGTCTTGCTGATATACGGTCAACCGGATCAGGGCCATCTCTCGTTCCTCCTCCAAGACGTCGACTGCATCCTGATGAGCTTGCTCTGCTTCGGCTTCGAAGAAGAGTTCCACTCGGGGGGCATTATGTAACAAATCACTTGGCAGCACGGCTTCAGCCCCATTGACCATGAAGAAAGGGGCACGGCCAGTCGACCGGTTTGGAGTTGTCCTCAGACCCCATAAGACAGACGGTAGTTCGGTTACCCAAGCCCCAGCGGCATGCTTAAGGTCACGCATGAGCCGTGGCTTCAGGCCTTGGAGAATCAAACCGTTTGCCCTTTCTGCCTATCCATTCGACTACGGATGCGCCACGGAGGCGTAGTCGACTCATGTTCCTTGAGAAGCACAGAAAGCTCTGAATTCATCCGAGTCAAAGTTGGAGCCGTTGTCCATGATGATGCTGTGGGGGACTCCATATCTGAATATCAATTCTCTGATGAAGCTGATGGCGGTGCTCGACTCGAGGTTCTTCATGGGCTTGGCCTCAATCCATTTAGTGAACTTGTCGACTGCCACGAGCAGGTGAGTGAATCTGCTTCTGCCTGTTTTGAAGGGGCCGACCATATCCAAGCCCCAAACGGCAAAGGGCCAGACTAGTGGAATGGTCTTCAGAGCAAACGCCGACTTGTGGGACATGTTGGAGTAGAACTGGCAGCCTACGCACTTGTCCACAATATCTTTGGCCATCTCGTTGGCTCGGGGCCAATAAAACCCGGCTCGGTACGCTTTGGCCACTATAGTCCGAGAGGAAGCGTGGTGGCCACAAGTTCCCGATTGAATCTCATTCAGGACCAGTCGACCTTCCTCTGGGGTGATGCAGCGCTGAGCGACTCTGGTGACGCTTTCCCTGTAAAGTTGACCCTAAACGACGGTGAACGCCTTGGATCGATGGACGATCTGGCGCGCTTCTTCTTCATCTTTCGGGAGTTCTTGCCTGAGCAGATATGATATGTAGGGCACAGTCCAGTCGGGCGTAATCACTAAAACCTCCATGATCACATCGACCACTGCAGGCACTTCAACTTCAGTCGGATCTGATGCACTGACTGGCTGCAGGGGTTCTTCTGTGAAGGGGTCTTCTTTGACAGAAGGGGTGTGCAGATGCTCCAGAAACACATTCTTGGGTATAGGCTTCCGAGTCGACCCAATTTTCGTGAGGTCGTCGGCAAGCCGATTCTTGGCTCTGGGCACGTGATGGAGTTCTAAACCTTCAAACTTCTTTTCAAGCTTCCGCACTGCACTGCAATAACTGGTCATTGCCGGGCTTCTGACGTCCCATTTCTTCATCACTTGGTTCACCACTAAGTTTGAATCGCCGTAGACCATCAGGCAACGGACGCCGAGTGAGATGGCCATGCGCAACCCGTACAAAAGTGCTTCATACTCAGCTTCGTTGTTCGATGAGCCAAAATGGATCTAAAGGACGCAACTGAGCTTGTCGCCCCAGGGAGATACCAGGATCATGCCTGCGCCGGATCCGTTCAACATCTTGGATCCATCAAAGAACATAGTCCAGTGATCCGACTGAACTTGAGTCGGCAGCTCTTGTTCTATCCACTCGGCCACAAAATCTGCTATAGCCTGAGACTTGATGGCTTTCTTCGCTTCAAACTTGATCTCTAACGGAAGAAGTTCAATCGCCCCTTTTGTCACTCGACCGGTTGCGTCTCGGATGTTCATAATCTTTGACAGCGGGGCGTCGCTGACGACTGAGATTGTATGGTCCGAGAAGTAATGGGCAACCTTCTTTGCGGTCAAGTAAATCCCGTACACGAGCTTCTGGTAATGCGGGTACCTTTGCTTGGAGGGAGTCAAAACTTCGGATATGTAATAGATTGGGCGCTGGACCTTGTAGGCCTTTCCCTCTTCTTCCCGCTCGACCGTGAGTACAGTGCTGACAACTTGTCCGGTGGCTTCAATGTATAGTAGGAGAGGCTCTTTGATGACTGGGGCAGCAAGCACCGGCTGGGTGGATAGCGGGGCTTTGAGCTCTTCAAATGCTGCTTCGGCTTCGGAATTCCACTCGAACTTGTCTGATTTCTTCATCAGTCGGTAGAGAGGCAATGCCTTCTCACCGAGACGAGAAATGAATCGACTCAATGCGGCCAAGCAACCAGTAAGCTTCTGGACGTCGTGTGTATGCTCGGGGCATTTCATTCGGAGGATGGTGCTGACCTTCTCTGGGTTGGCGTCGATTCCCTGTTCGGAAATGAGAAAACCGAGTAACTTGCCGCTAGGAATTCCAAATGTACACTTCGACGGATTGAGCTTGATATCATAGCTTCTTAAGTTTTTGAATGTCTCATCAAGGTCGGTCAGTAGGTCGGAACCTTTCCGTGACTTGACCATAATGTCATCCATGTACGCTTCGATGTTCCGACTGATTTGCTTCATCAGGCACTTCCGGATCATGTGCATGAAGGTAGCGCCGGCATTTTTGAGACCGAAAGGCATGGTGACATAACAAAAACACCTGAAGGGGGTGATGAAAGTTGTCTTGATTTCATCGGGTCCGAACAGACGGATCTGATGGTACCAGGAATACGCATCCAGAAAGGACAAACGCTCGCATCCCGCAGTCGAGTCAACTATCTGATCGATGCGAGGGAGAGGAAAATGATCCTTCGGGCAGGCCCGATTGATGTGCTTATAATCGATGCACATGCGGAGAGACTTGTCCTTCTTGGGGACCATGACGACATTGGCGAGCCACTCGGAGTGGTAGATCTCGCGGATAAACTCAGCTACCAGGAGCCGAGCCACTTCCTCGCTAATTGCCTTTCTCTTCTCCGCAGCGGACCGACGGAGATGTTCCTTCACAGGCTTCACCTTTGGGTCGACTCGCAAATGGTGCTCAGCCAGTCCCCTGGGTACACCCGGCATGTCTGATGGTTTCCATACGAAGATGTCCTAGTTCTCACGGAGGAACTGGATGAGCGCTTCTTCCTATTTGCTGTCGAGTGTAGTGGAAATGTGGGTCGGTGCTGCATTGGGGTCACTGGGGTGGATGTGTACGGGCTTTGTCTCCCCGACCGACTGGAAAGCTGACTCAGAAGCCGGCTTCTTTACCCTCAGTAGATCACTCGGATCCACGCTCTTCTGGTACTCCTCCATCTCTACTGCTGCCATCTGCTCGTCAGCGATCTTCGAGCCTTTCTGGAAGCACTCCTCCGCTTTCTGACAGCTCCCAGTGACGGTTATAACGCCGTTGGGTCCCGGCATCTTCAGCTTGAGGTATACATAACACGGTTGAGCCATGAATCTGGCGTGGGCAGGCCTACCCAGAATGGCATGATAAGCGCTGTTGAAGTCCACCACTTCAAATGTCAGCTTCTCTTTGCGATAATTCTTCGAGCCGCCAAAGACTACGTCGAGTGAGATTTGGCCAAGTGAGTCAGCCTTCTTCCCGGGGATGACCCTGTGGAACCTCATGTTGCTTTCACTCAGCTTGGACATTGGGATGCCCATATCCCGGAGGGTTGCTGCATACAGAATATTCAAACCACTGCCTCCATCCATCAGGACTCTGGTCAGACGTGTGCCCTCGACCACTGGGTCGACCACCAATGCCTGCCGCCTGGGGGTGGCAATGTGCATGGGATGATCAGATTGGTCGAATGTGATGGGGGTCTTGGACCACTTCAGAAACGTGGTGGTTGCCGGGGCAACCATGTTGACTTCTCTGTTGATGACTTTCAGTCGACTTTTGCTCTCGACGTCTGTGAAGATTACCAAAGTGAAGTTGATCTGGGGGTATCCTCCATCCCCTTCCTTGTCTTCAGACTCCTCTGATTCCTTTCCCTTCTCAGTCGACTGATCTTTTTGGAAGTTCTGGATCAGGAGTCTGCACTGTCGAGTGGTGTGCTTGGGATATACCAAATTTCCCTCTTCATCTTTCTTCGTGTGAATGGGACACGGCTGGTCGAGTACATCATTCCCAGCTTGATCTTTCACTTTCTTAGGAGTCCAGGGCCCCTTCGGCTTTCCTTTGTCCTTTCCTTGGTTGACCACTGCAGCTTCGCCCTGAGCAGCTGGCTCGGCCTTGCACTTGTTCTTCCGATTGGAATTTTGATCATACTGCCCGACTGGTTTCTTGCACTGCGGAGCCGATCGGCCTCTTCGCCGTTAGCATACCGACTGGCAATCTCCATCATCTGAGACAGGGACATATCACCTGTTTGACCAAACTTCAGATTCAGCTCTCGGTTATGCACGCCCTCCTTGAAGGCGCAAACTGCCTGGTGCTCAGACACATTTTCCACCGTGTGATGCAAGGTGGTCCATCGCTGGATGTAGTCCCTCAAGGTTTCATTCGACTTCTGCGCGCAATGCTGAAGCTCCGCGAGGCCAGCAGGCCGCTTGCAGGTGCCCTCGAAGGTCCAAATGAACACTCGAGCTAGCTCCTCCCAGCTGTAAATACTCCCAGGGGCCAACTGATTGAGCCACGCCCGAGCCGAACCGCCCAGCATCAGAGGAAGGTGCTTCCTAGCTACGTCATCGTTGCCGCCTCCGATCTGCACAGCCACTCGGTAGTCTTCTAGCCAGGTGTCTGGTTTTGACACGCCGGTGAACTTATTTACCCCCGCCGCCAATCTGAAGTTCGGGGGGATCTCAGCGGCCCTGATGGCACTGCAGAAACACTCGGGTCCAGAGACAGGTGCTCGGCTTCCACTCGGACGATCTCTGCCTTGCTCTTCTCTGAATGCCCTGTTCTGGTCGACCAGCCCCTGCACAAGGATAGACCTTGCATCGAAGCCCGGCCTCTGGGAATCTGGGGGAACCCTCCGCTCGTCGTCGCGCAGGCGCCTGCCCTCGTGCCGCCTGGGCGAGAACGATCCGCTTCCCGGAGGAGGCGTAGGCACTCGACGGCGGTCATGATGACTGGGTCGACGGTCGTATTGCTCGTCATTCCGACCCAGATGCCGGTCTTGCTGCGGGCCACGTTCCTCACGCCTTGGGGGTGATCTTGGACTGTGGGCTGACCAAACGGTGTCTGCAGCCGCCGATCTGCTGTGAATCCTGTTGCGGGACTGAGAAACAGCCGCGTTTTGCTCTTCAGCCGTTCGGAGCAAAGCTCGGATCTGCTGAAGGCCCCTCCCGGCCTCCGACTGAGATGGTTGAATAGACTCCACGATGCGAGCCGTGGCTTCGAGGTTCTGGACTGGTGTGCGGAACACCTGAGTCTCGCGCGGGTGCGTTTGCCGCGGTCGTCGACTGGACTCGGGGACCAGTCGGCGGGCCTGTTCGTCGAGTGTGTGCTAGATATTTTCCAAGCGCGCGCGCTCAGCCACGGTGGCCAAGCGCGTGGCCTCCAGGGCCAGAGCCTCCGGAGAATCTCCCACGATGGGAGTGAAGAGCGCGTCTTCGTTGTGGCGACAGAGCTCGTCCCTCTGCTCGGCAGTGAGGGGTTGAGGAATGTATCCGTCGTTGTCGCATGAACGGCCGCCACCGCTGCCGCCATCGCCACCACGAGGAAAACCCGGCGGGCTGCCGCGTGAGTCGACCATGTGGACCTCCGCTACGGGATCGCTGCTCCCGCACTCGGAAACTGAATCTACGAGCTCGACCGACGGATCGACCGGCCCGTAGAGGTAACCGTCGAGCTCGATGGCCGCGACCTGAGGCGTGGCCGCCTGGCGGGCCACCACGTGTTTCACCCACCGCTAGAGCTGTGAGCGACCGGATCGTTCGCGACGGCGCCCGGCGGGGATGGGGGATGATGTAGGCATCGACAGGTACTGAGTCGACGGCTGCCGAAGGAGGACGTCGCAGGCGCTGGCGCGGAAGTGCGCAGCCCCGCGGGCGGGCAGAGCCTCGACGTCGAGAGGGGCCTCCTGGAGCCATGCGGAGTCGTCGGCGACGAAGACGAGCGCGCCAAGTCGGATCTCGCGGCCCAATGCCAGACCACCGCCGGAAACCATGATGAAGGAGGTCGGAGAAAAGATTGCAACCTCACCAAAAGTCGCTAAGACGCCTTGCCCCACGGTGGGCGCCAACTGTCGTGGTTCTTGGTCTGACAGTAATAGTAGGGGGTACGAATGAGGAGGCAAGGTCCTGGCTATGGTGAATTCATACACAAGGTGTTTCATGAGTTCAGGCCCTTCTCGGAGGAAGTAACAGCCCTACGTCTCGGTGCCCAGAGGCGGTCGATTGAAGTGTGTATATGCGAGTTACCAGGATGTGAACCCCAGTACTGGAGGAGGGTGGCTTATATAGTGCGCTAGGACCCCAGCCATGCTCCACGTTACTAAGGGTTCAATGTACATTAAGGCAGACGTTACTAGTAACGTCTGCAGTAAAGAGTAATAAAGGCATTCACTATGGCGAGTAAATACCAGACCATTGTTGTCCTAAGGGACCTTTGACCTTCGGGGGTCGAGTGCCCTGGATGGGTCGAGTGGAGTTGAGTCGTCTTGTAGGTGATGTCCAGTCGAGTGGGATGTCCTCTTGGGCCGTCTCAGTCGACTGTCTTTACCATCATAGGTTTTGTCTTTTGATCTCCTGGGGTAGTGACCTTGGGTGGGGTACCTTGGTCAGGCCTGTGACCCTACCCTAGGTTTGTAACTTCGTCAGGGCCCTGCTGACACAGAGCACCCAAGCAAACATGGAAGGAAGCAAGCATGGAAATCATCTAGCTATTACAATAATATCAAGTTTTTCAAATTCAAACAAAGTTCTTACGCCTCCCCAAGGCACTCGCGCTTCTCCCCTGAACAGGAATGGATCAGGCATTGCCGAGCGCATCATCACCGGTCTCCACCTCCTCGGCTGCAGTAGCGGCCAGCTCCGTGACCCTTGCCCCTAGGGCCTCGGGAACGACCATCGTCACCTCCTCGTGAAGACACCTGGACATAGAACCTTGCCTCGAAGGAAGGGCAATAGAAAATTAAGTACCACCACCACCTGACCATAGGGATTGCTAAGATAAGTTTTCAACGCCGCACCTACTCGCGTACCTACACCACCGTCTACTATAATCGCGAATCCGCTGAGTCATGAATTCATGCTCTAACAAGGGTCTCATGAAGGGCCTAAGTTATAACGCCAGACAATAGCAAAAGTATTACAAGAATTTACATGCCCTCATGGAGCCCTCCATGATGTCCCGCAGGAACTAAGCTAAGAAGGTCACTCTCGAGGAACGCAGCTTGAACTCCTTCAACAACGACAACGTTGGGAGGACACAGTTTCCCTCCGGCGATAGGGGCGGCGACTTGGCGGCTCATAGCTCTCATGAGAGCTCGAGGCCATCTCAGGGGTAGCATGACTTCGACAGGGTCCGCGTCATGGTGGACCCGGCCCAGATTGCGTCGGGCCGTGCTCGTTGTGGGTGCTCGACTAGAAAGGATGGACCTCTGAGTAGTCCTCCTCCCTGGTGATGGAGGACTCCTCGAGCGCCGCGTCAAGGGAAGAAGCAGATCCGGACGCCGGCGCGGCACTCATGTTCCTCTTCGCCATGGTTGGGGGAGCCGAAGGACGCATGCGATTCAGGAAGGTAGGAGGCGTAAGGGGGAGAAACCCGAGCAGGGAGGAAGGAGAGGGATAACTCCCCTAGTGGAGACGGCCCCTTTTTGTCAAGATGCATGGTTGCCGAGACGGCGTGGGGAGCGGGGTCGCCCGCGTCCCATCCAACCGTCGCGTGCCAGCCTAGCCTACAACATTTTTGGGGCCCGCGGCGCTTCGTCCTCGACTAAGGCTTCGCCCGAAGCCAACTCAGCGCGCGGCTTGGGCTCGGGGGCTACTGTCGGCGTCCTGGGAACCAGGGTACCCAGACTTTCCTATCTGCGGGCCACGACGCGCTCCTAAAAACGGCCTGGTATGGCCCAGCTGATCGACCAGCTGTCCAAGACCCTCGCGAGGAGAACGACGTCAAGACCTCCTCGGGAGCGGCCTTGACAAGGTGCTCCGGAGGGGTGGAGAATCCAAGGCCAGGCCTGCCTCAGGAGGAGGCAGTGATGCACCACGCCAGCGGGTGCCAGTGTCCGCCAGCGGCGCAGTTACCATTCCGGTGCAAGGGGGACAACGCAGCCGCGGGTTTCCAAGGAGCGGCGCAAAGGTTTCCCCTTTGGTGCAACAAGACCGAAGACCGCAAGGGCGACAAGGAGGATGTCACCGTCGAGCCCACCACCGTGTCACCGCCTGATCCTTTTGCAGGCGAAGACCGCTTTTGTTGGGATAGGAACGTCCTTCTATTCCCGCTCAAAAATGGCCGTTGTGGGATCCCTTCCCGCCTAAACATTTCGCGGGAAAAGGACCGTGGCTGCCTATATAAGTAGCTAGGATTCCCACTATGAAAGGGGGATCGATCCATACGCTGTGCCGCCACACAAGGAGCAAGAACACTTGCCTCCTGACCCTCCTGAGCTCACCTCCTGAGCTCAGGAACCGCTGTATTAGCTCATATTCCAGCCCGCTCGAGGCTAATCCACCAAAGCAGGAAGTAGGGTCTTACACCACACGGTGGCCCGAACTTGGGTAAACTCTTGTGTGTTCTATCTGTTGTTTGCTTGAATCCCTCCACCGAGACGAGAGCGAGACGCTAGGTAGACGTGAGTGGGAGAGATCTTCATTCACGCCCCTGTGTTCGAACTTCTTGGGTTTTGCGGAGCCCTAAATCCGACAGCGTTGTATTCCCTCAAAGAGGAAAGGGTGATGCAACACAGTAGCATACATATTTCCCTCAGATTTTGAGAACCAAGGTATCAGCCCAGTAGGAGACCACGCGCAAGTCCCTCGCACCTGCACAAACAAATAAGAACCTCGCAGCCAACGCGATAAGGGGTTGTCAATCCCTTCACGGTCACTTACGAGAGTGAGATCTGATAGATAGGAAAACATAAGATTTTTGGTATTTTTGATATAGAAACAGAAAGTAAATAAAGCAAATAAGCAACTGCAACAGAAATTGGCTAGTTGAAGGGAAACTAATATGATAAAGATAGACCCAGGGGCCATAGGTTTCACTAGTGGCTTCTCTCATGATAGCAGAATTCTATGGTGGGTGAACAAATTACTGTCGAGCAATTGATAGAAAAGCGCATAGTTATGAGAATATCTAGGCATGATCATTGTAAATAGGCATCACGTCCGTGACAAGTAGACTGAAAAGATTCTGCATCTACTACTATTACTCCACACATCGACCGCTATCCAGCATGCATCTAGAGTATTAAGTTCATAAGAACAGAGTAACGCCTTAAGCAAGATGACATGATGTAGAGGGATAAACTCAAGCAATATGATATAAACCCCATCTTTTTATCCTCGATGGCAACAATACTATACGTGCCTTGCTGCCCCTACTGTCACTGGGAAAGGACACCGCAAGATTGAACCCAAAGCCAAGCACTTCTCCCATTGCAAGAACTATAGATCTAGTAGGCCAAACCAAACCAATAATTCGAAGAGACTTGCAAGGATATTATAATCATACATAAAAGATTTCAGAAAATAATCCAATATTGTTCATAGATAATATTGATCTTAAACCCACAATTCATCGGATCTTGATAAACACAACGTAAAAAGATTGCATCGAATAGATCTCCTCGAAGATCAAGGAGAACTTTGTATTGAGATCCAAAGAGAGAGAAGAAGCCATCTAGCTAATAACTATGGAACCGAAGGTCTGTGGTAAACTACTCACAACTCATCGGAGGGGCTATGGTGTTGATGTAGAAGCCCTCCGTGATCGATGGCCCCTCCGGTGGAGCTCCGGAACTGGCCCTAAGATGGGATCACACGGGAACAGGAGGTTACGGTGGTGGAATTAGGGTTTCTTCATGCTCCTCGATGTTTTCAGGGTATGTGGATATATATAGCAGGAAAAAGTACATCTGTGGAGCAATGTGGGGCCCACGAGGGTGGGGGCCTGCCTACCCCTCCCCCCCTTGGGCGTGCCCTGCCCCCACGTGGGCATCTCGTTTCTTCCCTGACTTGTACTCCAAGTCTCTCGTGAAGATATCATTCCAAAAATAACTCTCCCGAAGGTTTCATTCCGTTTGGACTCCATTTGATATTCCATTTCTGCGAAACACTGAAATATACAAAAAACAGCAATTTGCACAAGGCCTTGGGTTAATAGGTTAGTCCCAAAAATAATATAAAAGTGTATAAGAAAGCCCATTAAAACATCCCAAACATAATATATAATATCATGGAACAATAAAAAATTATAGATACGTTGGAGACGTATCAAGAATCCCCAAGCTTAATTCCTGCTCCTCCTCGAGTAGGTAAATGATAAAAAAGGAATTTTTGATGTGGAATGCTAACCAAAATAATTCTCAATGTAATTTTCTTTATTGTGGCATGAATATTCAGATCCGAAAGATTCAAGACAAAAGTCTATATTTACATAAGAATAATAATACTTCAAGCATACTAACAAAGAAATCATGTCTTCTCAAAATAACATGGCCAAAGAAAGTTCATCCCTACAAAATCATATAGTTAGGCTATGCTCCATCTTCGTCACACAAAATACTCAAATCATGCACAACCCCGGTTTCAGCCAAGCACTTGTTTCATACTTAAATTTTTTCAAACTTTTTCAACTTTCACGCAATACATGAGTGTGAGCCATGGACATAGCACTATGTGGAATAGAGTGGTGGTTGTGGAGAAGACAAAGAGGAAGATGGTCTCACATTAACCAGGCGTATCAATGGGCTATGGAGATGCCCATTAATGGATATCAATGTGAGTGAGTAGGGATTGGCATGCAACGGATGCACTAGAGCTATAAATGTATGAAAGCTCAACAAAAGAAACTAAGTGGGTGTGCATCCAACTTGCTTGCTCACGAAGACCTAGGGCATTTGAGGAAGCCCATCGTTGGAATATACAAGCCAAGTTCTATTATGAAAATTCCCACTAGTATATGAAAGTGACAAAACAAGAGACTCTCTATCATGAAGATCATCGTGCTACTTTGAAGCACAAGTGTGGAAAAAGATAGTAGCATTGTCCCTTTACTTTTCTTTTTTTTTTTCTTTTTTTCCTTTTTCCCTTTTTTGGGCCTTTCTTTTTTTTTCTCTTTAGCCTTTCCTTCTTTTTTTCTTTGGGACAATGCTCTAATACTGATAATCATCACAATTATATTGACTTACAACTCGATATTACAACTCGAAACTAGAGCAAAGTATGACTCTATATGAATGCCTACGGCGGTGTACCGGGATGTGCAATGAATCAAGAGTGACATGTATGAAAAATTATGCATGGTGGCCTAGCCACGAATACGATGTCAACTACTCCCTCCGTTCCTAAATATTTGTCTTTCTAGACATTTCAAATGGACTACAAATACGGATGTATGTAGACATATTTTAGAGTGTGGATTCACTCATTTTCCTCCGTATGTAGTCACTTGCTGAAATATCTAGAAAGACAAATATTTAGGAACGAAGGGAGTACATGATCATGCATGTCAATATGAAAATGATGAAGAGTGTCATAGCAAACAGAACGGTGGAAATTTGCATGGCAATATATCTCGGAATGGCTATGGAAATGCCATGATAGGTATAAGGTGGGTGTATGGTACCGACGAGAGTTGCGCGGTACAAGAGAGGCTAGCAATGGTGGAAGGGTGAGAGTGCGTATAATCCATAGACTCAACATTAGTCATAAACAACTCACATACTTATTGCAAAAATCTACAAGTCATCAAAACAAAGTACTACACGCATGCTCCTAGGGGAAGGTTTTGTAGGAGTTAACCATCGCGCGATCCCGACCTCCACACAAAGGATGACACTCAATGAAGTACCTCATGCTTCAAATTTGTCACACAACGGTTACCATATGTGCATGCTACGGGACTTGCAAACCTCAACATAAGTATTTCTCAAATTCACAAGTACTCTACTAGCATGACTCTAATATCACCATCCTCGTATCTCAAAACAATCATCAAGTATCAAACTTCTCATAGTATTCAATGCACTTTATGTGAAAGTTTTTACTATACTCATCTTGGGTGCCTATCATATTAGGACTAGTTTTATAACCAAAGCACATTACCATGCTGTTCTAAAAGACTCTCAAATAGATATAAGTGAAGCATGAGAGATCAATAATTTCTACAAAAAAACCACCACCGTTCTCTAAAAGATATAAGTGAAGTACTAGAGCAAAACTATCTAGCTCAAAAGATATAAGTGAAGCACATAGAGTATTCTAATAAATTCCAATTTATTTGTATCTCTCTCAAAAGGTGTGTCCTGTAAGGATGATTGTGGCACACTAAAAAGCAAAGACTCAAATCATACATGACGCTCCAAGCAAAACACATATCATGTGGTGAATAAAAATATAGTCTCAAGTAAAGTTACCGATAGAGGAAGACGAAAGAGGGGATGCCTTCCCGGGGCATCCCCAAGCTTAGGCTTTTGGTTGTCCTTGAATTTTACCTTGGGGTGCCTTGGTAATCCCCAAGCTTAGGCTTTTGCCACTCTTTGTTCCATTGTCCATCAAATCCATGCTCAAAACTTGAAAACTTCACAACACAAAACTTAGCCAAAAATCGCATGAGCTCCGTTAGTATAAGAAAACAAACCACCACTCAAAGATACTATAATGAACTTATTCTTTGTTTATATTGGTGTTAAACCTACTTTATTCCAACTTCTCTATGATTCATACCCCCCGATACTACTCATAGATTCATCAAAATAAGCAAACAACACACGAAAAACAGAATCGGTCAAAAACAGAATAGTCTGTAGTAATCTGTAATTTTTGAATACTTCTATAACTCTAAAAAAAAATTGGTGTATGTGAGGAATTTGTCTATTAATCATCTGCAAAAAGAATCAACTAAAAAGAACTCTCTAGTAAAAAATGATAGCCAATCTCGTGAGCGCTAAAGTTTCTGTTTTTTACAGCATGATCGCATAAACTTCACACAAGTCTTCCCAAAGGTTCTACTTGGCACAAACACTAATTAAAACACAAAACCATATCTAAACAGAAGCTAGATGCAATATTTATTCCTAAACATAAGTAAAAACAAAGAAAATAAAATTGGGTTGCCTCCCAACAAGCGCTATCGTTTAACACCCCTAGCTAGGCATAATTTTAATGATGCTCACATGAAAGATAAGGATTGAAGCACAAAGAGAGCATCATAAAACATGTGGCAAACAGATCTAAGTATAACATACTTCCTATGCATAGGTATTTTATACGCAAACAAATTATCAAGGCAATCAATTTCTAGCATATGCAAGGAAGAAGAAAGAAACAAGATCAATCTCAACATGAAGAGAGGTAATTTAGTAACATGAAGATTTCTACAACCATATTTTCCTCTCTCATAATAATTGCATGTAGGATCATAAGAATATTCTACAATATAGCTATCTCAAGACATATTATCAACATGATCCATATGCATGCGAAGTTGACACTCTTGCAAAATAGTGGGATTGACATTAACTAAAGTCATGACCTCTCCAAATCCACTTTTATCAGAAATTTCATAAGATTGAACATTCTCCAAATATGTGGGATCTAAAGTTGACAATCTTCCAAACCCACTTCCAATATTAATGCAAACATTATTATCAATCACATATATATCATGGGGCTTAAATAAATTTTCAAGATCATAACAAGAATCACCCCAATCATGATCATTGCAACAAATAGTAGTCATAGCAAAACTAGCATCCCCAAGATTGAGGTTTTGCATATCATTAACACAATTGACATTAAGAGGATTTATAATAACATCATGGCAATCATGCTTTTCATCGAAGAAACTATCAAGTATGGGGGCAATAGCAAATTCATCTTCATAAATATTGGCATCATGGCCACACGAATAGCAAGCGTCATGTTCATCAAGTGATATTTCAATCAAATCATTGGAATCATAATTATCTATAGATTCATGCATATCATTATTTTCTTTCAAAGCAGCGGTCATTCTTTCAATAAATTCTTTGACATAGACATTATGAGCATAGTTTTCAAAGCAATATTTAAGTATGTCAAAATTTTCAGATTCGTAGAGAGTAATATCATACTTTTCAATCAAAGAAGCAACTTCATAAGCACCCTTAAAAGCAACAAATTCTTCAATTTGTTTGATATCGTAGTAACTATAAACACCCATTGCATAAGAATATAAGAATTCATTATCATTAAACTCACATAGGTAGGGGATGTGTTTTTTAGGGTTCTTAGAGCAACAAGTAGAATCACAAATTTCACAAAGATTCCAAGCATAACACAGCAATCTGTTTATTCGATCCCATAAGAGTCTCCCCTTTTCAGACAAATGGTGACGCACAAAATGAGCATGCTCATCTAAAGATTTCCCATCAACTAGGATAGTTGGGGTTTCAGCACGAGCGCATAAGGATCGAAGATGATCCAAGTAGAATACTTTAAGTGGATCCATATCAATAGATTTTTAGCAAGCAAACAGAAGGCACATGGCTACACAAGAAAACAAAAAGGCGAACGGCAAAAGGGCGAATAAAATGGCAAAGGTAAAATGGGGGAGAGGAAAACGAGAGGCAAATAATGTAGTGTGAGGGATAAGGGTTTGTGATAGGTACTTGGTATATAACTTTTGCGTAGATCTCCCCGGCAACAGCGCCAGAAATTCTTCTTGCTACTTCTCGATCTTGCGTTGTATTCCCTCAAAGAAGAAAGGGTGATGCAACACAGTAGCGTAAGTATTTCCCTCAGTTTTTGAGAACCAAGGTATCAATCCAGTAGGAGACCACACGCGAGTTCCTCGCACCTGCACAAACAAATAAGAACCTCGCAGCCAACGCGATAAGGGGTTGTCAATCCCTTCACGGTCACTTACGAGAGTGAGATCGGATAGATAGGATAAGATAAGATTTTTGGTATTTTTGATATAGAAAAAGAAAGTAAATAAAGAAAATAAGCAACGGTAACAGAAATTGGCTAGTTGAAGGGAAACTAATATGATAAAGATAGACCCGAGGGCCATATGTTTCACTAGTGGCTTCTCTCATGATAGCAGAATTCTACGATGGGTGAACAAATTACTGTCGAGCAATTGATAGAAAAGCGCATAGTTATGAGAATATCTAGGCATGATCATTGTATATAGGCATCACGTCCGTGACAAGTAGACCGAAATGATTCTGCATCTACTACTATTACTCCACACATCGACCGCTATCCAGCATGCATCTAGAGTATTAAGTTCATAAGAACAGAGTAACGCCTTAAGCAAGATGACATGATGTAGAGGGATAAACTCAAGCAATATGATATAAACCCCATCTTTTTATCCTCGATGGCAACAATACTACACGTGCCTTGCTGCCCCTACTGTCACTGGGAAAGGACACCGCAAGATTGAACCCAAAGCCAAGCACTTCTCCCATTGCAAGAACTATAGATCTAGTAGGCCAAACCAAACCAATAATTCGAAGAGACTTGCAAGGATATTATAATCATACATAAAAGATTTCAGAAAAGAATCCAATATTGTTCATAGATAATCTTGATCATAAACCCACAATTCATCGGATCTCGACAAACACACCGCGAAAAGATTACATCGAATAGATCTCCTCGAAGATCATGGAGAACTTTGTATTGAGATCCAAAGAAAGAGAACAAGCCATCTAGCTAATAACTATGGACCCGAAGGTCTATGGTAAACTACTCACAACTCATCGGAGGGGTTATGGTGTTGATGTAGAAGCCCTCCATGATCGATGCCCCCTCCAGCGGAGCTCCGGAACAGGCCCCAAGATGGGATCTCACGGGAACAGAAGGTTACGGCGGTGGAATTATGGTTTCTTCGTGCTCCTCGATGTTTTCAGGGTATGTGGATATATATATATATATATATATATATATATATAT